>PVJI01001314.1:39259-139087 GCA_004026765.1 Micronycteris hirsuta
TTTTTTTTTTTTTTTTTTTTTTTTTTTTTTTTTTTTTTTTTTTTTTTTTTTTTTTTTTTTTTTTTTTTTTTTTTTTTTTTTTTTTTTTTTTTTTTTTTTTTTTTTTTTTTTTTTTTTTTTTTTTTTTTTTTTTTTTTTTTTTTTTTTTTTTTTTTTTTTTTTTTTTTTTTTTTTTTTTTTTTTTTTTTTTTTTTTAATTGACTGCATACTGGGTACAACTTTACTGAGTAAAAGGAACTGATATAAATAAGCCTTTACTAATGTGGCAGTGAGATGTGAGGGAAGGGGAAATGTTTAGTAATCCTATGATTAGATCTAAATATTTTATTTAGCCAAAGGTTTTTTTGTTTTCCACCCTCCCCTTTTGGTGGCATCAGATGGCAAGTGTGGGGTGGAGTAGGTATTTCCCTTCCCCAGCCACGTTGCCTTCGGTGACACCCCAGCGTTTTAGGCTCTAGTTAACCGTTGGCCCTGAAGGCAGTCCTTGTTAAGAGCATAGGGTTTTGGAATATTTTTAAATGGTTCTTTAACAACCCCACCCCCCCATTCTGGAAGCAGAAGGGAAAATTTCCCTTATATTTGCTGGGGAAATCTGTTCAAATCCCTGGAGGTAAATCTCACAATATTTATAGGGTTTCTCCAGGTGCTTTTAGCTCTCAGACTTCTACACACTATGTCCTCAGAAAGTCATCAGTAACCGTTTAAATGTTCCTCCCCCGACTCTGGCTCCTGACTTGGTTTCTGTCAGTGAGTCTCTGCTCCAGTAAGCTGTGATCCCTTGTGTTTGCCAGTCTGTATTTTCAGTACAGAACAATGGTTCACCCTGTGTTCTCTCTGTTACACATCCTAGAAGAGTTCGTTTTACAATCTCTTCAGCTTTTTACTTGCTACTAGGATGGAGTAGATAATTCCAAGTTCCTTTAATGAGGAACTGAAATTGGCAGTCATTATTGACATATTTGAGTTTATCCAGCTTGAGATTTGTTAAGCATCTTGGTTATGTAGATTAATATTGTCTTTAAATTTGTGACTTTATTCATTATTTCCTCAAATATTTTCTCCTCTTCTTCTGGTTCTATTGTTATACATATTTTGACACATTTAATAGCATCCACAGGTTTCTGAGTTTCTATCATCTTTTCCTTCATATTTTTTTATTCTGATCTTCAAACTGTAGAATCTCATTTGATATATATTCAACTTTGTTCATTCTTTCTTGTTACAGTTCAGATCTACTCTAATAATTTTCACTCCAGTGAATTTTCCATTTGGTTATTGTATTTTTCAACTCCAGAGTTTACATTTAGTTTTATTAATATAATTTATTTCTTCTTATTCATACGCTCTATTTCTTGGTATATTGTTTCCATCCTTTAATTTACTTCTTTGTATATTATCCTTCAACTTGAACACATTTATATGAATTGTTTTAAACTCTCTACACCCCCAAGAAACAGTTTCTATTGACTAGTTTTATTTTATGTGTATGGGCCGTACCTAACTGTTTCTGTGTGTGTTTTATAAATTCCTATTAAAAATTGGACACTTTGTGTAGCATAATGTGACAACTCTGGAAATAAGGTATTTCATCTCCCTCTAGCCAGATTTTGCTTTGTTCTCATTTTAGTTTAAGTTAGATCTTGAGGCAAGATGGGACCAAGAGACATAATCACCCTTATAATTAGCTAACTGATGGCTTTATGGAAAAATATAAGACTCAAAAGTAATATAAATGAAAAAAAGAGTTCTAGCAAATATAAAAATATCAAAAGATAAAATATAGTGAAAGCATACATGGGGTACTATATAATATATTGACACTTATTCACTGAGTTGATAATAAAAAATTAGTCATGTTTCTTTTAAAATGATTTAACATTTATAATTCTGAGAATAGACGTGTGTGTGTGTATAATATAATTTTTCTCCTTTATGCACCACATACATCATCTGATTGTGGGTGTATGTATGTGTGATTGCTATGGTAATTGTGAATATTCTTTTTCATGTTAAATAAAAAAGAAGTTAAGTATAATGAAAGAGTATATAATATGGTTGTAGAGATTAAAGGTGATGATAAAGTTCTGGGGCATAAATACAGGTTTGAATAGGAATTGATTTACTAGATTACTTTAACCCAGGGACTTCCCTCCAATTTACAAAAGAGCCTGCACTATGCTCCGGCCAACTGTTTAAATAAAATGTACTGGCAGCCAGAAGCCAGAAGAGATGACGTACCTGGGACAAGCCACTCCTTCAAAGCCTCGAAAGCATGCGCCTCACGGGCACAGCGTGAGATACGAGGGAGTGAAAACTAGAGGACTGGCTTGCCAGGACCAACATGTGTAACTGCGTTTTCAAGAGTCCTTTCTAGATATAACTCATATTCTGAAATCTCCCTTTAACAGCAGGTCTCACCTTCGACGGGTTGCGACACTCTTTCAGGAGCCATCACAAGCACTAGGCCAGGGTGGGGTTTCCTGGTTACAACTGTCATAGTCTGTTGTCCTTGCTGCTTGCCACCTGTCATTTAGATGTGGGACAAGGCCATTTTCTAGAATGGAAATGGTTTTCTATTATTAATGGGTAATTTTAATGTAATTATTTGTAGTAAAGATAACATGGCTTATGTGAGTTCGAAATCATTTGAAGCTTACTGAGATTTTTTTTTTTTTTTTTTTTAACAGCAATGTATGGTTGCCTCCCACATGGCCCTCATTGGGGACCTGGCCCGCAACCCAAACATGCACCCCGACTGGGAATCGAACTGGGACCCTCCGGTTCCCAGCCTGCGCCCAATCCACTGAGCCACACCAGCCAGGGCTTACTGAGATTTTTTTTAAGGGTCTGACTTTGAAAATGTTTTACTTATAATTGAGAATAATATATATTCTGCATATGTTAGGTATAGTTATCTACAAAGGTCAAGCAAGGCAATTTGGTTAATAAGGATGTTTTATTCATTCTATCAAATACTAAGAATGAATTGTCAAAATCTTTAGCTGTAACTTTTTTTCTCCCTATAGTTATGCTTTTTTCTTCATGTAATTTGAACTTTTATGTTACTGGCACATAAGTATATAGGATTATTATTTCTTTGTAAAGAATTTATATTTTCCTACTAAAACCTGCTCTCTTTATCTCTGATAATACTTCTTTTCTTTTGTTTTTTTGTATTAAAGATTTTGTTTATTTATTTTTAGAGAGGGGAAGGGAGGGAGAAAGAGAGGGAAGCATCAGTGTGTGGTTGCCTTCCAAATGACTCCTACTGGGGACCTGGCCCACAACCTAAGCATGTGCCCTGACTGGGAATCAAACCGGTGACATTTTAATTCGCTGGCAGGCACTCAATCACTGAGCCACACCAGCCAGAGTTCTGATAATATTTCCTATCTTGAAAAATATTTTGTCATATTAATCAAGTCATCACTTGTCTTCTTATGATCATCTTTGTCAGGAGTATACCATTTGCCATCCCTATACGTTTAACCTGCCTTTCTTTATACTTAAGTTTCTCTTAAAAGCAGAATATCATTGATTCCTCCACTTATTAATTGTTAGTTCAAATATAACTTCCTTTGTAAGTTTTCTGAATATTACCAGAAAGATTAGATTGCTCTGTTTTAGATACACTTTTCTTAGTGCCTTGAACAATTAAATTTTATTTATTTATCATACAGGATCTGGCAGAAGTAACGCCTGCCTGAGTGCGGTTGGCAGGGTACGTGAATGTCTCTCACGAGATGGACAACAATTTGAATATTTCACCTAAAATGTCATGTGCTATGTTTGAGTGTGATATTGTTATGTTAGAGAATTACATACTTATGACTTTGTAATAAAAGATGTTGTAATAAAAAGGGGCATTATTTGTGCCAAACTCAGTATATGTATAAAGTGAATAAAGCTTTATGTCACATCTTTTTTGAGAAATGAGACAAAATAATTTTAATGAATTATGTTAAGTTTTAATGTTATGTTACAGAATCGCATGTGACTGTGAAATAATTCACAAAGAGAAGAAAGTGCAGAGTAAAGGCTTTTATTTTTACTTTCCCAAGGGAAGGAAATGGCTGGGTGTGGATATGCGCAGAAGCACCAGCACTGAGGGTTTAGGGCTTTGAGTTTCTGCTGGGATAGGGTGGTTGTAGAGCAGGATGTTTCAGCTGGGCTAAAACAGTGTTTCAATGTTATCTTTGGGTGTAGGTCCCATAGTCCTTGTGGTCAGGTGTGACCTGTTTCCCAAGTTCCCGGAGCTTCTGCACCTTCAGGTACTTCCAATAATTTTCTAGTCCTGAAGATAAAAGCTCATAAAACAATTAGGGTCAGTCATGCATTATGGGGTCCAGCCTGCTCTGGGGAAGAGGGCCTGAGAAAGTGGCTTTTGTCCTATTACGATTTTGTAATATTTTGTAATAAAAAGGGGTGATATTTGCGCTGGGTTCTATTTCTATCCTGATTTGACTATTAACTCCTTAAAATTAAAGAGTATATTCCTAACTCTTGTTTATTACTATGTTTAGCACAGCATTTGAAAAATACAGGGTCTCCAATATCATATATTCAGTAAATGAATGGTGTTCCATGTGGATCAGATCATGGAATTTTAATATATATGATTAAAAAAGAAGGGGGAATTTTTACCTAATTCTTAAGATATCAAGTCATTGTACTCTACTCATCACCTGGCATGCTTTAACCCTCAATAACTGTTCATTAAGAGAAAATCACCTGTCACATAGTTCAAGAATACTCTTTAAAAACAGCTTAAAAAATCTTTATCCCATAGCCCAATCTGAAATTAATGTTAATAAGTTGATGGATTTGGTTATTTAATTTAACTTGGAAAGCTTTATGTTATCCAGTTTATACATTATAATAATTATTAGTAAATGGGATGTGGTATGCAAAACTAATGCCTGAGTCAAAAGTCAACAGACTATCTGATGATACAAATAAACTCAACAAAGCATAGCAGCCAGGAACTTAGCCAGCAATAAAATAAACAGACTCACATGCTAACTGATGTCTTAAAGGTACTCAAAAACAATATGTATAAATAGTTTGCCAACAATTGTGGTCATCATTAACAAGAAAAATATATTAACAAATATTATTAAAAATATAATAATAATATATTATTTTTAATCTTGGGTAATGTAATTATGATGTGCCTTGGTGTGTTCCTCTTTGGTGGACTATAAATCATTTTAGTGTTTTTAAAGTCAACATGACTTCAGTATGAAATGCTGAAACTTGAAGTTATTACAATATTTAATTATTATGTGTCTTATAATTTTGAAATCTAGAAGATATGGTTTCTGAACTGAACCAAACAAATGCTGGTGATATGGAAGCAATGGTAAATATTTTCAATATTTAAATTTTTTGCTATGCAACAGAGATTATGTTTCTTCTGAACTGCTACAAATTGAAACGAACATAGATAAATATATGGTGATTAAATAAGGTCAAATTTTGGATCAGCATCATAAATAAATTTGTATCATCTAGAACTGCCTAACCAAGAAATGAATATTGCCAGATATGGAGAAATAGAAATCAATAGAGAGAGGTGGAAGATAACTCTCTAATTCACTTACCCTCAGTTCTACAAGTGATTTTTATTTTAAATGTGAATTCTTAAGTTCTCTGAAGTCAATCCAAACCTTTCATTCTATGTTTTAAAAAATCTACTTTGTGAAAGAATATGGAAATTTTCTTCTGAAGTGTTAAATTGCTTTGATGTAAATAATTTAAAGAATTGAGGACCTCATTTGAAAATACCATGTAATGAGATCTTTCCTGAGCTCACTCCTACCCAAGCACTTTCCATCAGGCCATAGTGGGCACTTTGCACATCTATATGCACACTCAGAAACAGTTTGGGCACACGCTCTTTTGTTATTGAGGAAGGATGGAAAGAAGTCAGGGAAAAATCCCAACAAGTGGAATAAGGAAGTAGGAGCTGATGTCATGTCACAAGTTCCCCCACCTCCAGGCATGATCAAAGGGAAGCAGTTAATGACAGGAAACCATTGAGGTGGTGGTCCTGGAAGTCACAACCACAAGCCACCCTCCCAACCAGAAGGTGAAGTCAGATTTTGGTGTCACAAAGCTGGGAGCGCCCCCTCCTCCACCCTTCCAGGAGGAATAGCATAACATCTCAAGAACTGACTGACAATGTAGGCACATTCAGCTGGCCTGGGTCCATTCAGATGCATATTTTTTGTTTCTTTCACAGCAATGCCAGAGACCTACCTTTTTTTCTTTTCTTATGCTCTAGTGAATCTTGCTTTATTCTCATTTCTGTTTGCCCTTGAAATCTTTCCTGGGCAACTCAAGGACCTGAAGGTCGCCTGACACAGGAAATGTCCAAACACTGTCCTGGGCAGGGCCAGCTCCAAGAATGGAAGCAGTCTTGTCTCATAATCAAACTTTGTGAAGTGGTGAAAGTGTTTTCACTTCTCAAATTAGAGCCAAATACTAGAGATAATGGCTATAACTGTCATTCTTTGTAGCTACACTCACTTTCAAGTTGCAAATTTTAAGAATGTAACTTTTTTTTACCAGTGTCAATGAGAAAACTGCTTCCTTCTTTGTACCGTAAATCATTTTATTTTTTTATTTTTTATTTATTTTTATTTTTTAATATATTTTATTGATTATGCTATTACAGTTGTCCCATTTTTCCCCCTTTATTCCCCTCTGCCCCACACCCCCCGATTCCCTGCCTTTTAGTTTTTCTCCATGGGTCATATACATAAGTTCTTTGTCTTCTATGTTTCCTATACTGGTCTTAACGTCCCCCTGTCTGTTTTCTACCTACCATTTATGCTACTTATTCTCTGCACCTTTTCCCCCTCTCTACCCCTCCCACTCCCCTGTTGATATCCCTCCATGCCTTATATAAATCCCTTTAACATTTCATATAATAAAGGCTGTGTGATGATGAACTCCTTGAACTTTACTTTATCTAAGAAGCACTTTATCTGCCCTTCCATTCTAAATGAAAGTTTAGCTGGATAGAGTATTCTTGGATGCAGGTCCTCACCTTCCATGACGTGGAATACTACTCTCCAGCCCCTTCTTGTCTGCAAGGTCTCTTTTGAGAAATCAGCTGACAGTCTTATGGGAATTCCTTTGTAGGTAACTGTCTCCTTTTCTCTTGCTGCTTCTAAGATTCTCTCCTTATTTTTAATCTTGGGTAATGTAATTATGATGTGCCTTGGTGTGTTCCTCTTTGGTGGACTACAAATCATTTTAGTGTTTTTAAAGTCAACATGACTTCAGTATGAAATGCTGCAACTTGAAATTATTACAATATTTAATTATTATAAAATGTCCTCCAAATAGATTTAATAGACTGCTGAACAAAACAGAAATAAAAAAAGCATTATAAATGCACCGAAGCAGATCTTGTTCCTGTCAGTGGAATTTAACATTTCAAGAATGCAGCCACATATTTTTCAAATAAGAATTAAATTTAAATTGATGTTATATATTTTATTTACTAAAATATCTACAGTTATCAGTTATTGCTATCTTCTTCAGGAATTTAACAGTGAAAATGATGTAATGTCCCCTTTTTGCCAGAAGTTTAGCATCAAAGTGCACTAAAAAAATAAAACAAGAAAAAAATGCACCACCAATGTTAGTGATAATTTGAAGGTCATTATAATATCTGAAGGTCACTTTGTTGAACTGCAATTTAATGCTTTTGGTGTATGCCAAGGTGACTTGGGTGTTTTGCTGCAGACTATTTCAATCAGGAGTTAACTTGTGAATAATCAAGAAATACTTCACAAACTTTTAAGTTCCACTTTCTCAATCCAAAGGTGTGATAGGGTGCAGCCAACCATAGTGATTCGACTTGGAACAAGTTATTATCAGATAGAAAACATGATGATTGACTGAAAGGTGTGGATTAAAGGCATCAAATGTTCTACCAAATACAATACGCACTTTCCCTTTGTCTGTTTTTTCAAAAGTGGATCATTTGTACTCTGCAGTTGAGTTTCTCATCTCAAAGTCACCTGAGTAAACAAAGATATAAAATAGCACATCTTTCCCAAATTTTGTATCATTCCTATATAATTAGTCATGTATTAGATTTTTACCTTCTTCTTCCTCCTTCCTTCCTCCCTTGGAAACTGTCTGCAGAATTCTCCATCAGGGAATAAGGCTGTATGAAGCTGATTGCCTGGCCTTTCTGCCTCAGAAAACCCAGGGCTGATTTATGAACAATGAACCTAATGCAGTCTGGCAAAGAAATGGGATCACAAAATTAAAGATTTGCAAAAAAAGATTAGGAGTTAACGCAGTGTTGATGTTGAGTTCTTATATTTGCATATTAAAAGAGGGCCTGGTCTTTTGTTTGTCCTTAGAGATGCTGAGCTTTTTATGATCACTTACATTTATTTAAAAAGGACTCAGTGGGCTTGTCTTTCCTCCCAAATCCGTTTAGTTTATTCTCTGAGTTCAGATGGCACTTCTGCTATAAAACAGTCACCCTGTATAAGCTTGAAGAGTACTCTGGGTATTAACATGCAAATGAGAGAATCAAGCATAATTCTTTGTTATGGTAATTCTTCCCAAACTGTTTTTTCTGAAAAGGCTGTGAGGGACTAAAGCCTCCACCACTGAGTTTGATTGCCAGGACTGTGAGGTTATAAAGGTCTATGCAAATGTATAGTACTAAACTTTAAAAGTCTCCAATTTGTATCGTTCTCTGTACGGACTATTAGAAATAATCTGATGTTCATAGAGTATTAAACAATACATAGGTTGAGGCAGGAATACAGTGAATGGAGAAAAAAGACCTTTGTTACTACATAGGCTAAAATGAGCGTTAGTGGCTGATATTAATGCACTTGAGGGAACGAATTGCTAGTTGACTACCAAGAAGACTTTATAAGTTGTATTTTTTTTTTTTTAATTTCAAAGCAGGGACTATTCTTTTTATTCATTAGTGAACTCAATATTTTAAAAAGGTGTCAAGAACTTTGCTGAGGTACTTTAAAAGATATACTATTACCATTTGGAAAAATATTAAAATATTTAAAATAAAGTCAAATACAAGTCACTGTATTTACTATATAATTGAATTTACTGTGCATTTTAAAGACTTCGTGTGTATTTTTCTGCCATGAAATAAATTCCTAGTCACTTTAGACTAAACTGGGGCTCCAGCATCACTAGGCACTGAGAATAACACAGGGCAGAAAAAAGTGGAAGGAGAGGAGGAAAAGAAAGATAAAGAGGAGGAGGAAAAGAAGAAGAATCAGGATTGAAGAAAGAACAGGTCTTAAAGAAGAAAAGTTGGAAACATTAATCTCTGCGTTGTGTTAATTCCTTTTTTTTATGTTATCATAATGCTTTTCCCAGAGCAGCACTTTTCTCTTTTTGCTCCTCTGGTCGTATTTGGTCCTGATCTGTGTATTCACACATTTACTACTGAAATTCCGTATTGATATTTTAATCAGTCTTTATTCTTTCTTTTCTCCTTTCTCTGTTACTCTATTTGTCCAAAAAAAGGTATATTTTTCCTATAAGGTCTTTATTAAAAGAGAGTACTGTGATTGAGTTTGAGAATAACTAAAAGTAAGTAAGATTTTGTTATCCTCTGAACTTCAGCATAGCATAAAGCCAGGGTCCTGCTCATTCTGGACAGTAAGTGAAGAGTTTTTACACCACCTGGTACGTGATGGCTTATGTCCTGGTTCTTTTTTGGAAAAAAAATCACATTCCAACTTTAAATTTCTAGAGCAGTCTTATAAGAAACAGCACCATTTTAGATATAAAGGGACAGCATATCTTATCATTCGAACTAAGATACTTTTGAAGATAAAAGGGAATATAATTAACAACAGGCCTGCAGCTGTATGGTCCTTCTAGTTAGACAGCCAGACTAAACCGAGATCATTCTGGGAGGGGGGTGCGTGTATATGGTATGAATCAGTTGTTAAACATGAAACATTCATTAAGTGTCAACTTAAGATGACAAAAGAGGTATTTAGTTAAAACGGGCTTAATCCTATTGTTATCAAAGCAGGAAAAAAAGTAAAAAATGAAGTGCTTGCCATTTAGATGAACATATTTTTTCATATGAAATCTTTTACAAAACTTACAAAATCATAATTTACCATTTATAGACCATTTATTTTAATTAAGTTTGAAATGTATTCTCAAAGTACATTAATAGACTTCACATCCAAGCAAATATTTACCTGTTTTATTATAATAAAATGATACTACAGGAATAAACCTTGCTTTTTTATTGTAACACAGTAATTCTCACACAGTTTTGGCAGCAAATTTCATATAATAAAAACATAAATCATTTGTCAAGGAAATTCACTTTACTTTCACAGAAAACAAAGTAAATAGGTATTCAAGGTAAATGTCTTCAAAAAGAATTTATGTTCAATTTTCCCCAAATATATGGTATATTAATAATTAATGCTAATATTGAGATTTCTCTAGAATACAAAATCTGAATGCAATTTTATATTATAAATGAAATTAAACCAATAATAATATTATTTACTTTACAAGGTTGAAACATATATTTTTTCAAAAATTTAAAAATAACCAGATGAAATTTTTATGTTTCCTTTTCCCTCTGCAAAAAAATATATAAATGAAAATTACTAATAACTATTTAATGAACAAATCAGGCCCATACATGTCTATGAATACATGACACTTTCTAAACATTACTATGGAATTCCCTTTGCTTAGTTCCCACCTTAAAACCATATAATTTAAATGAAATGGTGTATGACATGGGTATTAGGAGCTTTAAAACTACCTGGGCAATTAATTATATATATATACCAAAGACTGAGAACCAGTCCACTATGTAATTAAAAAAAAAAAGATCTTCTATATCCTCTTCCTTCTGTCAATTTAGCTGAATATTCAAACGACATTATTTGGAACAAATGTTGGTATTTAGGATTTTGTGTGCTGAGTTACTTTACGTATTATATCTGATACTAAGAGATCTGATGTGGTATATTCTTCCTCTTTGTGTTGCAATGTTTTTTCATGTTTTCTCTTCACTATAATTTCAGTTTATGATGATGGCTATTTAGATTGTTAATCTCTAATTCAATTTGACATGCCCGCTATTACCTATAAACATGGATGCTTTTAATTAACCATCCAATTTGTCTGTCATTGTTTTATACCTGTCATCGTTGTAGTTCTCAACTCTTTTCTGCTTCCACTCTATGAAATTACTATTAAAATTGTTGCCTTTAATCTATCTGGGAACTTGAAGATAAAAGTTACAATAATGCTTTCAATACAATTTTTAAAAATTTCACTTTTTTTGTAGCCCTAAC
Source organism: Micronycteris hirsuta (assembly GCA_004026765.1). Taxonomy (NCBI): domain Eukaryota; kingdom Metazoa; phylum Chordata; class Mammalia; order Chiroptera; family Phyllostomidae; genus Micronycteris; species Micronycteris hirsuta. The sequence goes on from PVJI01001314.1 coordinate 50,611, forward strand.
TTAATGGTTAGTTGTGAAAACATAGAAACATTTTCACACATGTTATATACATATTTGTATTGCAAAAATTGTTTAGAACCTACTAAACACACATATAGCTTGATTGAAAATGATCAGAATTATCAATAATAGATAATATTTTTCTTCTAACCACTGCATTTTTACTTGTGAATATCTCTGATGTTAATATTAACTATTAACCAGATTTTTTTTTCATTTGCTACTACTGTTTCCTTTTACTACTGGGCAAGTAGACCAGAGTGTCAATTCAAGAAAAGCAATGGAGGGGTTAACACAGTTACCAAATGAGATTCCTGTCTCCCTAGAGGGAGACACGGGTTAGACACACATTCCGTCTAAATTAATAAATAAGATAAGTCAAGGGATTCTGTAGTTCTAATTTACTAAACTTTGATTTTAAAGATATTAATCTAGGCCACTATGTATTTTACATTTCTAAAAAACACAAATAACCTCTTGACTAGACTAACACTAGTAGAGAAAGGTTTCCCTCAACTATATGCTTAAATTAAACAAAATCAAATGCAGCTCTTATATACCAATGGGCATGCATCAAGTTATGAGTGGGATTGTATATTTGTAAAACACAGTTACTAGCACAATTTTTAGTTTAATTTACTCACTTTCATATTTATATATATTATGAAACCAATGTATAAATTACAGAAAGTAAAGTTTGTTACATAATTTAGAGAGAGGAAATAAAAATGTAATGTCACCATGTACACTTTTAAAAGTTATTTATGAAGTTTTGTATTACATTACATTACCATTTACAATATAGCATTTCCCTTAAAACTTCACGTACACCTGATAGGAGTGCCTAAAATTGATTTTAATTTATCTTCAAAAGGTGTTTTATCCTCTGGGTTTTAAAACTCAAGAACATAAGAAAGTAAAGAACACTGAACAACATGACGCATTTCACTCTAGTCTGGCCTTCCTAAGTTTAGCCTTCTCTTCTATTAAATGATTAAAAATAATTTTAATAACAAAGGTGCACCAAGTAATTTATCTTCTGAACATGGCAAGTTTCTTTAAAGTTACATTTCTTTTAGTAATAGTAGGTTTCAATTACAAATTAACTTTGATTTATTGCTGTTCTTATGGATGACATTTGACTGGAGTGAGTAACAGTGGTCTATAAATTCTAGTCTCAAACCTATTCTGGCAATTCATTAGGAATCATCTTTAAGAGACTAAAAAAACAAGAAAGAGAGAAAAAAGAAAAAAACAAAAATAACTCTTTCATGCAAAACAGTCTTAATTTCAAAGGCCAAGTTCAAAAGGAAATGATCTTTTTCATATTTTAATTTTAACTGAAAAGTGATTGAAATAAATATATATTCACATTTTTGCCTACTTAAGGCAAAAACAAGGCTCCATCTTTAAAGAAAATTACTAAAATTAAAGCACTTTTCATGATTAATAAATGTTTTAGTCACTTAGACTTTATATTTTTTTGCTACAGAACTGTCATCATTTGACTTTTTCAACTTTTATTTTAAAAATGAGACTGTTCAGTACGAGTTGGAATAAAAGTAGTTGAATTCTAGCTGACATCTTTAGTTTGGCAATGAAAACTTTCCCGTGATGACTTGCTCAGCGAAGTTCACAGGGGTTTTCTGTTCCTCTGCACTCAGCTGTGTCAGTATCCTCAGTGTCCGAATCCCTTTAAGATCAACAAGCTAAGGCATAGAGCACAGTTCACGTGGGTGTATGAAATAAGATTAAAGCCTGAAACATATGCCAAGTACTCCCGTATATGGGACACTAAATGTAAGTCATCATCCGCAATTCCTATGTGCCCATGTTTAACAAATGCACTTTTCTGGCTGCTAGGCATCAGAGATTTAGAAATTACAGCTTGGATTGTCATGTCCACTCTACCTGAGTAAATCCTTCCCAAGGGTTAATTCTAAGATTTGCCTGTTCATGGAAGTATCTTAATTTTTCAAATTTACACCCTAGTGTGTAATTCTGTACTTCAGCTTCACATTCTCTGCACTCTCTTACTCCCTTATTGCAATTAGTTTATTAGAAATCATTGAATATTTAGTTCCTTGAACCCTTCCTTCACTTATATTATCTCTGAATGCCTTTAGTTCTCTTTCTATAGGCCTTTTACATCATGATCTCTTAGTTAACTTAAAGAGACCATAAGAAAGTGATATTTTTGCTACCTCAATGCTATAGATCTTTAATTTCAGAACAGTAATAACTCCACTTTTTCTGCTCTTATGTTTGAGATTCTAGGCTATGATTAATAAAATCAACCAACATGTAGATCACTGCCATTATGTTTCATAATTTCCCCCCTTACCAGAGTGAGTGTTCCAACCTACTCCTGCCAATCTCTTTCAAGAGCTGCTGGTCATTTCTCTCTCACTCTTCAAAAAGTTACTAAACTGGGGTAAGTGATGGATGATTACCATGCCTTATCTCTTTTGTATCTTCAGTATATAGGAATGCTTGTCTATGCTACCTGAACACATGAGAGTTTACAAAATTAATATATCTCTCTATCATAGGTGGCAAACACAAGGCCCATGAGCCGAATCCAGCCGCCCACCTTGTCTTATCCAGCCGGACACCTTGCTTCTACCCAGGGATAGCACCAAGCTCCTTGTCCTTAGTTAAGGAGTAGTTACATTTATACAATCCTAGAATTACATCTGGCCCTTTGAAGGCAACCGAGAGGCTGATGTGGCCCCCAGTGAAAATGAGTTTGACACCCTTGGAAGTCTTCAGTTCTTGTTCAAATATTGTCAATCTCAGTAGAGAAAAAATTAAGATTTTCAAATATAATTCCTAATAATAATTGAGTACTGCCTTTTTATATTAATACCCCAAGTATTTTGATAGTATCCTATTTCATGCTCACAGCATTTCTCATAATATATATTCCATTATTTAGGTCTAACTTTAGAAGAGTGGTAACTAAACTTTTAAATAATTTACACATGTAGAACAGAGCACAGTTACTTGGGTCTGACAACATAGATGAGTCTGATACCAGAATTCTAAATATTAATCGTTAACATTTCTTCACCTCTTGCACCCTTTCTTAAAAATTGTTTTTATGGCTCGAAAGATTCATTTCAAGTTTAAGAATTTTTTGCAGTCACTAATTAAAATTTGATTTTTACATATGGATTTTTAGTCAATCTTGATGTTTACATTGCGCAGTGAGCATTTCTTTCTTTTCCTTTATAGAGAATTGACTCTCTCAGCACCATTTTTGGAGTAGCCCATGTTTCCCCATTGATTTACAATGCTAAGTTTTATCATATTATTAAATCTTTCATTAACCTGTAAATTCTTCATTTTGTTTAATTAATTAGTTTCTATATTCTTATATTAACACCCTGCCATTATAATTATTAGGCTTTAAAATATTTATAGTTGGTAAGATGTGCCCTGATATTACTAGACCTCTTCAACATTTCTTGGCAATTAAGTACTCAAAAAGTAATTATCACATTGAAACTTGTCCAGGCCATGTGGGACATTTTCTAGCACTAGGGATGGTAAAGAATATTATTTTTATAAACTTAGAATATATAAACATCTCATGGATTTCAAGATTCAAATTAAACTTTAATAATCAAAGAATTAAGTATAATTTATTCTTATTAAATCAAAGAATTTTAGATACAGAAGGGCTTTTAAAGAGCATCTAGTTGAATAATTCTTCTTCTTCTCCTTCTTCTTCTTCTTCTTCTTCAATCTGAAAAAACTGAGAACTGGAGTGGTAACTTGAAAAATATCACACATTGAATGATATATTTAGAACAGCATATTCTAAAATTATGTGTATTAAATGAATAAAATAGAAAATATCCTATTTTTAATTCTCATATTATTTAAGCTAGCTTTGCTTTTTCTGATCCCAGAATTCATTAACCAAAGATTCAATAATAATTCAATATATATTCACGAGATGACATTAGTTAGCTAATAAAAACAATTTAGACACACATCATTAAATAGTTTAATATGTATTTGTATATTTTTATTTGAACAGTTTAATAGGAATTGAATATCATAGAAGGAAAAATAGGAATTCACTTCTAACAAAGAAAGACTAGCTATTTCTAGACCAATATTATCAATCAACAAGCAAAGTTAGATTTGAACAAATAAAAATATTAAACATAAAAAATAAAAGAGGTAAAACATAGTGTGAACTTGAGGATCCAATATATAAGAGAGAAGAAAAAGAGGTAACCTAAGATTTTGAGCCATATTTCTTAATATTTACTGAATCCAAAGGAGCAGTAAGAAGGCTTAAAATCCAAGACAAGAGCGGCTGTGAAAGGGCTTTAATTAGAGCAGATTTCCTCACATTCTTAACAACTACCATATACACTTCCATACTTTGGCCCTGCATGAAGGAGGAGCATTGGTAAGCAGACCAGGATTTTGCATGTAATCCATGAAGTACTATACTGTCTGAGTAAGGAAGAAATGGAATGAGATAACTCTTCTCAAAGACTGAAGCTGAACTTCAAACCAGATCACCCTCATAATAATGAAGGCAACCAAAAGCAAAAATAAATTCTCCCTAAGAGAATATAACTCTAAAATCATCTCCTTAAGCTTTCAGGTAAACTGTAGAAACTCAAGTATGAAAAAAAACAAAATGTGCAAAGAGAAAAATTATGACAAAAAGAATGGATATTAGAGATACTAGAAATAGACCCAAAAGAAATCCAGAGGAGTTTTTGTGTGTAGATGTGATCAATGCTTCAAAAAATTAAAGAATAATGAGAGTTTTATCGAACAACTGAAACCATGAAAGTAATCCTAAAACAGAAATTTTAATAACGAAATATAAGTAACTGATACATCCTCTTAACAGCAAAACAGATGTAGTGACAAAAATAATATAAATAGAAGTAACAAAAGATGATTGGAAAATTGAATAAAGCATTCAGGTTGGCACATAGAAAAACAGGAGGAAATAACTCAAAAGTATGAGATAAATGTAAGATTCTGTGAAAATATCAACTTCAATCAGTGCCCAAGAATGAAAAGGGAGGATGAAATGGTATTGATACTTGAAGAAATAAAAGTGGATAATTCCCCAACATTGATACACATAACCCTAAACAACAGATTTAACCAACATTACAATTCCAAACAAGATGAACTCAGTGGAAATATGATACCCATTAATGGTAGTCTGCTTAAAATTAAAGAAAAAAAAATAAAGAACCAGAAAAAAGACATGTTAGCTTCAAACAGAAAACAGTAAGGCTAAGTTGACTAATACAATTCATAGTAACTGGAAAATAGTGGAATGAAAATTTAAAGGGTTAACTGAAATGATTGCTAATCAAATCTCTTCAGTAAAATTTTCATCCAATAATGAAAATACAACAAAATTTAAGACACAGGAAAGAAAGTATCTGCAACAGAACTACACAAAATGGAGTTCCACAAGTCAAAATAAATAAATAAATAAATAAATAAAGGTGTCAGACGAAAGTAGAGATGTGTATGAGGAACAAAGAAGACAGTTACTAGTCTTAAATGAATATTGACTATCAAAATAAAAATTACATCTGTAGAATTATAAATTCACAAAAGATATAGCAGAAAATATAAAAAAAGGGGGCTAAAATGCAGAATGCATTTTATATTCTTTGTGTTTTTATGAAAGCAATAATCTACCAGGAAAATATAAACATTCTAATATAATTGCATAAAAACCTATATTTTTTTTAAAAAATGACCTATTTGAGAGGCAAGAAAATTGACAATTATAGTGGGAGTTTTTGATACACTTAGTAACTTAAAACAAATAAAAATATTGTAAGGAAATTGAATATTTAACATGATTAACATAGGAAATATAGAAAAATAGACCTTTTCAAAGAATAAAAAGTGGGAAAGGGATTTTATTCATAAAATATATTTATACTATTTTTAAACTCTTGGCAGTTCCTGGACACGAGGGTTACAGAGTCAGACATTGGCTGGGGCCTCCTAACCATATGGAATAGCACAAGTTCTCTAAGAGCTCTCTCTTCATACTTTGACTTGAAGTAGGACAGGGCAAACTCATGATATTTTGCCAATCAGCAAGTATCCAGTTATAAGTTTCACTCCTTGAAAGTACATTAATTTCCTAAAAACAATTTTGTCAATAATTTCCTCAGTTGGCTTTGGATGACAAAAAAGTACCCTTACTCCTTTTCTCCCCTACAAGTAAGTGAGAAAGAACTCAGAATAGTATGCCCACTACTGTTAATTTTTTAAAAATCACTACTTTATCAGTCTTTAGCTCTCTCTCCAATGTAAGTTGCAATCAGCTGCTAGGCTAAGGTTCAAAATTCTGATTTCATATGTTACTTTTTCAAACAGCAGCCATTACTTTAATACCTTTATTTGCAAATTGGTATATTTTTTATGTTTAATTTTCCTTAAGATTTAATCCAAATTTTTATATAATTAGAAAAATTTTATTTAATAACCTTAATATACACATATCTATATGTATATATGTATACATGTATATTAAATGGAAGTATAATTTGGGAAGCTTGAACTAATTTACTTAATCTTTAATAATGCATAATTTCAAATCATTTCAGTATGCTTAGACAGGAGCCATTATTACCTAATTAATATCATAGCAACCCTTTTATACTGGAAAGAGTACTAATTTTTATGTCTATATTATCTCTCCAAAGTCCTATGTGAAACAGAAGAATTAAAATACTGCTACTTTTGTAACAAAAGATGGGGAGAAAGAATAAAAATTGTGAGAGGTATGCTCTGCTTTAAGTACAAGAAACAAAAGTGGAGGGGAAGTGTTCTACATTAGAGATGGTAGATGAACAAGGAATTCACCATCAAACCTACAACTATAAACACTGTACGGATTACTGCGCAATCTAGTAAACAAACTGTCCCCCAACACTCAAAAAGCTCTAGAGAATGGACAAAAAACAGACACATTTTGGGGAAGAGTTAAAACTTTAAAGAGAATAGCATGGGGTAAGATTTGAGTTGCTTTGGTCTGAGGGAGTTGCAGCATAGGGCATGGTGTATGGAACTCCAATAAAAATGTGTCATCATCGTTCTGGCCTGAAGACATAAAAGGAAGTTAAGTCAAATCTAAGCTGCTAGAAAGTGATGGGACAGCATTGAAAAGAGAGAGATAAGTAAGAGAAACCCCAGGTTCTCTGTGCACTTTGACTGCTCTGCTGATCCCAGAATGATATGTGCACGGGCGGCACTGAAACAGACTGCAGCTAAGTCAAAGAACTGAGCAGATATCTCAGGCAATTGCCACTATCTCGACAAAGTTGCTACTTTGTGTCAAACTAAATTCGTTGCTTGCTAAAATGCATTTAACAGAGACCAAATTTGAATAGTCAGATTCTGCAGTTCTAACAAAATGACTTTAGAATATCTATTATGCATATACTGAATAAGGTGATTATATATTTATTTATATATATGGACCATATAGATACAGATATACATATAATAGATGAAAAGCAAAGGTGTAAAGAATATTTCTTAGAGACGAGAACAGATGATGGCTAGTGGGGGGAAGGGGAGTTAGAGGGTGGAGGGGTTGAGCAAGATTGAAAACAGACTCACAGACATGGACCACACCATGGTGATTGCTGGATGGAGAGGAGAATGAAGGAACTAAATGATAACGGAAAAAATACAATAATGATTATATAAAAAAGTAAGAATAAATAAGAAAATGAGAAACAGAAAATCCAACATAAAAATTGTCTGGGAAACTTAATAGTGTAATGAAGATAATGAAAAGTCATACATTTGACTACGGATCAATAGTAATTATTTAGAAGGAAACGGGAAAGAGGGCTTAGCAAATATAGGCAGTTTAAAGGACTTGTGGGACGGTAACAAGAAGCCCACCATATGTTAACACGGCACAGCAATGTTGAAGCAGAGAAATATTTGAGGTAATGAAGGCCAAATATTAACAGAATTGGAAGAAAGTTGTATTTTTATACACTCAAGAAACTTTTCAATACCAAATAGGACAAATATAAGGAAATTCACACTTCAATACATTATAATTAAATTACTAAATAAAAATAAGAGAGAGAGAGAAAGCGAAAAATCAGTGTGGATCAAAGCCAAAGAAAAACATGTTACATTCACATTCCTGACAGTTTAAGTAGAAAATCCAAAGAAATCTACAGAACAGCTACATGAATAAGTGAATTAAGAAGGGTGTGGACTATTCAGTAACATACAAAAACCAGAGCAGCAAAGTGTTAAAAATGAAATTTCTAAAAATTCTATTTACAATAGGGTCAAAAATATACTTATATATAAATTTTAAACCTATGCATGGCATTGTATAAAAAAAAACAAATATTGAATATCTTTAGATCTCAAGTCTCCCTAAATTGACCTGTGGATTTGAATGTAACACCTTTCAAAATAACACCAGAAATTTTTAAAGCATAGAGAAACAATCTATTCTAAAATTTATATGAAAAGTCACAAATAATAGCTTAAGCAATTTTTACAAAAAACAAATCTGGAAACTCAGAATACCTGATTTAATGGCAATAATCAAGATAGTATGATTGGTGGAAGGTTAAGCGTATAAATCTATATCTATATCTGTTTATATCTATATGTAAGTATATTTTAGATGATCTACTAGTTTCAAAATATATAGATGATTTTTATAATTATATATTGATATATATTGATTATTAATAAATATAATTGATTTTCTAAAGTTGCCAAGATAATTTATTGGTGAAAGGAAAGTCTTCACATAAAACTTTCTTAAGACAGCTCAATATCTATATAAGAAAATTTTAACATCTACTCTTATCTGAAAAGAGAAAGGGTCATAGACAAATATAAAAACTAAAATTATTAAACTTACAAAAAAACACATACAAAATACATATGACCTTTGAGTTAGAAAATATTTTTAGATATCACACAAATAAATGCATACCATTAAAGAAGAAAAGTTAATAATTTGTACTTTACCAATATAATAAAAAAACTTTTGCTCAACAGACAGTTAAGAAAATAAAAAGGCAAGCCATGGGTAGAGAAAATATTCACTATGCATATATTAAGCAGAGGATTTATAATTTGAATGTATAATTTTTTCTTAAAAACACAATAGGAAGACTAATAAGGCGATTTTGAAAAGTAGACAAAATTCTGGAACTACATCTACCAAAAGAAGATGTACAAAATAACCAATTGTCACACAAATATTCTCTCTACATCATTAGTTATTGCAAGTTAGAGCTACATTAGATAATTGTACATGAGTGTGCATGCATGTGCACATGTGTACATGCATACGTACACAACATACACACAAAGTGGAATTACTATTCTTTTAAAAATTATGAATATACTAAGTATTTATTGGAGAGTTCTTGGAATAAATAGAACTTTAAAAATTGCTCCTTAAAATTGTAAAATGCAATTACTTCTTTGGAAAACTGGCAATTTCTTAAAAGTTATGTGTACACCTTACACATAGTCCGCATCCACTTTAAGTATTCCCCAAAAGTAATGAATGTTGACATGAACTCAAAGACTTATACTTCAATAATCATAGCAATTTTATTTATAATAGTCAAAAGTTCCACAGAAGACAAATGACCATTAATAGGGACATACAAAAAACAAACTCTACTATAACAGAATATTAGTCATCTACAGAGAAATGAGACTGATATACACAGTGTGGATAAACCTCAACATCACTGTGATAAATGAAAAGTTGGACACAATGAACTCATACTGTAGTATTTTATTTAGAGAAATATTCTGGAAAATATAAACTATTTTACATTAAAAAAATAAGCATATCAGTTATTCCTCAGCCCGGGGGGAATGGAAAGGCGCCCTGCAGTCGGGCCATAGGACCGTTTGGGGAGGGATGGAAACGTTTAGTGCTGTAATGGTGTCTGGGTTTCAGGATGTCTACTTCTGTCAAGACTAATAAATTCAAAAATTTAAATAGATATGTTTGTATGTTAATTATAAAACTTGATAGTTAATATTTGAATTAACACATTACTTAAAGTAGTGATGATAAAAGACATGCTCTTTTTTAAATTTTATTTTTAAATATCTGTTGACATATTATTTTAGATTCAGAAGTACAGCATCGTGACTAGACATTTATCCTAAATCACAAAGTAATTACCCTAATCTCTCTACTAACCATCTAATATCATATACAGTTATTATACTAGTATTGCCTCTATACCCTATGCTATAATTTACATTGCCTTTACTATTTTATGACTGGCAATTTATACTTCTGAATGTCTTTTATTTTTTTTACCCATCTTCCACACTCCCTCTCATCTGGCAATCATCAATTTGTTCTCTGTCTCTATGAGTGTGTTTTTATTTTGTTTGTTGTTTATTTTATATTGAGGTATATCCCCTATATTCTTATTTTGCTGAGAACTATTTTTATCATAAATGGTTGCAGATTTTATCAAACACTTTTTCTGCATCTATTGATATGATCATTTGCTTTTTTCCTTATTTACACGGTGAATCACATTTATTGATTTGAAGCTATCGTACCGACCTCACATTCCCAAAACAAATTCCACTTGATCATGATGTATGATCTTTTTAGTGTAGTGCTGAATCTAATTAGCTAATTTTTTGTTGAGGCTTTTAGCATCTATGTTCATAATGGATATTAGAATGTCCTCGAATTTTCTTTCTTAGCAGTGTATTTACCTGGGTTTGGAATTAGGGTAATGCTGGCCTTGTAAAATGAGCTTGGGACTCTTCTCTATTCTTGAATATTTTGGAATAGTTTGAGAAGGATAGGGGCTAGTTATTTGAATGTTTAGTAAAATTTACCTGTGAAGCCATCTGATCCAGGATATTTGTTTGTTGGGATTTTTTGATAACCACTTCAATTTCACTAGTTGAAATCTAGTAAATATTTATTTTGTATCCCACTGCTTTCTTGAATTCATCCTTTAGTTCTAATAGATTTTTGGTGGAATGTTTGGGATTCTCTCTATATAGTATCACATTATCTATACAAGATATGACAGTTCAACTTCCTCTTTTCCAATTTGGATGCCTTTTATTTCTCCTTGTTTTATCTCTGTGGCTTGGACTTCAAACACTACATTGAACAAAAGTGGTGAAAGTGGACATCCTTGTATTGTTTCTTAAATGTTTCATCTTTTCACCATTGAGTATGATGTTAGCTGTGGGTTTATCACACGTGACATTAATACGTTGAAGTATTTTCCCTCTAGCCCCACTTTGCTGAGAGTTCTTTTAATCATAAATGGATGTTGGATTTTATCAATCATTGTTCTGCATCCGATTGTTATCCTTCATTTTGTTTATGTGGTATGTCACATTAATTGATTTTCAGGTACTGAAACTAACTTATAGTTCAGGAATAGATCCTCCTTGATCACAGTGTATGATCTTTTTAATGTGCTGTCTCTATATTTTTTGTCTGGTTTGGTATCAGGGTAATACTGACCACATAAAATGAGTTTGGGAGCCCTGTTTCCTTTTCACTTTTTTGGAATGTTTTGGGAAGAAGGATAGTTATTTTTTTTCTTGTGGATAGTTACTTTTTTCCTTTTCCAAGACTTTTGTTTGTCGGGCATTTATTTTGATTGCAGATTCAATTTTGTTAGCACTTATCAGTCTGTTCAAATTTTCTGTTTCTTCCTGATTCAGTTTTGGAAGATTAAGTTTCTAGGAATTTATCCATTTCTTCAAGGTTGTGCAGTTTGTTGATGTATATTAGTTTCTAGTATTTTCTTATAATCCTTTGCATTTTAGTCATTTCTGAAATTATGTGTCACTTTTCTCTCATTTCTGATTTTATTTATTTAGGCCCTGTCTTTTTTTTTTTTCTTTTTCATGAGTCTGGCTAAAGTTTTATTAACTCTGTCTTTCAAAGAACCAACTCTTGGTGTTATTAATCTTTTGTATTTTTTAATACTGTATTTCTTTTTTCCCCACTGTGACTTTTATTGTTTCCTTCTTGCTACTCACTTTGGTTTTGCTGTTCTTTTTTCAGTTTCTGTATGTATACATTCAGATTGTTTATTTGAGATTTTTCTAGTTGTTTTTGTAATAGCATGTGATATGAGAAGATGCTTGATATGATTTTAATCATCTTAAATGTATTGAGACTTGTGCTGTGGCTTAACATGTGGTATATTCTGGAAATTGTTCCATGTGCACTTGAAAGAAATGTATACTTTGCTGCTTTTAGGAGAAATGTCCAAAAAATAATAAGTCAAGTGGATCATTTAAGGCCACTGTTTTCTTGATTTTCTGTCTGGGTGATCTATTCACTGATGTCAGTGGGGTGTTAAATTCCTTTACTAGGACTGTATTACTGGTGATCGCCTGTGCTAGGTGGTCCAGGAATGTCCCTTGTGTAGGCTGTGTGTGCTCTTCAGTAACTGAGGTAGTTGGACTTCCATTACTGCTGGCATGTCAGTGGGTTGGACTGACCCTCAGGCTAACCGTCTGAGAGCTGGCATAACCATAGCCGATGAGCCAGGTCTGTCCTTCAGTTGTGTCATTTGTGGAGCCGGCTGGATGTGCTCTGGTGCAATCCGAAGTCAGCCACCAGTTGTCATCACTTCAGGTGGCTAGAACCTCTTGGTAGAGGTTCCTATGCAGGTAAAGATCAGCTGCTGCTTGTGCCAGGCTCGGGGCCTTGGAAGAAGCACTGCTGTAAACCAAAACCAGCTGCTGCTTGTGCTCAGCTTCATACTCTTTGGTGGGCACTACAATGCGAGCTGCAGTCAGCTGCCACTGGCATTGGACTCGGGCTGATGAGCTGAAGGTATGTTCCAGGCCAAGACTTGCCACCACTTATGCCAGACTTCGGCCACTTGATAGGACTTGCAATACTATATGAGACAGGTTGCCACTTTTGGGGGGTTTGGAGCAACTTGGCAAGAGCCATAGGAACTCTGAAGCCAGCTGCTTGTTTGGGGTTTGTGCGTGTTTGAAAGACTTTGGAAAATTCTGCAGCTTGAGCCAAGGCAGACTGTATCTGTTGAGGAGCGACTTAAAGAAGCTCCAGCTAGGCAAGTAAGTTTGATGGGGTGAGAGTTTAGGGGATCACCAGGGTAAGGTAGATGCTGTTAGTCAGGTTACTGGAGAACATAGATTTGGACCCTGCCTGTTCTGGGCTGGTTGGGTATAAAGACGCTCCATAATGGAACGACAGTGCTTGTTCTGGCTTCTGTCCCCAGACAGTTGCCCGGATCCCTGCTTCAGCCTTTTCCCTGAAATTACTCAGTTAGTTCCTCTCTGTATGTGCCTGGCACAATTTGATCTGCTGCCTCTGCTCTGGAGTTTAGAGCAAGTGAGTTTTGCGAGCTAGAGAGTCTGTGCAAAAGCCCTTTAGGATCAGTGTCTCAGTCTCCAGCATTTCTCTGTCTTTCTCAGACACAGTCTCCACTTGTTTTCACATCCAGTACAGGGGCTCCTGTTCTTCATACTGCTGTCCTGGGCTGGGGACGTTGATGTGGGGCTTGGACCCCTTGCTTCTCAGGTTGACCTCTGCACCTGAGGTATCCCTCCTATTTCTTAATTAACCACAACAAGGGTGTGGGGTCTGCCTGTTCCATACATTTATAGAACCCTGTCAGTGCTGTTCTGGAACAGCTGTGAGGTTCGATTGCCCACTGCCAAGAGTGTGACTCCCAGTGCCAGAGTTTGGTTGCAAAGGAAAGAGATTGTTTATTTAAAGGTTTTGCAGATGTAGAATAATGGCATATTTCTGCCATTAAGTCCTTCTCCCATTAAAACCACCCAAAATACATAGCCCTTCCTTCCTTTGCTAAATCAGGCCAGTTTCAGAATATACCACCCAGAGTATGGTCTTTCAGATAAGGAGTAGTCTGCGACTCAGCATTCCTGGTCACAGTTCACCTCGAAGCACCTCTCATGAATCTGGGTGGCCAGGCAGGTACCTACAGCTCCATCAGTTCTTCTGCTTCCTTCTCCAGTCAGACCTCCCAGCGGGCCTCCTCTCTCACTCCAGACCTTGTGGCCCTCTCTTCTCCCTTAGCTTGCCCAAGTATGAATGCTCAGCTCAGAACTTCCTGTGTGACCTCCTATCTGGCCCTTCTTATGGTATATTAGTGCCACCATTTTTGTCAGCTCCAGTGTCATTTACCTTCTTTTAGCCACCATCCTTAATCAGGGCAAAAGTTCCCAGCCATACAAGGACATTTGGGGTGGGCATCTCTGCCTGCTTCTCTCACAGGTGCTGCATGAGCTCCTCCCTGCCCCCTGGCTATATGAGGAGCCTCTGAATATTTTCACAGTCATGTACACCATTCCCCTGGGCAGCAGCCCTCTTCCTTTCAGGAAGGCATGGCTATTAACTTGTCATTATTATGTGATGTATCTTAAACTCCATATCTTTCACTCTTCCATTCCCCCAGTCAAGGATTGTGGAGGTTACACTCTGCACACCATTGCAATATCTCTGCTTCTCCTACCATTTGTGATGTGACTTCTGACAGTCTGGTCTGATCTTGCGTGGAAGTTCCCAGGCCAGCAAGGCAAGACGCTGGAGCAGGCAGACCAGGGTGGGGCAACACCCACGTGGATGGTTGGGAGGCAGGCTCAAGAGAGTGGATAGCTCGGTTTAGAGACATCCAATGGGAAAGGATGGGGCTGCACTTCCCCATGGTGTGGTTTGGAGACACCCAATCAGGGAAAGATAAGAATCTACTTCCCCATAATGTTTTTCTTTCTTTCTTTCTTTCTTTCTTTCTTTCTTTCTTTCTTTCTTTCTTTCTTTCTTTCTTTCTTTCTTTCTTTCTTTCTTTCTTTCTTTTTCTTTCTTTCTTTCTTTCTCTTTCTTTCTTTCTTTCTTTCTTTCTTTCTTTCTTTCTTTCTTTCTTTCTTTCTTTCTTTCTTTCTTTCTTTTTCTTTCTTTCTTTCTTTCTTCCTTTCTTTCTTTCAAACCCCTGCACAGAACCAGTGGGATGAGAACTGGTCTGAGCTGACAACTGAACTCTGCTCGGTTGCTTCCCTGCCCTTGCCCCCAAGGAACCCTGCTTTCAATAAACTCCTTGTTTTGCTATTAGTTCGCTGTCTTCTCATGGTTCCTCAGCAGCTTCAATCTCACAGCTTCTTCTTTATATCCTTAGTTGTAGGATATATCCTTCTGTTCACCTAGCATTCAGGTGTTTCTCAATGATGGTTGCTCTATAACTTAGTTGTAATTTTGCTATGATCCCAGAAGGAGGTAAGCACAGAGTTTACCTACTCTGAAATCTGGACTGGAAGTCCTAGTTCTAAGTCAAAAACATGATGTTCTTAGAGGCTTGATGGTTTAAGAATAGGTGACACTTTAAAGGGCATCCTATGTTTTATGGTATGATAATGCATTTATAGAACAAAATACATTGGAAAATGCATGAACTTTAAAATCAAAGAGACCAATGTTATAGTTTCATTTGGATGAGTTATCTTTTAGAATTTTTAAGCCTCAATTTTCACACCCAAAAAATCAAGGTAGCAGCACTACTATATTGTGGAATGACTTTAGAAAAAGGAGACCTCAGTTGGAATCCTTAAACTATTATTACTCTGAAAATTTCTTCATTTTCCTCTTTCTTAAAATTAATAATGACCATAACATTCAGTTGTAAAATTGATCTGAAGACTTATTGAATTGGCAAATGAAAAACAAGTTATAAAATATCTGGCAGATTGACAAGGGTTCAGCCAATGTTAGTTTTCCTATTCCATTTTTGGTAACACCAAGAGAGCTAAAATATGATAGGGAACATTTGGCAGAATGTTAACATTGGAAAGAGATTTCTCAGAATAGAGAAATTTATTTTATATTTACAAAGAAAAGCAGCTAAGGCTTCAATGGTTGAATCTTAAATTACTTTTCTAATTTACTTAAAGATTTGAAGAGTAGACTTCAAAGGACAAACATTCCCGAAGATCAAATATTTAAGTAAAGGTTATCTGAAATACCTAAATCTTTGAAAATATCTCAGAGGGGAATTCCATTTCCAGCAGCATGACAGAAAGATACCCTGAAGGGAATTCTTACTACAATACAACTTGATCCTAGATAATTTACAACAAATAAACTTTTAAAATATTGTTGTAAGCAAAGGAAATGTCCAAGGACAAACAGAAATAAACCAGTGAGGTAAACCTGACACTTGGAAAGAAGTATACACAGAAACTAGCTAGCTATTCAGGAAAAGTAGCAGGGTCAAATTGGAAATGGAGAAACTAAGGGTGTTATTTTTCACAAGATAAACAGAAGAATGACCTCAAAATTGACCCATGGATTTATAAACATTAAGCAGAGTTAAAGTGGAATCAGGTGGGTAGCTTCCACTGGATTCTAAAAGAGAAACTCCAAGTCCTTTTTTGGGAAACTCATGACTTTTTGGTTTCTTAAATATTCATAAGGGTGATTCAATAAAGCCCCAGAGTTGTCTCTAGTGAAAAGAATACTAAGAGAGAAAGACTTCTGACAAGACTAACAAAAAGAGAAGAGGAAGAGCATGCAAACAAGTAATATTGAGAATTGAGAAGGCATACTAAAAAATAGCATGCATGGATTAAAAAGTTAATAGGAGAGTATTATGGAAATCTCATTGCCAATAAATATTAAAATGTTAGAATCGAATAGACAAATACCTTGAAACAGATAAGTTAATCGACTTAATTCAAGAATAAAGAGAAATTTAATTTTCATGTAATTACTATATAAATTGAATATGTGATTAAAATTTTCTTACACAGAAGACATGTGGCCCAGATGGTTTTATAGGTGAGATCAAGCAAATGTTTAAGTAATTTGTAATTACAACCATAATCAAGCTCTTAAACAATATAGAATGAAGAGGGGAAAATCCCCATCTTATTTGTGAAGTTCTGTGTTACTTGATACCAAAATAAACAAGGACCTTGAAGAGATGCAACAATTTAACATAAAATATTAACATCAACTTATAAAAATAATAACATATCCTAAGAATGCAAGAGTGATGTCAAATAATAAAATCCATAAGTGTAATTTAGGTCATTAACAGGTTACAGAGGAAAAAATCTGTATTATTAGTTTATTGATGTGGAAAAAAGCAGTGGGCAACATGTATGACCTATTTAACATATAACCCCCTAGCAAATTAGGAACAGGAAGAAACTTCCCTAACTTCCTAAAATCTATGTCAAAATACCCTGCAACTACATCTGGCAGACACTACAAATATGTCTTTTAGGTTATCAGCAAGACAAAAAAGATAAAAGTCATTAAAAGTCTTAGTGAAAGAAAAAGATAACTTTAAGAGTAAAAAATCAAACTCTTATTACTAATGAATTTTATTCACATTTATATAACGATCCCAAAGCCTATCTTAAAAAAAAGTACTTTTATTAGAGTTAAGAATTTTGTAGGATGATAAGTATTGACATAAGTAATGAATTGTACTTTTATTCATCAATAAAAACAGCTATAAAACATTATAAACAATATTTATGAGAATAATAGGAAAACTATAGGTATCAAGGGATATAGTAATCAAAAGATATGTGAGAACTTTAAAGGTAAAATATAAAACATATTGCATACTGCAGTATGTTAAAATTTGTCAGTAAAGGAAGCCATATACTCAATACCATAAAAATTGATTTATTGTATCAATACATTTAGAGCTAAGCCAAATAGGATTTTTGTCTTTTTTAATATTTTATTGTTGTTTAAGTACAGTTTTATACCTTTTCCCCACAGCTATCCTCCCCAAATAGTTTTTTTTTTTTTTAATTAACAATAATGGTACTGAGAAAATTGGATATCCAAATGGTTCAAAAAATTGAAATGTAATCCATACACAAACCATCCAAAAATTAATTTAATATGGACTAAGTATAAATGCAAACCATAAACAATTATTAGCTAAATTTAAGATTTATATTTACCAATAGATACCATAAAGAAAATTAAAAGGTAAGTCACACACTTTTGGAAGATGCTTTCCAACTGGTACAACTGAAGAATTTGCACCCAGAATATATATGGGAGGGTGAGAAACACGAAGGCAGCTGTGATGGATGGCGTTAATGATATTGGAGCTCATATGTTGGTGAATAGGTTTATGACTCTTCATTTTATTATTGAGCTTTATAGTGTAACATTTATGGATCTTCTTGCTGGTATTACCCACATTTTCATATAGCTTATGTATCAAATATTTTGTTCTCATTGTTTTAGTTATTTCACAGGAATCCTATCTTGTATGATTCCAGAAATTATTATTGCAAAAATGCTGTTGGATTTACCCAAAGTGACAACAATTAATTGAAGGAAAACACATAACAAAGCAGTGATGATTTTAATTTCTGAAGTTTAAATTTAGATTTAAATCCATGCAAACTTTATTTCATCCAACCTTTATAACTTTCATTCATTTCATTTTTCTTGCTGATTTTGCATCTTGAATTATTATGCTGAGCTTCTGTTCACTTTTCAGTATGCCTTGTTCAGCTGACGTCCAATCCCTCTGATGTCTCTGGGCTAACACACGTAACATTTGGCAAATGGACATCAGTGCATACAACGCACACTGCCAGCACTAGCAGCTTGCAGAAGCTGTGCTCGGAAATTTACATCGATTGTAATTGTTGATCCACCTGTATTAAATACAGCTCTTCAACCTTAGGAACAAATGTGGAAAAACAAAGTACTTTTTAATATATAATTTAGTGACTGACATCAACTTGTTGATTTTTAACAATATAGAGCAAATATCCCTATCAGCATTTAAGGGATTTTTGAGTATTTATCAAAATATTATAATCTCTATCTTGGGCAAATCTGTAAAGAGATGTCTAATAAATTCTTAATTTTTTTCTAGCATCTATATTCAGGCAAGCTATTGGCATTTATTGAGCATCTATTTTATGTCAAGTTGCTATGCATAAGGGATATGAAACCCTCTTGTGTGCCCACTTGAGTATGCTCCTTAACTGGAGAAAGAAAGTAAGCAAGAACTGCCTGCTTTGTTTCTCAGAGTAGAGAATCAGAGACAACTAACTGGAAAATGTTTTTAAAAAACATTTAAGCCACCCTGGCTGGTGTAGCTCAGTGGATTGAGCCCAGGCTGCAAACCAAAAGGTTGCCAGTTCGATTCCCGGTCAGGGCACATGCCTGGGTTGCAGGTCAGGTCCCCAGTGGGGGCCACGTGAGAGGCAACCACACACTGGTGTTTCTCTCCCTCTCTTTCTCCCTCCCTTCCCTTCTGTCTAAAAATAAATAAATAATTTTAAAAAAACATTTAAGCCACATCATGTAGATTTTATTTTTCAGTGTTACTTAAGAAAAGATACATTCCAAAGTATCAGCAGTCTATTGGGTGTTAGTGCATATTTTTCATAAAATATTAACAAATTTGTAGATTATTCTTAGTTAAAAACACTTAAGTACTGGAATTCATGATTACATAACACCTACCTCCCCCCCCATTTTACCTACATTCTCTGGCTTTGATGTAACGCAGGAAATAGCTAGATAATAAGTGGAATATAAAAATATAAAAACTACAGGAAACACTATGGAGGATACATGGACAGAATCAAGGGGGAGGGTGAAGGCAGGGGAGGGAGGTGGGTTTGGAGGGGTTGGGGGAGGGGAGGGGAGAGGATGCAGACAACTGTAATTGAACAACAATAAAATAATTAAAGAATTAAAAAAAGAATAAAATACTTAGGAATAAATTTAAACAGGTACATGTAAGACGTATTCACTAAAAACCATAAGATATTAATAAACTAAATTGAAGAAGGCAAAAATATAGATATATAAACTAAAAAGTGAGACTAAGCAAAATAATGGAATATAGTGAAAGTTATAAAATAATGAAAACTTAAATTATGATAACAAAAAATGAAATGGCAGTTTGAAGATTTCAATTCTATTTGTCATACTTTATAGAACTTGAACATTCAAGTCTTTATTAATGCTGTTTCTACTTCTTGGAGCTGTCCTTCTCTCTGTCCTCCCTGCCTTTCTGCTCCTCTTCACCTGTTTAAAATGAGCTCATCATTCAAGTCATACAAATATCTCTAACTCCGTAATCATTCCACTAACCACAACCTCATCAGCAATTCATAACTGGTTTAGTGCTTTTCCTTTGGGTTGGATAGCACTCCATATTTACCACTCTATACACCATCATTTATTAAACGGTTTGAAACTTCATTGTAATGTCTATTTTCCCTAACAGGTGGTAAGCTTCCTTAAAATAGTGACAGATCGTTCATTAACTTTTCTCTTGTGATCACAATTTCTGATACATACGAACTGTAAATATTAATTGATTATATTTTCCCAAAGTCATGCATATAACTGTAAGCACTTTCTACACTATATGGTATGGTATTTAAAAATAAATGGTTGATATTTTGATGGCCTTATCTTTACAATGTGTTAGAAAAAGAGTGGATAATCTTTTATATGTGTTACTCTTTAGAAAAAGTATCCAAAGTAGAGCTAGATTCGGACTTAACACAGTGACATCATTAGAACCTGTATTCCTAATAAATGCCTTATTCCCAACCTTTTACCCAAAATGAGCAAATCCATTAATTACTTACTTATTTAATTAAATAGTCATACAAAATGTATCTTCTTTCACCACGTCAAAGGGAAAGATTTAGGGGGCAGATTTTCTCTGAAGAAAATAAGTTCAAGGACCCAGCAGAAACCGCCAGGTCAGGAGTAGACAAAAACACAGAAATCGGAGGCTGGGTAACGATAAGCTTGTGCTCCCCACACTGACTGTGGCTTGTATCTCACTGTCTTTTACTCATAAGAGAAACAGCAATGATTCAAAAACATAATAATATGTACAAACTCTCTATTTTTCATGCGCTCTTTTGTAAAATTTATCTCTATTTACTACAACAAATCATAACATGAGGTACTTAAAGAGATTATGAAATTCTAAAGGGCTTCTTAGTGAAGGTGCCTTTGAGGGAAACTTATGCTCACTTGACTTTTTGAAAACAAAATTATTAACTTCTCACATATGATTTTTTCTTTGCTGCTTCCTCAGAATTGGCTGGGTGATAGGCTATGTTCTAGCTGCCCCGTGGTGCCGGAAGAATGTGATGGATGAAGTTGGAGTGCTGTGAGGGTGGCTTGTTCTAAGTCGAGGTCTCTGTGTATTTGGTTTCATAGCGAACATTTCATGACCTGGAACATTAAAATATTCTATAGGAAGGGCTCATAAATTTTCACAGTTGTAAGAAATTTTACATAACCACAAATAATAAAAATAAAATATGCCATAGAAATGTAATATCTAACATATAATATTTTTCCTCAAACAATAAGGTACGAAGTTTATAATTCCATACTGCCTTTCAGTTTCAAACTTATATCACTAAAAAGCAAGCGAACAAGGCAGGTAATGCTGGCATTATACATATTATTACTCTTTTCTTGGCAAAGGCACTTTTTAATACAACAGTAAACATAACTAGAGCCACACGGTTTGACCAAGAATACAAGTTTTTTTAAAATATGTTAAATGTTTTAAAGATTAGAATTTGTTCAAAAGCAATTTTTGTTTGTTCAGATGCAAGTACTTGAAATATAGTTACTACTATAAAACTTACCGATTTAAATAAAACTCCAGTGAAACTAAAAAGAAGTAACTTATTCACCATATTGTCACTTTAAGTTTGTTATCTTCAGGCTAGGCAATGTCATTCTGAAAGAACTCCAGAAACCTTATGCAGTTAGTTACTGTGGCATATAAACAACATCGGGACATGCAGACGTTCACTGGGCAGAAGAGAAAGACAGTGACCCTTCAGTGTACTGTAACCCGGCTCAGGATATTTTAATAGAAAACAATGATATTTGCCTCAAAGGAAGTATAAGGGATTTACTGAGGAGCATGCTAATCAATGATGCTGAACACAAGCCAATACCTTAATTAATCCAGATGGAAATGTTCTGAAGTCTTCATTGCTTCCATAGTTATGCTGGCTTGGTCTCATTGTATACACCGGATGTGCACACTGAGCTCTCTCTTCCAGTGTTAGACCTAAATTACACATGCAAACTTGGTAGTTGGCCATGAACTTCCCATTTAGGCAGAAACAACTTTGCAGTTATTTGTTATACAAACCTGTTGAGAGCACACTAGCCTGCTGGCTTGTGTGAACATTTTGCTGAACAGCTGCTCTGGCTTTAAAATTTGGACTTTCCAAGTGATGTTTGAAATACCAACCGAAAATGAGGAAGGTACAGGGAAGAATGTTTACTTATACATCATCCTTTCTAATTTGAAATTTATATTTTTTCTTTATGAATTAAGGGAATAGACATTATAATCAGAGAACAAAAATAAAAGATACCAAGACACATTTGGCTTCATAACATTTGAAACTGTACGAAAGGGTATGTGAGTGTGTATACCAGCAGCAGTAATATTGGGAAAATAGTAGCAATTACAAATAAAATGAATTATAGATTATTGAAATAATAAGAGGCTATCTCCTGGAGGGTATTGTTGGAAATTTTTTCTGAATCATGAAGAGTTGTAACCTAAAAGTTTTTTAAAGTGTTTGTTTAAAGAAGTAATATTTGTATTAAAAGAAGCAAAGCATTGTGTACTCATGCAATGGAAAACCACCCAGCCATTACAAGCAGTCCACTTTTATAGGTATGAAAAAATTCCACAGTGAATGACTGAATGAACAAGTTACAAGGAAGTATTTTTAATATGATGCTATTTATATAATGCTACTAAAACACTCTATGTGTGTGAATGTATGTGATATGTGTATGTATGTGAAGATATAGCCTATTAGTCATGGCATTGAAGTAACAAAATAATCTTCATATTTCAATGGCTCATTACAATATATATTTCTTGCTCATGCCCATTTGCAGAGGGCTGGTTACTGTATTACTTTTCTGTTTCTGTGTAACAAGTTGCCACCAAAGTAGTGTCTGAAGCCACACTTATTCATCATGTGACAATTCTGTAGGTCAGAAATCCAAGGAGGCTCAAATAGGTTTTTTTCTGCTTATGGCCTTTCACAGCTCAAGTCAAGGTCTTGGACAGTTTGGCTTCTCATCTGGAAGTTCAGGGAAAGAATCTGCTTCCAACTTCTTTCATATTTTTTACGTAATTTAGTTCATTAACAATCATAGAGCTGAAACCCCCTTGTGTTTTCTGACACACTGTCCAGGATCACACCTCCTAGAGGCTGCTCTCAGGTTCTTACTCTATGCCCTCCCCCACCTCAGCAAGGAAGGATTTTCCAAACATCGAATATCTCTCATGCTTTCATTGTCTAGGATTTCCTCTTCTACTGTGTCAAGAAAGAATGTCTCTGCTGTTAAAGGATCCACATGATTAGGTTAGGCCCTCCTGGATAAACTTCCTGTCCTAAAGTCACTTGATTAGAAACTTTAATTACCTCCTCAAAATCCCTTTGCTTTGTACCAGAATGTAATGATGGGAGGAGCCTCAGGGGAGAGGGGTCATGGGGGCCAATGCTGCATAGAACGAGCTCTATTCCATTTTTTTTTTTTTCATTCCAAGGCCCCAAAACCCAGGCTGAAAGAGAAGCCCCTGTAAGAGGCATTCCTTTCTAGTTGGACGGACAAAAGAACAAGAAAGCAGCCTAAAAGACAATGTTTCAATAGCTCTTTCTCAGACAAGGTATACATCATGTCCTTTCACATGCCATGTGACAAAGCAAGTCATATGAGCCAGCACAATGTCAATGAGCAAAGATGTATACTTTCTCACAGGAGAAACACAAATGACGTGGCCATGGATTGACCAGACAGTAGAAGAGGGTGATACTCGGAAATAGTAATTCAAGCTACCAGGTAAAGAATGAGAGGCCCAGGTATATGCTTACTGAAATAGTACAGTATTGAGTCCTAGATGGAATAAGCATGAGTTTTTATTTGTTTATTATGTGTTGCTATCTTACATATTCTTTAAAAAAATTATATGACTTTTCTATAATTGAGAAGAGAGAAAAATTTTATTTTTAAAAATATAAAATATTTGTCAAAGAGTTAAGGATTTTTTAAAATCTGCTTTACAGATGAGGAAAGTAAGTCAAGGGGAAGCTATGTCCTTTTAGTTGTAAGAAATATTTATGACTAATTTGTTTCTAGAATACCTTAATATAAATATATTTTAATTTAAATTTTAGTTAATCTTACATAAGAATCACTGCATATATTATTTATAGGAGAAAATGAGGCTCAGAGAGCTTTAATTCAACTTTCATGACCAGAATTACAAACCGGGATTTTTTAGACTATGGATGATATGCCCCTCTGAAATACCATGCTAACTCTCACTTATATAAAAATTAAAAATAGCATCTAATACTTATGTGCACTTACTAAATTCCAGACACTTTACATTAAATTTTCATAGTGTTCCGTGAAAATTCTTCCCCCTCTATTTGTGCATTACTCTTAGAATATACCATAATATCTATCTAGCTCAGTAACAAATAAAAGAGATGACTCAGATGGGCAAATATAAACAACATATTTCTTTATACTTCAATTACAATTTGAATAAAAGGCAGCAACAATATCAAAATACAAGCATAGTGGCGTTAATAAAAAAGAAAAATAAAAAAATGATTATTGTGCATTAACAGAGATACATATGTACTGATCATGCATTCTGACCTACATGAGGTAATCCCTCCCTTTGCAACTATCTTTAATCTGCACTGGGTCACCCATCTGACATACTGGCAAGAAACTCAAATTAGATTATGCATTGAAGATGTCTTGCTCTTTCTTCCTGTTGTGCTAGAGATTAAGCATTCAGGGAACCACATATTGTATGAAATGCATCAAGGATAGAAGTAGTTGGCTGATCAGTGGTGACAAGATGCTTCTTTAACTTAGGGCATAGGTTCTGTCAGGGTGCTCCACTTGTCCTTAATATTCGCTTTACCCTCACTGCCACACCATCAGTTAATTTAAATATCTTTATATCTTAGAAAACATCAAGGGCCCAGTTTCCATTCTGATATCTCTTTCTATAGTAGAAATAAGTTTTACTAATTGTGTTTATTATCTCTATACCATTGATTCAAAAAGTAAATATTTATGAAGTTAAAAATGAATATAAGGTGCTGTTATCCTTCACCTCTGATAATATTTAGCCTCCTCACAGGCATCCTTAGAATCTTTTTAGATACAGACACCCTGAATGCATTGGGGTCATAAACTATTTCCCTTTACTCATTTATTTCTAATGGTTGAAGGGAATATAAAAAATTCAATTTTGAAATGCCTAAGCTTTATTTCCAAAATTTATTTTGTATTAAAGTATTTATTTTCATTTATTTTATAATAAAAATAAAAACAAAACTATTTAAAAGCATAGCAAAAATAACACTATTCTTGCATTTTTACTTTTTTTTTTTGTTTTGTTCTATGAAGAGCAATTACTATACTTTGTAAACCCATGAGAACATCTGACTCCTTGGCAAGTCCCAATAGAACTAGCAACGCAGAGATGCCGAATGGCTGGTAGATGGTTCAGATGCTACGGGATGCTTTCCTTCTCAAGTCCTCTATAACTCTCCCATTCTTTACATAGAATGCATTCAAGTTTCAGAATATAGCAAACCCATTATTTACATATTACGTATATATGTATACATAGATGCACGTATATGTATATATATATATATAAGGATGCACATACAGATTTTGTCTTTCTAATAATTTAATTTTTCTATAATCTTAGTCATTTCCATATTTTAAAAAATGAAGTATACTGTCTTTCTGAGTATCTACATTTTATTGTACATGCCTAGCAGTGACACCAGTTGGCAGGCTTCTATCTTTGTGTATATTTACCACAATAATAAATGCCTTTTGCTTGCCTCAGAGTAAAAGTTTGATTATTTTAGGACAACATCTTCCAAAAAATGCTGTTCCTCATATTCCCCTATAGACCACGGATTTGTTTGTTCTAATAAGTAATTTACATTGCAAATCCCTTGCCCAAGATGATTGTGACCTTCTTGCCTGTAGGCCATGTGGAAATCACCACAGGAACAGACTGATGAACCAGACAAACAAACAGAGCTGGGTTGTTTCCTCTTCATAAATCTGAACTTGTGGTCAGTGGGTAAATGCCAAGTCATAGTGAGTGTTCAGACAGCATGCACGGTGAGCTGCTGAGATGAGATGATGATGTGCTCTAAATATTATTCCAAGTTTTAATTCATTAGAAGCCATATACTTATAGATGCTCTAAAATAAACCATCTTATATAAAAACCATCATTTTAAAGTACTTTATTGAAAATCATTTAAAAATAATTTTGGTTTTATTTTGTCAAGGATATTGAAAAATTCTGGTTTATAGTCTTCTAATTGAATGTATTGTTTTTGTATCATTCATTAGCAATAGGCTGCAGAAATCATTTCTGTGAAGTTAGGAAACTTTCTTTTTGATTTACTACTTTAAAAAGCATGAATGTGCAGTGAGATTTTAACATGTATCTTCTCTTGTTACATGTCTAGTATCAGACTTCACTCACCAGAAGAAGCTCTGCCAATGTTAAAATCACCATGTAATTTGCTTTCCGTTTTGGGAGAAAAAAAATCTTATAAAGATTTTGGTCTTACTAAATATGCTAATCGACTATTTTCCTATATGAGCATATATTTGAGGCGATGAAAGTAGGTTTTGTCAATATAAATTCAGTTTTTGAACATGTATTATACTAACCTGTCTTGGAAGACTGTGGATTTACTTCCCTGAATGAAGACATCAAAAATTAGGTAGTTATCAGATTAGTTAGCTCAATGATTCTCAATTTTAGTGGAACACAGCATACATGATAATTGACTTAATTTTTAAGCATTTTACTCCACTACTATTATGTAATTTATGAAATTGTGGATTTTGCTTTGTTTTGTCATGCTCACTATTTTATCTCCAGTACAGAGAATAGCACCTGGAACATAGGTGCTCTGCAAACAAAAATTTTTAATTAAGGGTCATCAGGTAAATACTGATCGATATTTGGTTTATACATTTTCATAGAATTTTCTAAAATGCTGAATAAGATTTATTTAAATTATGGTAAGGAGTTATTATGTGCCATATCTGAAATTTTAATGTAAAATTGAAGATAGCCCAAAAACAAGGGTACGCCTGAGATAGAAACTGAGAACAAGGAAACGATGTTGGCAACACTCAGATTTCAGGAAATGGGAAGGCCATTATTTTAGTCTTAGCAACTTGGAGCTATAACCTCTCTTTTTAAAGAAATTATCTGACATCATAGTAAAAGAACCCTCTACTGGATATACCGTACTCCTTCTCATTCAGTGTTGACCAAAGGGAGGTATCGTGTGGGTTTTTATGTGAGATCATACTTGGGTGATACTCCAGGTGCAGACTGTGACCTACTATTGAACTTCAATTGGGTAAGGAACCTTATAGAACCAGTTTTATATCTGATCCATAAAGGCAATAAAGGCCTCCAAGTGATCTATGGGACAAGAATCTCTTGTATTTACATCTATGGTTATCCTCTGTGAACAGTTCATTAGAAAGAAAACTGCATTCTGCTTCTTTAAACCAAGGAAAGATGTGTTTGAAGGTTGAATCAATCAAATTCTGCTCCGGAAATTAGAAACTAAGTGAGGTACTTAAATAGGGAACTTAAAGAATTGGTTGAAGAGGCATTGTTTGCAAGAAAGGGAAAAACAAACAGAAACCTTAATGTAACAAAGCAATACAAAAATGTTGGAAACAGCTAAAACACATGGGGTTAGGACAGAAGAATTTCGGATAAACATGTTTAGAAACACAGAGAAAGAGCCCTGTGGAGCTCACCCGAGTCTCTGAGAAGGGACCAGCAACCAGTTATTTCCACACCCTAGAGAACCAGGAGCTGAATAACTACAAAGCCTAGTGACCGAGACCCCTGGGGGCAGAATGCAATTAAGCTGGCCCAGGTAGCTGAAGATCAGAACCTACTGCTTTCCTGAGGATGAAGTTAAGCTGATGAGGGTGAAGCCAACTGGAAACAAGGGAACCCAAAGAAACAAGTCTCTTCTTTCCATTTCTGAGTCAAACTTCAGTCGTCGCTATTGGAAGAACCTAAAGGAAGGCAGTTAGTTAAAAGAAAATTAGATTACATCACTCCAGCAACAACCCAACATCACAAAATAGAGTGCAGATGACTGAATTTGGGGGCTATAGCTTAAAACCGGCACAAAGTTGGATGCTGACATTAGTGTTGTTTCCTGCCTCATCTTGGAAACAACCCTAAAACGACAAGAGAAAAAGACACAGAATGCTAAATCCATTTTCAATAAAATAACAAGAAAACAAGTAAAAAAATAGACAGAACCTTTCCAAGAATAGTGGTTTCAGTAGAAAAAGAGTTTTCTTGTTGTCATAGTTCTCAAAAAAACTGGCAAACAAAAGTTTCCCCAAGATGAAGGTTAACCAAAACAATTATTTGCAACATTCACAAATTCCCTGGAACTTGAAAAATACTGAAAAAATAGGCACGCAGGATTTGAAGGAGAAAATCACTTAGGCCACTTAAACATTAATCAAAATAACCAAGGGAAAAAGCTCATCTTATTCAGATGAGAAATCAAAAGGGAACCACCATAGGACATTTACCGAAATGGAGGAAAGGAGTCAGAAAAGAAATACATGGAATAGAAATTCTTCTAAGAAAAAGTGTTTCCATGAAACAAAACATATAATCACTTATATTAATATGAACATAAAATAAAATTTGAAGCAATATAATGTATAAGATGTCTATCAAGCAGAAAAATAAGGGCTTAGAAAGTTTAGGGGAAAAAAGCAAAAATTAAAACTGTTTTGGAACTATATACCTATAAAGGTATATTTGAAGGACCAGGAAAAAGAAAAGACTACTTAAAATGAAGCAAATGATATAATAAATGACATGAATGAAGACAGGAAGAAAAATGAAATAGAAATGCATCTTTTAAATGTATCAGGTAAAGTGGTAATTATTGAATACAGTCAATAGTCATTAATCCAAAATATACATTGTTGGTTTTCCCAAAGAAAAAAATTAAGTTAATAAACGAAATTTAATTTTTTTCCAGAAATGAGAATTTTTGTATTTTTATATTTATAAATTAAAAGGACATACTATTGGCCAGGTGAATTTAGCTCACATGGTCAATATGCTAATAAAGTTATTTAATTTCATAGAAGTTTACTTGCTTCAGTAAACCAGCAAGAAAATCAAGTTACATAAAGAAGATAATCACCTGGCTTATGTCGCTTAACAACATTCAGTGATAGAATACAGTGGAGAAATTGTTTAGAAAACTCCCCCAAATAAAGCATACTCCAAATAATTTATACCCAAACTATTTTTAGTTTTAATTTAATGCTAACAAATATTTTTGAACATTCTATATATAAGGAATAATTGTTGCTATGATATTTCTTTCAGTAACTTAAATAATAAACTGTTAAAACCCTCTTAATAATTTGAGGCAAACATGAACTGCATTTGATTTATAAATGAAGGATAATAAGTGTGAATAGTAATTATTTTTTTATGGCAATGCAAAATCTGCCTATATAACTAAGAAAGTTGGACGAAGAAGGAAAACTGGAATTATGAACTAGTAAACTGCTGATTTCTTCTCTTATAGATGGGGGATGAAGATAAATTAATAAATCAAATAATGAAGCTTTAAATATATTTAATAGCTATATCTCAAAATAATATGATTATCTAAAATAGCATGAAGGGACAGGAGAGGAAAGGTGAAGGATGTTAATTTTCATTTTGATATTAGAAAAGATTTAACAGATACTGCAAAAAAGCAATACAGTAGTCAGACATACCAATTTATGGTTGTGAGATAAATAAGGAAATAAATATAAATATTTAAATTATCAAAAGAATATATATGTATGCATGCACTCCTGGGAAAACATGCTAGCTAAATTTTTTGTGCTATGAAAATATAAGGTACAACAGACTAAGATAGGATAAAGAACACAGGTAGCCGACCTGTTAATAAATGAAAATAGTCTTTAAAGCTTTTAAAGAAAAGAATCATATTAGACAATAATCCTGAAAACTTCTGTAATCTTAAAATTGTGACATAAGCTGTTTCAAGTGCTTTAATTCATCTAATTCTCATTTATAAAACGAAATCATGTAAACAAAAAAAGGCAAAAATTAAAAAACTTTTCTGAGAAAATTGTTATTTTATTGCTGTTTTTACAGATGAAGGTTCTGAGGCAAAGCACGGTTAAATAAATTGTACAGTCACCCAGCAAATAGGCAGCAAAAAGGAGGCAAAGGGGAAACAAATAAGCAGCATATAAACCAGCATTCTTTCTACAAGTCCCAGGTTGTTTTTTTTTTTTCATCCTCACTTGAACGTACGTTTACTGATCTTTTTGGAGAAAGTGGAAGGGAGGGAGAGAGAGAGTATAAAAAAAATCAATGTGAGAGAGCAACATTGACCAGTTGTCTCCTGCATGCACTCTGACTGGAGATAGAATCCTCCCACCTAGGTATGTGCTCTGACCAGAAATCAAATCCTCAATCTTTTTGGTGTACAGGACTATACACCAACCAACTGAGCAACCCAGTCAGGGCTGAGTCTTTTATTTTTAATATTGTAATACATAAGTTAAATTTCTGTCTGTGTTTAATTTTATAATTTTCATAAATGTAAATATTTGTATATACATGGACCTAATGCATTGCTTTCTGTGTCTACATAATGGAGACCTTTACCTTAATGCAATTATTCTGAATTTTAAGATTTCTAATATATTTTAGGTATACAAAGCTTTGGAAAGGTTTTTAATAAATGTGTGTGTGTGGGGGGGGGCGCGGCTACATCCTGCAGAGCTCCCTTAGCCACTGTGGATGAGAATAAGTCTACAAAGACATGATCTGCTTGGAGAGAAAAGGCTGACCAATCTCAGAAGAGAAAGGCCTTGAACCTCTCTCTCAATGGGTTTTTATTGGATTTGGTTTGCATAGGAATACAGGGAGTATATGTAAAGCTAATCAATCATTGTCAGGCAGTAATGATCAAGGAATAGATAAAATTCAAAGAACTATAAGGGCTTATTCTGAGTCAGGGTCAGATAGATAGAGTGACATCAAAGGGCCATAAAACTTTGGGAACCAAACTCATTTTATGCTTGGACCCTTAACATTTAAATTGAAGGCATTCTTAGCAAAGCAGGTTTCACAGAATTTATCCATTCTTCCTTAGACTTGATCACCCTGGAACCCGCCCTTTCCAGCACAGGGTCACAGGAGCCTCTGACATTGCTTTAGGCTTAAGTCAGGTCAGAGAAGGAAGGCAGCCAAGAGATTAGGAGACTTCTTACAGATAGCATGAGGACTCAGGCTATGTCAAGGCCTAAGGGTGAGGGTCTTTTGTCCCTTCTTCATAATCCCCTAGATCCTTCCCTGATGGCTGCTTCATGACTGTTTCTGTCTTAGGTTTTCCTCCTTTGAAGAATCTTACCGGTCGTTGACTATCCAGCCAGCCTCCAGAGGCCAAGCAGGGTGAAGTAAAGGGGACAGAGGCTGCACCCCTGCTGGGAGGATAAGTTTTGTCTCCTTAGTGACTTATGGTCCCAAAGTTCCTTAGCCAAGGGGCCTTTTTACCTGTCAACGGGGTTACAGCTCCTGCAACCACACAGGGTTCCCAATGAATAAAGTCACTCATAATCTAAGAGATTATGGAAATAGACATGTACAAAATTGAGTTAGCCTCATTTTAAGGTTAATCTTTACAACAAAATATATTTTGAAAAAGGTGATAATGTATGTTTATAATTAGAGTCCTTTCGCTCAACCAATAAACTGCATAATCTTTCACAATAAAAATCCCATATTGGGCTTTGTGCATATCACATACCTATAAGCAACTAATTTAGAAAAAAAAATAAAGAAGGGACTCAGTTTCATGAGACATATGTAAGCAAAAAAATGTTAAAGGTGGTGATCTTAATTACAGATAAAACTGAATTTAAAAAATAAAGAATTAAATGAGATTAAGAATCAAACATTGATATGTTTAATTAAAAGCTGATCATTTAGTTTCCAGGAATTGTATTCACCAGTTTTAAATATAGCTGCTACTAAAAGTCAAACTATATAAACTTATCATTAAATACATTACACTTAAAACAAGGGCAAGTGCTTGCCTGCCTAGGTTGCTGCGGCAGGGGCCACTTTGTTGTCTTTTCAGCTCTACTGCACTTATTACTGTGGCCCAGGGTGGATCACCCTTGGGTAAAGCAACCTGGTGGAGCTGGAATGCTGAAGCCTTAGCCAAGTTTGGGCATTGTCCCTCCTTTCCCCTGGAGTGAGTCTGGGAAAGGGCCTGGGTTCAGGGAAGAATTCTCTATCTGTGAGTTCACCTGCTCCCTACATGTATTTGTAACCAGAAAATCAATGCCTGCTGTGCTTTCTCAGCCATTCACAGGGCAGTGAAATGTTTGAGTCACCTGATACACACTTTCTCATCTGAGATCCAATATGAAAATACTCTGCCTTGTTTCAGCTCATACTATAAACAGATGTTCTTTTTGCTCTTTAGTGTCATGCTTTTCACAATTTATGTTTTTAATTGGTGGTTGTACTGATTTTACTGATAATCCCAAATCATAGTGCTTAAGTCCTCTCTAGTGTTCCTAAGCCCAAGAAAGTTGTCATGTGCCTTATGGAGAACATAGACATGTTAGATAAGCTTCATTCAGGTATGAGTTATAGTGCTGCTGGTTAATGACTCAACAATATCAAGGTGTGTCCAGAAGGTTTCCAGTCATATAGTATGAAAAATAGAGACATTTACCAAAGAAGATACAAGATATAAGAAACACATACATAGGGCAATGACATCTCAGTCCCCTTCAAAGTACACACCGTGGGACCTCACACAGTTCTCCAAATTGTAATCAGCTGCTCCATAGTATTTTCCTGAATCTCATCAATGGTCTGAAGCCTCTGACGTTTTAAAGGTGATTTTAGTTTTGGGAAAAAATAGCAGGGCACCGGATCTGGGCTGTAAGGGGGATAAGTCACCTGGGTGATTTGATGTTTCACCGCAAAACTCTGCAGGAGATATGATGCCTGACTGGGGACATTGTCGTGATGAAGACGCAATCACCAGTTGCCCATAAGTGTGGCCTTCTGAATCATCTGAATAGTTTCCACAGAGGAATGTTCAAGCTTAATGAAAAATTTGATGCAGATTCATTGCTCTATTCACTCAGTCATTTTGAATGCAATGCCCACACAGTACACATGCTCACTTAATGGTGTCCACCGCCCCCACTGACTAGTGAAGTGAAGTCTTCATTGTTCACACAGGTGCATTCCCGTCCAGTCTCCTTGACTGCCAGGTCACATCGATGTCACACAAACTGTTCTCATTATATTAACAATGGCTGGACTTTTTTCTGGACAGATCTTACATAGTAAATAAGTTCTTCTAAAACAGAAATATATATATATTTGTTACATATATTTATATAACAAGGTTATATATTGATTAATTTATAAAATATTGTGATCATAGGCTTGCATGGACCGAACCCTTTAATTCCCGTATGAGTAATTGTTCAGTATTCATCATTTCAGTGCTCATGGTGACTTTATAGAATATAACATCCACAAATAACAAAAATCAACTGTATATCAATGGAGCAGAATAGAGAGACTTGAAATAAAGTCAGGTTTTTACAGTCAAGTGATATTTGAACAAGCTTTTCCAGTGGAAAAAAAAAAAACTAAATTTAAAATCTTTATTCAGTAAATTTTTCTGGAAAAATAAGATATCCCATATTAAAAAAACATTCTTTGTTCAGTAACAAGAATGAGCCTGGAGTTAAATAAGGAAGACATCATGGGACAAATACTGCATAATACCATTGAAATGTGGAACCTACAATAGTTGAATTCATTGAAGCATAGAATAGGGGTTGCCAGGTGTTGGATGTGGGAAAACAGGGAGTACAAAGTTCGTTTATACTAGATGAAGGCATCCTAGAGATGTAGGCATAAAGCCTGTATTTAATAATACTATACTATATACTTAAAAATTTGCCAAGAGGACAGCTCTTATGTGAGTTCTTATAAAAAAAAAATAGTAATGTCAGTGGATTGAGCGCAGGCTGGGAACCAAAGGGTCCCAGTTTGATTCCCAGTCAGGGCACATGCCTGGGTTGCAGGCCAGGTCCCCAGTGAGGGCCACATGAGGAGCAACCATACATTGCTGTTTCTCTCCCTCTCTTTCTCCCTCCCTTCTCCTCTCTCTAAAAATAAATAAATAAAATCTTAAAAAAAATAGTAATGGTAATAATAGTAAAAAAATTAGGTTAGGAGGAAACTTTTGGAGGTTATAGCTATGTTCATTGGCATAGATTTTGGTGATTGTTTTATAGCTTTACATTTATCTCTAAACTTAACAAGTTGTATACATTAATTATCTACAGAGTTTTGTATGTCAAAATATTTCTTAAAAACTATGTTTTCACATGTATAAAATTCATGACTATATAATCTTTGCATTAATATAATTAATAACATAATAAAATGGAAATATATATATTAACCCTAATTAATTTAAATTAATCCTACATCACACCATATGCAAAAACCAATTCTGGATGGATCATAGTTCTAAATGCAAAAAACTAAAATTATAATTTTTTTGAATAAAATTTAGAAGCATATCTTCATGATCATTACCAAGCAAAAATATTCTAGATAGGATCCAAATTGTACTAAATATAAAGGGGGAAAGAAGGAAAATAAAATAGAGTTAAAATTAAATTATTTTCTGAAAACCCAATACAGAAAATGAATACAAAAGATATAAAATAGGAGAAAATATTTGGGATCTGCTTATGGCAATATATATTGATCTATTGTACAAATTAGTAATTGAAGACCAAAAAATGAAAACAAACAAAAAATTAACACCACTAGCAACAATTTAAGGATGGGTAAAAAACGTATGCAACACCTCAAACAATTGAACATTAGAATATTCATAAGCCCATAATTGGCAATTTTACATCATTAGTTATGGAAAAAGTGGAAATTCTAACACTGTACTATTCTAGACTTTAGGCTAAAAGTAAGAAGACTGGCAAAAAATGTCTCAGGATTATAAAGTGATCACATTTTTCATAATTTGCTTGTGACAATTTGGAATTATTCAATTACTTTGTATATTTGTTTTGCTGTTTCTTACAATTATACACTTTCCCTCTGACATAGTAATTACAGTCCTAGGTACTTAGCCCCCGCAAATAAAAACATCCACAAAATTATTATATACGAAAATC
The DNA here is from genome assembly GCA_004026765.1 of Micronycteris hirsuta. Classification (NCBI taxonomy): domain Eukaryota; kingdom Metazoa; phylum Chordata; class Mammalia; order Chiroptera; family Phyllostomidae; genus Micronycteris; species Micronycteris hirsuta. The sequence goes on from PVJI01001314.1 coordinate 86,072, forward strand.
AGAGAATATTTTTATCGTTGACACTATTACAAATGTCCCAAGTTTTCCCTCCCTTTGTCCCTCTCCACCAGCCCCCACCCTGCTTTTACCACATTGCTGTGTCCAAGGGCTATGCATATATGTTCTTTGCTAATCTTTTCCAGCCCCTGCTCGACTTCCTCTCCTCAGACCTGAATATTAAATAATAGGCCTTAATTAGAAACATCCCTAATTGTTATTAATAAGGAAATTAATAAAATAATTTTATCTATATATAGTCCATATAATATATAAACTGTTACTCAACAGTAGCAAGAAACAAACTGATACATGCAACATGAATGGAGGCAAAAACATTACCTTAAACAAAGAAGCTTGTTCCAAAAATGTACATACTGTGATTTTATGTACATGAACTCTAACAACAGGTTAAATGAATTCATGCTGATAGAAATCCGAACAGATTTTGTATCAGAATGGCTGCAGAAGTGCTAAATTGATATTACTTACAAAACATATCTCTGGGTGATAGAAATAATCTATGGTTTGATTAGAGTCTGAGTTAGCAAGGTGTATGTATGTATTGGCCAAGACTCACTGAATACTATAATTAAGACCTATGCAAACCACTAATATGGTCACTTTAATTTTTGTTTTATTTATTGCAACAATTTGAACTGCTTTTGTGACTTCAGACTCACAGTCCTTCAAAGATATTTTTTTACAAAGAAGACAGAGTAAGATCTTTAAATGCAAACCTTAAAACAAAATAATTTCCTACAACTTGTTTATATTCTTACATCCTCTAATATGGTCACTGTCATAACCTGCCAATTTCCTAACACAGAGTCTTTCCTCCACTATATCATGTCTTACACTTGTATTTTAAAAATAGAAGCAGCCTGAAGTACCTGTACTCTCCATGATGCTTTCACCAGTGTCTTTGCTTGTACAATTTCTTGGGCCTTCTCATTTAGTACTTTTCTCACCATTGGGACTCCTGCTTTTATTGGTTTGGCCAAAGATTCTGTTACTTTGTTTCTGTATGATGGGTCTAGTTGTCTTTAACTTCATGTGAAACAATTTTGTTTGACCGTATTGTGACACCTGTCATATTGACAGGCATTTAAAAAAGATCAAGATTGGTGAATTTTTTTGCAGCCATTTTAATATTGAAGAAAGGAGAAGATACCCAACATTTTCAGCATATTTTGCTTTATTAATTCAAGAAAGGTAAAAGTGCAACAAATACAAAAAAATTTTTTAAATGTGCAGTGAGTGGAGAAGGTACTGTGACTGAGTGAACATGTCAAAGTGGTTTGCAAAGTTCCTCAATATTATTGACACTTTGGCCAAATAATTCTTTGCTGTGGGGCTGTCTTATCCATTGGAAGATGTTCTGCAGCACCTCTGATTTGTATCCACTAGTAGCCAATAGTGTGAGAAAGCCAACATACTTAAAATACCCAAATCAATAAAGTTATTGGTGAAAATGAAAATGTGTCTTTTATTTTATGGGAAAACATATAATGTACTTTTTAGCTGACCCGATACCTTAAGTTTTAGCTTAGCAGTCAACTTGAGAAAGTCATCTTAGTCTCTAAATGAATCCAACAGGTGTGTCTTACCTGCAGCCTGCTGGCAGCATGCAGCCCAGGATGGCTGTGAATGTGGCCCATCACAAATTCGTAAATTTACTTAAAAAATCATGAGATTTTTATGTGATTATGTGTCACAATGTATTTAATGTGTGACCTAAGACAATTCTTCTTCCAGTGTGGCCCAGAGATGCCAAAAGGTTGGACACCCCCATTAGAGAATGATGCCTATCCTCTCGGGGTGTCATGATCACCCAGTAAGTACACTGTAAATTAGGGAGGGAAAAACTGTCTTATTTGCATGTATAAAATTTCTATGTGTATACTTCCTTCTCATAAAAAATGAATTTATAAACCCATTCCCCTTTATTACCTATATTCTTCCTGGATAATATTTACTCATATTGTGTAAGAGAAAAGTCCCTGAAGTTACCATCATTACTCCCCTCGGCTATGCAATGCATTGTCAACATTCTTCATTCATTCATCAAAACAAGCGATAAGTGAACAAATAAATAAATAAATAAAAGTACAGTCTTTTATACAAAACAGAAGTGTCAGGATCCAATAATTGTCTTTTTCTCTTCATCTATGGTTACTCAGTAGATGAACTCATTCTCTTGACTTAAACAACTATACACTGATTACTCCCAAAGTTTATCTCCGACCTAATGTTTCCCATTAGCTCCAGATGCAAATTGAAGTGACTCTCCAATACCTTGATCAACAGTTATCTCAAATTTCGCAGATTGAAAACAAAATCTTACTTCGTGAGCACTCTTGCAAAACCTAATTCTCACTTTCTCCATCTTAAATCACATCGCCATTTACCCAGTCTTTCCCAGCAAAATAGTGAAGTCATAGTGGTATCGTTCTGTCTATTCCTCAAGTTAAATTCATCTTCAAGACCTATTGATTCAAATTTCAAAATCTAACAACTTATTACTAAATCTACCACTGCCTCCTTAGTCAAATCTGTCTATCTTCTTTAGCTGGCACTAAACAATAACCTTTTTCCCATGCTCACATGGGTGCTCTTGCCAATACCCTTCAAACCCATGTGCATTTTATTCTCCACAGAGCAGGTGAAGCATACTTTGTAAGATATAAATAATGTTTTGTCCTGCCTGTGTTCAATACTATCCAGTGATTGACAAGTCCTTCCATGATCTGCTCTCTGCTTAGTTTTCCGGCTTAATGTTTCCCAACTCTTGACCTAACTTACTCCCCAATAAACACATTGCTTTTATGGATGCACTTGAAATATGCCATTTTAAATTCCATCTGGAATAGGTGAATTCATATTTTTGCATAATTCATTATTACTTTATTACAGTTTTTGTTGCAATGTCATCCTCACCCTGGCTAGTGTGGCTCAGTGGATTGAGTGCCAGACTGCGAAACAAAGTGTCACAGGTTTGATTCCCAGTCACAGCACATGTCTGGGTTATGAGCCATGTTCCTTGTAAGGGTGTACATGAGAAGCAACCACATATTGCTAAAAATAAATAAATAAAATATTTTTTAAAAAGATATGTCATCTCCTCAAAGAAATATTCTCTGTATATCCTATCTGATATAGCTCCTCCCCAACCTTAATTTTCTAATCACTCGTATCAAATATGCAGTTATATTATTTGCTTCCTGGTATATTTTATGCTCCAATCTAGACTGTAGGCTCATGGCCAAGAATTTACCTATCTGTGTTTATCTGGACACCCAGTGCTAGAGCTAAGCCTTACAAAGGTCAATAACTGGACCTTCTCATCCTCTGATCCTACCTCACCCCCAAAATTTATATCTCTTCAACAATCTTTTGATTATATTAGGATATATTTATAATCCATCTAGAAAGTCACTGTGAAGAAATATGCTGTATGTAATCACCTATTGGTATAGTTATTAAAATATCATTAAAATACATATTCTGCAAGACACTTGGCTACTTTAAATAATTCTATAATACAAGATTTCAAATCATATTACAGTAATATATTTAACCCACTACAAATGATACTGCCTATGATACTGTTTCATAGACAGATTAACCAAAATGAAAACTTATTAAAAAAAATTATAAAATTGGATCTAGAAGAGAGGTCAAATAAATGTTAAAAGCAATGGTTCCAAATACCCTAGCTCCAACATTTACCTTCTTCCTTCAGATCCCCAATAGCATTTCCCCCAAAATTAATACTGAAAATAGTTTGCTTTCAGTATACTTTATGTCCATAAACATTCTTTCTTTGTAAATATTCTTCATATGTGAAACCTAATGTGCATGTATTTATATTATTTTTACACAAAAAAGAGCATGTGTAAGTAAAAGTTTTTCTCTTCAACTATTTTTACGAATATCTATACCTTGCAGATTACTCATATCCTTAATATTGATCCATGTTATTCCTCAAGAGAGGTCGGAATACCTGTGTAATATTTTATCTAATTTATTAGAATATCATAAATTTTTTAACTGGTACTTATTGATAAATATATTTTGTTTCTTCCTTTGTTATAACAGAGTGCAATAACCGTTATCTCTACTTTTATATTTTTATAGAGATATATTAGCATCACTGTAAATAAACAAATGTATATGTGCATTTTCAATGTTAATACATATTTTTTAAACATTTTGAATGACTTTTTTCAGAACTTTGGTGACATCACATATAAACAAACACATGACAGCCTTGATTCTGTGATGTTAATTATATTTTAATTATATTTTGGGTTTGGAATATTTATGTTTTTAGTTGACGATATCATACCTTTTGCATTCTTTTCACTATTGCAAATTTGATCTTTAATTGATAGATTTCTAAGAAAGTATGTCTTTGTTTGAAATATATGATTGAAATGTCATTCCCAGTTTATCACTTTCTTGTGTATTTTATGAGATTTGTTTCTATCTAAAAACTCACAGTTACCATATTTTTATTCATTTATTTCTCTTTCCTTTTTTGTAATTTCAATGTGTAGGCTCCTTTTGGAAAGTCTTTCCATATACATATATATGATTTATGTGTTAGATTCATATACATTTATATATATTCAATTCTCTTGTGTTTTCTTCTAATACTTTCATTATTCCATTTCTGAGTTTAGAATTATTATCCATTTAACATTTCTTATGGTGAAGAGTGAAGCAGGCATCTCTATATATTTTTGTTTGTATATCTATAATGAGCCAGAAGACTGAATTTCATATATTAAAACAATTTTCTTCTCTCTCAATTTGAAAAAAAATTTATCTCATATTTATCTGCCAACTCTGTATAGGATTTGTATTAAAAAATCTATATGTCATGTATGTGCATTGTAATTCATTGATTTTACTAAAATCACAGGTGATAAGAAATGTTTTAATTAAGTTTTAATTGTGTACTTGATAGTAGAATTGCAAATCCCTATTAAGTATCATTCTATAAAATTGTTTTATATTATTTTATGTACTTATGTGTTATATATCTTTTAGAATACACTTTGTTTAGTTTTAAAAAGAAACCCTGTCAACATTTTTACTGTAATCATGATGTAGGTTTAAGTTAATTTCAAGACAGAATACATCTTTATAAAATATCATTGTTGTCAATTTTTAACACATTACAACAAACTAAAAACACTGCTTTATAAATATGCTCACAAGCTATAAGTTTAGAAGTTTCAACAGGAAGATACTGAAAAGTAGTAAAACATAAAGTATTTATCCATGTGAATAAACAATCTCAGTTGAATAAATATACTTGCATTTTACCTCCTATAAGCATACAGTTAGTGTTGTCCAAATTTTTTGACATCTTCTAAGATATTTCTCCTTAAATTAATCAGTGTCAACCACCAGTTTTTGAAGTACCAATGTAGTCGGAGTCAATACTTTTACAACATTAAGCAATATCGGTTACCATCTTCAGTTTTATAGCAACTTGCATTCAGTTTTATAGCAACTGTTTTCATATTTATTAGTGCATTTGATTTTAAAATAGTTTTGATTTTTTCATCAGAAATTATTATTTCCACTCATAGGCAAAATATTGAGGTTCTTAGAAGTTAAAAGTCTTGCTCAGAAACAAAAAGTTACTAAGTGTCTAAATAGAATATGATTCAGTTTTTTATTTCTGATTCAATGTAACTATATATTCAGTATAAAATGTTTCAGGGAGTGCTTCAAAATAATTTTGTTATGTTAATTAATTGTCTTGGAATGTGTGTATGGAAAGGAGGTGTTGTTTGATATTGGAGATATTTATTTGCTTGTTGGAAAGAAGATATGAAAAATTAGTGTTGGTGAGTGTATGCAAGCTTGAGAAATCAAGAGTGATCAAAATATTCATTATTACTATTTTATGGGGATATGTTCCCAAACTACATTTGTCTTCTTTGGTGAGGAAAATATGCGTTTCTTTCTAGTCTAGTTGGTCAAAGGATTTTCCTTCTACCTAAAGTCAAAAGCTATAACTATTAGAAGAATAAAAGATTCCTTCATTATAGAGGAAATAAGATAGTATAAATACATAAGAAGTCTGAGACAGTGTGTTTGCCCAATAACAGATATTGGAATACAGAGAGACAGGGAGAGAGAAAGACAAGAGAGAGACAGAGAGACAGAGAGAGAGAGGAAAGAGAGCATGTGAGTGCTGTGGTTTTAGCCTCTGAATTTTACCGCAATGTCCCTGTGTCTAGTCTTTTTAATAATCTCCATCTCTTGAACATGTTTGCTGAATAGTTTACCCAAACTTGTGAAGTTTTATTCACCTTGTAGAAGGATAATTCTGGGTTCTCAATGCTAATCATTGTTAGAGAGGAATAAAGTCAATAGAGGTAAATGATCTTTGAAACCTAGTACAATGAATCATAGGAAACTGTCTGAATAGGTTCATGAAGAAGTGAGATGTAATGTAGGGCAGCTCTAAGAAAAGGATAATATTCCCTCCAAAGCAGGGGCTACTTTCTCCCTTTCCAATCAACTTCCTTTCTGGTCATATGGTCTTCTGTCTATAATATTTTGTGCTAATAATACATGACTTTAGTGTAGTCTGGGAATCTTACACTTTCTGAGTTCTGCCATAAATAGCATTATAACAAAAGAAGGAGAGGAAATGAAAGAACAAGAGTGTCAAAGTAAAAACTGTACCAGGTAAACTTAAACAGGCAATGAGGACTACTCAAAGCTATTGCAGTAAGGGAAGGAAACTGGAAAGCAGTTGCTAACCTTTACTGAAAAAAGTTAAAAAAGGAAAACTGGAGAATTTTTAAAAACTACGATAGGAGGAATCATAGGTCACCTGTGTTTGCTAATTGGCCTTACTCAAAAGAAAAATAAACTTTCCCTATGGCCATGGCAGAAGGTTAGTTTTATAACTTGTAGGGAGTTCCAACCGGGCTCCTAGCCTCCCACAGAAATTAGGAAACAGAGGCCCTGTCTGCCTTAATGATTGTATTTCAGAGAGATGGCTTTCTGATACTGAGATTTTCCTGGATTATGAAACTTGCAAGAATTTTTCAAAAGATTTACAACACAAAGAGTTAGAGAAAGAATTTATAATCCAAAATGCTCTAAAGTAAATGTTCTAAGAAAAGTCTAAAGTGGTGAAGAAGCCTATCTCAAGCTTAGTCAGAAGGGAACACAGATGCCATGTAGGTCAGGAGATGTTATTCTCTGATGGGTGTCCTCTATCATAAAATATTTTATGTACTATTATGTTTCATAATATAGCACATTTCAAAGTATTACATTTATCATTCACCTGGGATATCAGAGAAATTCATGGAATCTCATGAAAAAACAAGTAAAGAAGCTCTAAATTAGGGGATTTCACATGCATTTTGCACAATGGAAATGGAAACACTGGAATCTGTCACTTCATTAGTTCTACTTATATCTCTTGGCATCTGTACTTCTCACTGACTTTCACTGTTTCAGATTTGAGCTGTAACAGGAAGGTGTGATGGCGTCGGTGAGTCACTGTCTAACAGTATGAGTTACTGTTGAGCAGAGACTTCATATTAACCCCTAATTGGGACTTTTCTGTATCCAGCTTAAGGATGCCAGCTTTGGAATAAAGTAAAAACGCCTAGTACATTATGCTTTGCAAAGCCAAGTGGAATCTGTGCTAAGCATTATTACTGTTTATGTAAAGGATTACCTACTTGGAAGGGGTAGGATTTTGGCAGCCTTTCAGATTGTCAGTTGATTTTCTCAAATGATGTTTAAAGAGAAGGATATTCAACATCCACTGGGAAGGATGAACTTTCTTAAAGAAAAGAAGAGCCAGTTCAGGTAGTTAGAAGTATGTGGGTACAGAAAAGAAGGCACCTGTGGACTTTCTAAGGAGAGTAAGACTGGAGGATACAAAGGGATAAATTTTTAATATTGACTAATTTTGGCTTTTTCTTATTTTTCATGAATAAAATCATATCCAGATTGAAAAACCATGCTATCACCATCACCAAGATGCATTGGCCTGACTCCCAGAGCACCAAACCACAGGCAAAGCAATTTATATTATATGCACCTACATATGTGTCCACCTTGGCTGGAATATAAAATTGTCCCTAGCATGAGCATTGTGTGCCTACAAGCTAGTGATTGTGACAGGGATCTGCACAGTAATCACCTGGGTAAAATTTCCAGTTACAGACAGCTAACTGCCATTCCTGGTCTATACAAGATTTTTTTTTTTTTTTTTTTTTTTTTTTTTTTTTTTTTTTTTTTTTTTTTTTTTTTTTTTTTTTTTTTTTTTTTTTTTTTTTTTTGCCCTGGCCAGTGTGGCTCAGTCGTTTGGTTGGAATGTCATCTCATAAACCAAGAGGTCACAGGTCCCGGTCAGGACACATGTCTAGATTGTGGGTTTGGTCTCCTGTTGTGGTGTGTACAAGAGGTAATGTATTGATGTTTCTTTCTCACACTGATATTTCTCTCCCTCCCTTTGCTGCTCTCTCAAATCAATAAGCATGTCCTCAGGTGAGAATAAAAAAATAATATTTTTGTCCAGTGGAATCTGTTGTATTTTTTAAAAGCTCCTCAGGCTACGTTGATGTATCCTCCCCCCTCCCCGTTAAGAACTACCATTTTAAGCCAGTGTTTTGCCTAAAAACTGAAGCATGCATTTGCCAAATGGTATTCAGTGATCAGTATGACAAGAAACCACATGAAAGTCCATTTCCTCCCTATACATATTTTCATACATTCATACATTACAAATCAGAACAGATATATTTATCCAAAGTGCTATCAAGTAATGAAAAACAATATAATAGAAAAATTATTAGAATATAGGCCTAGCTGGTATAGCTCAGTAGTTGGGTGCTGACCTCTGAACCAAAGGGTTGCTGGTTGGATTCCTAGTCAGGGCACAGGCCTGGGCTGCATGCCGGGTCCCCAGTAGTGGGCACAGGGGAGGCAATCACACATTGTTGTTTCTCTTTCTTTCTCCCTTCCCTTCTCTAAAAACTAAATAAATATTTTAAAAAATTATTAGAATTTAGAAAAAGAAACTGTCATATTTTCTTTAAGAGAAAAATGTGTAAATTGCTAATCCACATTGAAGTTAATAGGTAGTTATAAATCAGTCATAGCTCTTCACAAGAATTTTGGAATGCACTCTGGAATAGATCACCTATAAAAACGTATTTGAGAATAATTATATAGAACAAGTGCATTCAATCTGACATGAATGAATTTTAAATTGGATTTAATTTTTTAAGTCCAGCGATAGCTATATACTCATTTAAATTAATCGCCTAGAGGTTAATGCTTCTCTTTTGAAATAAACCCCCAAATTAAAAAAAGATTTTTAGGCAGCATAAATAATTCATGCATTCACCTACCAATGAATTTATTAAGCACTTACAAGTACAGATTACTAATTAAAATGGAGGTAGATCCTATTGTTTATTAAAAGTTTTATAATCTCTGACTTCAGTAGTTACATAGTGGTAGAAAAAATATTCATATTTTCAAATTATAACATCATGCAACTTATAATGTATAGTAGATGCTATTAACAAGAGTAAACACAGCAGATATTTATCATAGGAGTGTTTTTTCATGTACCCTTTTGGTGAAAAAATATTGCAAAACTTGTGCTAGAAAATGAAATGAATTTTGTTTTTCATTACAGAGACAGGATGTAAAAATATATATATAATTAAAATATAAAATGCATATTAATTCATATTAAATTATATTAATTATAATTTATATTTATGCAATTGATATAATTTAATGGTATAGGATTTGTTTGTGAAAAAAAATTTCAACATTGAAGCATCTATAATATTTCTAACAAGGCCTAGTGGAAAATTACTAAGATAGGAATATAAGATTTGAAATGCAATACAGCTTGCCATATAACTGTTTAAATTGGTTTGTCTGCAACAGATAGACTTTAAAGGGAGTGGATACCCAGCTGACTCTGACCCAAACAATTATCAGAACGCTATATCTTAAAATAAATCACCTCCAAAATGTTTTTAGTTGTAAAATATGTTTTGATCAATCTTCAATAACCCTATTTTTCTGAATACTGATCAATCTTTTTCATTCTCCAGACATGAGTAACTCTCAGATGAACACAGTTAGAACATTCAATGTCTTTCATTTTAACTTTGTCTGTTTGTTTTCCTTGGGCTAACTTTGAATAAATAGGTCAAAAGGCTGTTTATTAGAAACATATATTTAGAAAGGTTTATATTCAAAAGATGAAAATGTCCACAAAAACCCAATAAAAAAAATGTAATGGAGTTTTCAGTGTTGCTGCTCAAAAAATGCCATATAATACTGAAAACACGGCAATGTGAGTGATGTCTCAAATCACTTCCGTACGTTGTGATCTTAATAAAAGTATCAGTCCAAAGAGTCCTCAATATCATGTGTGCCACAAGAAGCGCTCTTGACATCTGTACATAAAGAGTCCACATTTCCTAAGAGAAAGGTTGGATGAGGAAGCTCAAATTCAAAGGAAAAAACATGAAGGAAGTGGAGTTTACCTGTCTCAGACACACAGGCCAGCTAGAGTAGTCTCAGGAAGAGGGACAATAATGAGGTGGGAATGAAGACTCTACAGTCAGCACAATTAACACGGTTTGGAAATTAAAGATAATAGGGCTGAGCATTTCAAACATGGTGTTCTCTCAATACAGAACTTTAGTAGTGAGCATGATAAATATACTCATATGCCATGGATGTTAAGTTGTCAAAAATCAAAGTTTATGAAAGGTCTTCCAAGGAAAGGCAGACTTTCATAAATGAAAAGATCCCTGAAATAGATGCCAGTGGTTCAAATCCAAACAAGATGAAAGGGAAAACTTAAACAGTAATAAACAAAGTAGAATTATGTAAGGAAAACTCAGAAAACACAGTTGATCTTCCCAGATAAATTGCATTTCTTTAGGCCCCTAACACTAGAGATTAGGATTTTTTAACCAGTTTTCTAAAATAAGGCTCTGTTCTCTGACTCAGTTTTGCTTTCTCAGATTCTAATTTGTCTTGCATAATATGTCTGCATTAATCTCCCTTCGGTCCTTTCATTCTATGAGTGTTCAAAAAGTCTACAACAACTCCCAGTTGCCTTCCTAAACAGACTTAAACTTCTCTCTGAGCTTTTTGTTTGCTTGTTTTTTCATATTTCCGTCAGTACTTCTACCTCCCATTTAGTCAACAATTGTGTGTAAATCCCCGCTGTGGCCCTTTGTCTAGAGACAGTATCTCCATTGGCACCGTGCACTCGCCCATTGTACTGACATTGTCCAGCTTCCTTCCTTCCTGAAACGCCATCCTCTCTTCTTCACAAGCTGAAATCCATTCTGTCCATTCCTTAAACTTCAGCTCAAATTCTGATTTACTGACACTTCCCGTATTTATCATTTACTTGGGCATACACTGATTAAATTCCTACAAAAGTATTGTTTGCTTCAAGTAATTTATAATTTAAGTGTCTATTATTGTGCGCTTTTTTATCAACTTTCATGGATGTTGAGTCTCAAAACATCTATAACTAGCAAGCTACTTAGAAGAATGGATCACATTTTAAATTTTTATATTATAGTGAATGGATAGACAGGAATTTTGTCTCATTTTTTTTATTTTAATTTTTTATTGTTGTTCAACTACAGTTGTCCCCATTTTCCCCCATTACTCTCCCCTGTCCTACCCACCACCCCACTTCCCATACTCAATCCTGCCCCCCCACCATTGCCTTTGCCCATGGGTCCTTTATACATGTTCTTTGACTTGACCCTTTCCCTTCTTTACCCCATTATTCTCCTCCCACCTCCCCCCTGTCACTATCAGTTTGTTCTGTATTACCATTTTTCTGGTTCCATTCTGTTTGCTTGCTTGTTTTGTTGATTACGTTGCACTTTTGTGTGAGATCATATGGTATTTGTCTTTCACCACCTGGCTTACTTCACTTAGCACAATATTCTGCAGTTCCATCCATGCTGTGGCAAAGGATAGGAGTTCCTTCTTTCTTTCTGCTGCATAGTATTCCACTGTGTAAATGTACCACCATTTTTGTTTATCCATTCTTTTACTGATGGGCACTTAAGCGGGGTTGAAGGAGTTTTAATAATATGCATGTATTAATATATATGATATACACATAATTCAAGGAATGAAAATGAAAATAAGTGAAGGAATTATGTATAGGTAGTATATTGGTTTCCTGGGGCTATGATAGCAAAATAGCACAAACTGGGTGACTTAAAACAACAGAAAATTGTGCTCACACAGTTCTGAAGGCGAAGGTATCAGCCAGCCCATGCTTTCTCTGAGACGATTTATTTTTTTTCTTCTTCCTAGGTTCTGGTGGTGACTCAGTTTTTGTCATTCCTTGGATCACAGCCTTCATCATTTCAAATCTCTTGTGCATGGCGTACTCCCTATCTGTGCCTATAAACCATCCTCCCTTTTATTATGAGGACACCAGTCATTCAATTAGAAGCCCACTCTGCAGCAGAATGACTGTATCTTCACTAATTACCCCTCCAAGTAAGGTCACATTCTCAGGTACTAAAGTTCATGGCTTTAACATATCTTTTGGGATGACACAAATCAACCCAAAGAAGCAATAAAAACAGAGATGCAAATTGACTCTGGATTTAATGCTTAAGATACATGCTGTGAGAAGTCCAGCATACTTTTAAAAGATAAACAATACATTTACATCTAAAAATATGAATATTCAGGAAACATGATCTATCTCTGGATTCAGAGTAAGCTTTAATTTAACAAATTATTAAAGGAAAACAAGGAAAGTTTTGCATTAACCTATAGAGAAATTTATACTAAGAAAGGCTATGAAATACAATAGTGGGTGTTCTAGAAAATAATATGAGCGATAAACCTATGCATAATACACAACATTTTTATAACAGCTTAGATTTGTGCTTTCAAATTTATACAGTTCAGTAAAATTAATTGTAGGCAAGAGAGAGGTAAGGCCTTGTCAATCACTGGATAGTATTGAGGACAAGAAGGACAAAATATGGTTTATATCTTACACCGTATTTTTCACCGGCTCTGGAGAATAAAAGGTGTGTTGGTCTGGAGGGTGTTAACAAGGCATGGGAGCACTGGGACCAGACTGTTGTTGGAGTCTCAGCTAAAGAAGATGATAGCTAGGTGTGACTAAGGAAGCAGTGGTAGATTTAGTGATATGACAATGTTAGTGCATGCAAATTTTAGTGCCATGCTTTAATTAAGGAGTAGATATCCCTTGATTCTGGAATATTTATCTATATTACAAATTAGAATATCAAATTCAATGGGTGCATATTAGAATTTTCTTAATTTTAGTCTTGGAGTTTTTGAGTAGTTACCTGAGAAACTTATTTTGATTAGAAGATATAAGGTCTATATGAATTCTTGGAATTCCTCATGTAATCTTAACTTACATATCCAACTTCTTATTCCAAATCTCCTTTGGGATATGTCACTAGAATCTCATGTTGAATATGTTCCTACGACAACTATTTTACCTGCCAATATTTTTATTTCTCACAGATAATTTATTATTTTGTGTTCTCCCATATGTTTCCTAAACTTTCCTTGCCTTACTCCATACTGTTGGGAGAAGTGAGAGAGGCTATCCAACAAACTATGTTTTCCTGACATCCATTTTCTATTAACATCTTGGCCACGTTATATTTTTCTATTAAATGTCATATAACTTCTCCCCTTCGATCTGATTTTAATGTTATCATGTGGCTGATTTTTAATAATTTGATTATAATACACCTAGGTATATTTTGCTTTGTATTTATCCCAATTGGAATCACTTTGATATCTGCCAAATAATATAAGAAATTATCATCCTTGATTTGTCATCCTTGTTTCTATCCTACTTTCTGTTTTCTCCTTCTGGGATCCATTTTCAACCAATTTCTGTATATCTTTTATTTTTTATTTTGTTATATTTATCTTCTTTGTTCTTTCTGTGTTTCGGTTTGCATACCTTTCTAATGACATATCTCTGAGTTCAATATATACCCTACCCTATATTTGGTTTGCTTCTTTTAATCATATGCATGAAATATTCTTGATTCTTCTTCATATAAATATATAAACGTTCTATTGATATCTTCTATCTTTTAATTCACATTTGTCTGTTTGCTTTTTAATCATCACCTCACCGGAGGATATGTTTATTGATTTTAGAGATACAGGAAGGGAGAGAAAGGGAGAAACATAGATTGGTTGCCTGCCGTACACACCTGGTCTAGGGATCGTGCCAACACCTTAGGTGTATGCCCTGATGGGGGATTGAACTCCCTACCTTTTGGTGTGTGGAATGACACTGCAGCCACCCAGACTGAGCCACCCAGACAGGGCCACATTGTTTTTCACTCTTTTCTAGAATGTGTGAATAACGGATATGATGAAGTTCTTATTGGCTGACTATAATATCTGTGTCATATCTGGGTCTGCTCTTACAATAGACTATTGCATCTTGTAATTACTTATAACTCGTTGCTGGTTATTCACATGATGAATGATTTTATATTTTATGTTATATGTTGGACATGATATATTCTAGGGGCATTGGATTTTGTTGCCTTCTACTTCTTCCAGGCATGTCTTTACCTGCAAGATTATGTATCTTTATTCTCTGGGTCTTTATTTCTAATGTATGGCCTTTCTGGTTTTGAAAGTTTTGGGTAGTCATCAAGGTATCTTTAACGGGGCTTGAACTCCAGTAGTTCGACAGACCTATGTATCTACTCAAATTTCTACTTACTATTTGTCATTGTTCTCTGTTAGCCATCTTGGAGATTTATACCTTGGGTGCACAGCTAAGCAGTGAATAAAAGAGAGAAATAATTTTATATATCTCATTGTGGCTGCTTCTCTGCTGTGCCTTTCTCTTTGAATCCTTGTTCCTGGAACCCAAGCCACCATCAGCAATAAACTGTGATTTAGTGTTTTTATTTTCTACCCAGTGATACTTCCACCTTCTTTTTGAATTCTATTTACCTGCACTGTGATTTGGGAAATGCTTCCATAGATACAGCCAGGGTGCAAGCCTGAGGTTTCATTTTAATTTAATTCAAATGTTTTTCCTTTTCTCAAATACTCTAAACCAGGATTGTTAATTTCCCTCTGTCTTCTTCAGTTGTTTTACACAGAGTTTCCAGTATTTTTTCTCAGAGTGACTGACTGCATAGAATAAGTACAATAGCATCTACTCTATCATGGGTAGAGCTGGGATTGGCTTCTTTTTTAATTTTTAAAGTTCATGGAACAGAGGCTCCCACTGAAGAGGTGTGAAATACTGTCTAAATGTAATAGAAGCAACTGTGTATGTGGAAGAAAGCAAAATGTACTAATACAGAGTGGAGAATATGGCATAAATATATATTGCTTATCAAGTATCTCCATATTTTCCAACTCCCATGCTGTGGGATTTGTGCCAGTTACAGCTAAGAGAAAATGAGTTGAAACGACATGAGGCAAGGCTCTATAAAAATCTTATAACCACTCTTCCCTGCTGAGAATTCCTGCTATGACATAATGATTCTGGAGTAACTACTTAGAGGACAATTGTCAAGGACACCAAAAATAAGCATTGGGTTACATATGAGTAAGAATTATAAACCTTTACTGTGTCATGCTACTGAGATTTTAGGATTTATTTTGTAAATACTACTTAGACTAAAATAACCCTTATTAATTCAGAAACTCTTGGTAAATTATGGATATATTTGTTTCAGTACTTAAATGCATTTTCTTACTAAATGTAGGAAGACTTCACTAAAGGAAAGAAGGGTACTGTTTTATTTTCAACAAAGAAAACACACAAAAATATACTGAAAATAATACATAATCTTCTTAAACTCACATGAAACATTCACTAAGATAAACCACATCCCAAGCCATACAGCACACCTTAACACATTTTAAAGAACAGAAATCATGCAATGTCTGCTCTCAGACCACAATGGAATTAAATAAGGAATCAATAACAGAAAAATAACTAGAAAACCCCCTAAATGTTTGGATATTAAGTAATACCATTCTACATAACACATGGTTCAAAGAAGAAATTTAAGACAAATTTCAAAATGTTTCAAATAAAACAAAAAAGGAAACATAACATCAAAATCTGTGTGATACATCAAAAGTAGTGCTTACAGGAAATATTATAGCATTGAATACATATATTAGAGAACAATGAGAACATAAAATCAATAATCTAAGCTTCCTCTTAGGAATCTAAAAGAAAAAACAGAAGAAGAGAAAAGAATTAGAGACAAAATCAATGAAATTGTGTACAGAAAATCAATGAAATCAAATGCTGGTCTTTTAAAGATCAATAAAGTTCAGGGAGCCTATGGCCAAGCTAATTATGAGAAAAAGAGAGAGAACATCAATTATAACAGAAATGAAAGTAGGGACATCACTAGAAATGCTGAGGACATTAAAAGGATAATAAAAGAATATTAACAACTCTATGTCCACATATTCAATAACCTAGAAGAGATGAACCAATTCCATGAAAGATACAAATTTCTAAAACTCACATAAAAAGAAATAGTCAGAGACTTCCAGTCAAGATGGTGTCATAGGTAAATGCAGTACTTGTATCCTTCCACAACCACATCAAAAATACAACTGAACTACAGAACAACCATCATTCAGAACTACCTAATTCTGGCTGAATGAAAGCCCTACAACTAGGGAATTAAAGAAACAGCCACAATGAGACTTGTAGCAGGTACTGAGATATGGAATGGGCTGGCCCCATGCCCATGTGTGGTGGATAAAAATTGGGAGGGGTAGCTCAACGTAAGGGTTTGTAGTCTTTACAGAACGCCTTCTCTTACATAGAACTTGACTATGCAATCCTGGAATTTTTTCTACATTACCTCAAGTTGTCTTCTTGATATAGTAGAGATAACATTGAAGAATAGGTCAGAAGACCTTACTCCTATCTTTGCCACTCCAGTCTGAGAACTATATATTTTAACCATTCTTTTCCAGCAATGGATAAGATGAGCAGAATAGTATTTAATACTCTGTACTCTTCAAGGTTGCTATAGGGCTCTAATTAGAGAGAAAAGTGAAGTATTTTCTTAAGTGTGACACATTACACAGAATAGTTCAGGAGAAAAAGATACCAGAAATAAGATAAATGACCATTGTAAAAATATTATTAAACATAAATTAATGTATATTAAATACAAATTTTAAAATTCTGATATTTTACTGTGGAAATGCTGTTAAAATGGAGGGAGGCTGTGAATGGGTTTTATAAAATTTGAATTAGGGAAAAAGTAAAACAAATTATAAGGAGAAACAATATTAACTCCATCTGAATAAAAAATAGCCAGCATTAGAAATAAAACTTACTCATTTAATTTTCTTCATCATCATCATCAAAAACTTATTCTACATAGAATATATCACTTCACAAAGTTAGAGTTATAAATAGAGCATGTAATCCTTGTTTTCCCATTTTTCTATTAGCCTGTCAACATTGGAAACAGACAAATAAAATGACTTTTATGTGAAATTTAAGGGAAAAGAAAGAACACTTTTCCAACAAAATAAGATCATAAAAATTATATGAGTGCTGACATTTCTAATGTACTGAGAAAAATTAGTTTTTCTATAAGTTTTATTTGTTTGTTTTACCTGATGTCAAGAAAGAGATAAAAGGACTCATGGACATGGACAAATTGTGATGATTGCTGGGGGGAGGGGGATATGAGGGGACTAAATGGTAATGGAAAAAAGTCAATTAAGATTAGATAAAAAAATAAATATGGAAGGGGAGAAGACCTAAGAAAAAGAAAGAAGAAAGAAAGAAAGAAAAAGGAAGGAAGGAAGGAAGGAAGGAAGGAAGGAAGGAAGGAAGGAAGGAAGGAAGGAAGGAAGGGAGAAAGAAAAAGAGAAAGAAAGAAAACTACCTCTTTCTTCCTACATCCACTTTACCATTTTGGACCTCCTTCTCTGATCCATCTTTGAGGCCTGGGCTCTCCCATCTCTCCGACATACTAGAGAAAAGGGAGCAATCTAACTGTAGTGATAGAGGCGAGAACATTGTTGAGACAAAAAAGAAAGCTGAGGAAAGCTTGTGATTCACAAGAAGGTATAAAGGAGCATAGAATGCCTAGATCTAGTCAGCGTGGACATTTTAGGTAAACTGCAGACAGAACACTTGATTTTTTCCCCTTTTGCTCTTGTTTGTTAAATACATTATTTAGAACTGAAATAAAGAACTTACTGAACGTTTTTTAAGCATCCATGTGCTCTTTTCCAGTAAAGAAAAGGGAGAACCTTTAATCCTTTACCACAAAATGTGAGATCCCAATCAGATAGATGCCTGAGGTTTCTTCACTAATGATAATCTGAAGATTGAAAAATTGATCCATTGAATTAATCTGAAGATAAAAATATTGATCCATTGAATTAATCTGGCTAATTAAAAATGATACTGATTCCCAGCAATTTGGTAACTTTATTCAGGAAAAAAGATAAGTATAAAAAAAAGTTGAATCGATTTCAGTACTTAGTCCAGTGCGTGTAGAAATATGGAGCATGAACTACGGTTTTGTTTGCGATGAGAGAGAAAGAGCAGTCATTGGGCACTGGAACACTTGAACACCTCAGGGAAAAGAAATGAATGCACATGATGGCAGAGTTGATAGTGAAATTAAGAGATTAAATAAAAGAAACAGAAAATTATGTCATGTGATGAAATTAGTAGGAGGTCACAGAATTAAAACCATATTTTCTGATTATAAGTCAATATACTAATAAAAATTATAGCTCCTAAAATAATGCACATTTCACCATTTACTAGTTCAATAATATGTATTGCATGCCTATGATGTGCTAAGTTCTGTTCTTGCCACTGTAGATAAACCAGTTAACAAAACAAAGCATTAAACAAAATACAGCTGCTTCTTGTGTTGCTTGCATATTAAGGGGAAATTGCAGGATAGGAAATAAATGAATAGATGAGTGTATGGTAACTTGTAATATAATGTTATGAAAACAATAAAAAGGGTGTGCAGATAGGACAGGAAAAAGAATCATATTATTTTTCAGGATGGCTTGGGAAGTCTTTCTAAAGAGGTAACGTATAAGGATTAATATAAATGAGATTTTTCAGACAAAAGGATCTGTGGTTACAAAGATTCAAGGCGTGAATATGTGACATGTGACTGGTTAAGACACAGGTGGCAACACAAGGCCCGAGGGTGGAATCCGGCCCTCCACCTTGTTTTGTGCTGCTGGTGCCTTGCTTCTACCCGGGCACAGCGCCGAGCTCCTTGTCCCTGGTTAAGGAGGAGTTACATTTATACAGTCCTAGAATTACATTCGGCCCTTTGAAGGTAAACACGAGGCTGATGTGGCCCCTGGTGAAAATGAGTTTGACACTTCTGGGTTGAGAGGTAAGTATAGCTAGAGTAGAATGAGCCAGATAAAAAAATTTAGATTTGTTAGAGAAGTCTATACATTTTATACAGTTATAGTATACACATTTTAAAAAGATGTCCTTATTATTTGAAGCTATAATTGAAAGCTCCATAATAAACTCTAGTTCTTGAAGTATCTGGTAAATTTCATCAGAATCAATAACTAACTTTTGCAATTCAGTCCAAACTGAAAACTTTTAATTACATTTCTAAGGTATTCAAAATAAACAACAGGTTTTTTTTTTTTTTTTACAAATACATTAGTTTATGGATAAATTGTTTTAGCACAAACCTTTCAAAGTGAAGAAAAAGACAACATAAAAATAAATTGAATAAAAGTAAATTGTTTTATAAAAGTCAGCCCAGTTAATGCACAGAATAGCATTTAGTTAAGTTTTAAAAAATCATGAAAAAAGGCTCTACCACAAAAATTTGTGTGACCACTAGAATTCCTAAAATACAGTTTTTAAAACACTTAGATATGAATATTGTGAAAATAGATAACTGGCATTTTAAAGAATCATGATAAAAATTCATGTTGCATGCATAAATTATATTGATTAATAAATGTAAATAAAAATACATAGTTATGTCCTCATAGTCTTTTTCTAAATCTCTTGTTCAATATATAAATACTTTGAAAATGAAAGTAATCATGAAATATATTACCTTCCTCACAAAAACTATAAATCAAAGATAACATTGCTTCTTATCAGAAAGAAAGGAAAAAAAATCCTGTATTACCTTCAGGCTAAGTGCTTCCACTCCAGAAATATAGTAAGCCATATCTTATCTACAGTTAGAGATAAGATGTATTTGAATATCCAAAAGTTATTGTTGTTTATTAGTCTCCAAAATACAAACAGATATAAGTTATCATTAAATGAAAGGAAATTGACTTCTTCCTCCTTTTCTACATGGAAGGAGGACCTTTGGTGAATAAAGCAAAGAGACTAATGAGCCATGCATTAAGGGTGACTCCCTCTCCCACTATACAGAGATGTATTGTATGTAGTAGAAATACACTCTATCAAAGAAAAGAAGACAGCTTCATGTCTTTTAGTTTGCACTAAGGTGTTTTAAGGAACAGACCTGAAAGACCTTAACAATAGCTAAGGTGCACAATCTTCTTCAATAACTCAAACTGGTTCCACAGTGGATTAAAAGTGACTTCAGCCACAAGGGACATAAAAACTTCAGTGGGTGCAATAGCCTGCTTTAAAGAAAGCAAGATTCTTTTAATGGTAGTTCAGCTTAACCTCACGGTAAGCTAGTGAATCTTAGGAGAATGAAAATAAAATGTCATGCTTTCTTCCCAGTTCACAAGGAGGTTATAGAAAGTTAGCATCCGATACTTCAAAAATTCTTTCTGCTTGATTGATATTGCTTAGAAAATAGTTAGTTGTCTAAGTTGAAAAATATCAAAAATATAATCAAACTATGCAGGGAAAACATTTTTGTTTTAAAAAGGACAACTAATAATTCATGAGAATGGCTTCATCAAATATATGAATAACAAACTAAAAGCCCCAGCTGTGGTCTGTGTACTACAAGCCAAAACTGATTCAAATGCATCAAATGACATTATGTTTTCAATATTAGTGTAATCTAGGCTTAGTTCTAGCTATACGTTCATTTGAGAAAGAGTTCACTGCACACTTTTTCTTTTCCCCAATTATCTTTCTAGACTTTCTTTCAAAAACATATATCTGGTCCCCAACAATAAAATATTTTGTGCATTTTTAAAACTTCACATTGAGAAACTCATCACAAAAGAAAAAAGAGCCTTGGAAATTTGCTGTTCTGTCTTTAATTTAGGCATCAGTTAGAACCACTGTTTAATTTGTGCAATAATAATAAATGGAATTGATAATAAATTTCTATTGCATAATGAGGCTCTGCCTTTGGATTGATTAGTTTTCCAATAGATTTGCTTTGTATTTAGATGAAATCTTGAAATTTTCTGTGTTAAATGGCACTGATTTAGCAAAAAATAGTGAGTTTAAATTTTGAAATATATTGGTTAATAAAGTTATACAGCTTTAAAGTATACAAATCTATAGTACATCATTTGTATATTGTATTGTGTTCACTGCCCAAAGGTGTGTTTCCTTCCACCACCATTTAATGTCACCCCAATAAGTTCAATAAAAAAATTTAAAACATTTAATGAAAATAAGTATCATTTGTAACTTGTAAAATAATTAAAATACAAACTACACATATTTAACTGTCATAAAGGAATTCATGGGAATGCCATAATTTTATGATCCCTTAAAAGTTTTAAAGATTATTTTAAAATGTAACAATTATTTTTCAAATACTTCTGTAATGAAAAATTTTGTTCTTTAAAAAGTGCAAGGACTTGTATAATAAACTCCTATGTAGCCATCATCCAGACTGTGAAATGATCAGTTCATAGCCAACTTCTTTACAGCTACACTCTGCCAACTTCTACTATATTATTTTGAAACAAAACACATAAATCATATTCTGTCATCTATAAATATTATAGTCTATAATACAATTTAAATGTCATCTTTTCAAGGCTTTTGAAAATCTTTACAGAATTCATAGGCATTTCCAGAATTACAGAAGGACATTTAAATAATTTAATGAATATAAATACCTCAGATAATGTCTGATATATAATAAAATATTAAACTATTTTTAAAATAAAGCCGTTTTAAAATCAGAAACAAATTTCTTTTAATATATTACTAGTATAAAAATTAAATAACCTACATAAGAAAAGAAAATCATATTTGGTTAATTATCCAACAGAATTCACAAATGTTCATTGTTTTGACAGGTAAGAGGATAGATATCAAATTCATAACTTCTGCTCCAGATGTCAGACAAATCCCATGTGACAAGACTCCTTCTTGATGCGATGACACAGATATTGCATTAAATACATTACACATGACATGCAATTTGGGGTTTAAACACCTATGTTGAGAATGAATTTAAGACAGTCAGACCTACTCTTGATGAAACACTATAACAGATCTTTTTTGCATAAATCAGAGAATCTTTATAGAAGAAAAACTTAAACTAAACTGTCTCATCAAAGAAATGAACAGAAATTTTGTTTCTAACTTTGCATCCACTTATGCAGACACAAGCTGGACATAGCGAAAAGTAATTTATCAGTCCCAAGTGTTGACTAAAAAGTAAATTACTTTGAAAGAAATTAGAAAGCCAGGTATTTGGCATATAGAAGTATTGGGCCCTATATAAACAGAAAGAAAATAAACTCAAAAGGAGAAACTGTTATACAACTGGTTTTTAAACAGTCTAAATGACCCTGGTTAAAATAAACTCAAAATATTTTATGAGGACAACTGCCCAGTTATAGGTATAACAGATTATCATGAATGGAAACTACGTAAGAATCCACTAATATAAGACAATACAAACAATAAGGTGATAGCTGGGAATTTAGAGACGATGAGAATGGTATGGTTAAAACTTATAAAAGAAAAACAATAGAATCTATAAAATAACAAGGACACTTTATAAGTAATGAAAATGAAAAAAATAAATAAATGGAAATACTAAACCTGAAAACTGTAGCCTTTAAAGAAAATACTGGATAGACTAGAAGTGTGATCATGCTGATTTACCACTTTGGAAGATAAGTCACAAAAATAAATTATAACATGTCATGGAGAGAAAAAAATAAGTTGTTTATAAATATACTTTAAAATTTGGATTACAGAGATTTGAGACTGTCGCTTCCAGCTACAGTGGAATAGTTTGAACTGGACTGCCCTACAGTAAAAAAGGGACGAAATATATGAAACTTGTATTTTCAGACATGGGAAAACAGTCAGCCTGGGGCCATGTTCCTAAGAGGAGGAAAATAACTGAGTTCTACAGTCAGTCCACCTTTCTTCCTAGAAGCACCTTCCAGAGTGTGAGGCCAGAAGGGGGAACAGAAATAGGCCACTGCAGTCTGTTTGTGTCGAGACACTAGAAGGGGCTGCAAAGTGAGGAGGAGTAAAGTACAAGATGGGAGGGAACGAAACGTTTCATGAATCTTTATAACGCTCCCTTTGAATATTTTGTTGAACCCAAAGCATGGAATGGGTAGAGTAAAAGCCTTAAGGGCTGGGTAGAGAACCACTACTAAGTGTGGGCTTGAAGGGAGTGGTGCTGCTGACTAATTTCTATATGATCACGTGTAGGGATATGAGTTATTTAAATTCTGACCATCTAGAGTTTAAAGAAATTACTAAACACCTGGGGCATTCAAGAGAGGCCACCAAATTAATCTGCAGATAAATAGACTGTTGGTCAAAACAAGCTTCAACAGTCTTCAAAGGAGAGAAAACCTCAAAAAGTAAAGCCCACAGTGACCAATAGCCAATTGAAAATTATTCTACAAAGAAGTAGGAAAATGTCGCCCATAACCAGGAGAAAAATTAGTCAAGGGCAATGATGAGGATAGGACTCAGTATGTTAAAACAACTATTATAGACATGCTCAAATATATGAAGAAAAACATGAGCATTATGATGAATAGACTGCATACAAAATAACCTAATAAAACTTGTAGAATAAAAAAAAACAAAATCCCTGAAATAAACATTTAACTGTATAATCACTCTTGTTATCTGCATCTGTATGACAAATCACCCAAATTTAGTGGTTTAAAACAACTACAACCATTTTATTGTTTCCAAATTCCTGTGCATCAGGAATTCAGGAAGGGCTTGATCTGTGGTTCTGGTTTGAGATAAATCATGAGGTCACAATCAGATAGTGACAAGAGATGAAATAGTGGGGGGGGGGTGCTAAAGCAGCTGGAGAGTAGCTGGCATCTTTTCTCTTCATGTAGCCTCAGGTCCTCTGAACGTAGTCTCTCTGTCTCAACTATTCTGGATATCCTTATAACACGGAAGGAAGCCTTAGCACAATTGAATGGCTTACAAAGCAGCTTAGAGTTCCAGCATAATTGCTCCGACCTGCAAGGCAAAAGTTACACCACCATTATTACCTTGACTAGGAGGGCACATATAGTCATGTCCACCATAGCCTCCAGTCTTCCCAGACTGAAGGTCAGGAGGTAATAAGATAAAAACCCTACCATTTGAAGGGAAGTCAAAGTCACCGTGTAAGATGTGATATAGTTATGGCCATCTTTAAAATATGTAATCTGTCAGTGTGTCTTCTCCCAATGTCATCATCTCACATGGAAATACACTCATCATGTATCCTGACTACTGAGCATTTTCTTATTACAGCATCATCTTTTGGTTTTGGGATCCATAGCTAAATCGTGTTCCGGTTCAGATGAGCATACTTAGGTATATTTTCATGGATATACAGTGGAATCTTGGTTATCAAATTTAATTCATTCTGGAAAGTTGTTAGAGAAGCAGTTTGTTTGAAAACCAAATCATGCCTGAGAGATACATGACTGATCATACAGGTATAAGCATGAAAGTATAGTCGGGTGGAGAAGTGAGTATTTGTTCAACAACCAAGATGCTTTTTTCTTCCGTGAACAACTTAGTTGAGAACCAAACTGTTTGAGATGGGAGATGTTTGAGAACCAAGGTTTGACTGTAACTTTATTTATTTATTTATTTACTTTAAAGATTTTATTTATTTCTTTTTAGAGAGGGGAAGGGAGGGAGAAAGAGAGGAAGAGAAACATCAATTTGTGTTAGCCTCTCGTGTGCCCCCTACTGGGGACCTGGCCTACAACCCAGGCATGTGCCTTGACTGGGAATCCAACCAACAACTCTTTGCTTCACAGGCTGGCACTCAATCCACTGAGCCACACCAGCCAGGGCTGACTGTAACTTTTTAAATATTATTTATCTAAATCTGAAGACCTTTTAACTAAGGAGACAATTTACATGCCTCCTACTACCACCTTCAATATACAATGGTGAGACACAAATAGAAAAATCACTGGATCTTCTGTCCACAAAAGAAAGAAATGGGCACACAGGAGAGCTCTGCCCATAGCGATTCTGCAACCCAGCTGGAAATATGTGCCAGTTCCTTCATATGGTTATTTTTCATGACTCTTGGACCTGCATTTTTGGCTATTTGTTTTGCCCTCTGAATGATACAGTAGATGTTTTCACCCATGTAGTTTTCTCAGCTTGTTTCTTTACTATAGTAATTTGAGGATCCAAAGACCTCTTTTATTATTATTATTATTGTTATTATTATTATTATTACCTTCTTTGTCACTTTCAATCTTTTCAAACTAAGTTGGTATAATCATTTAAAATTTTGTGGATTTTTTTGTGTTGACTATAATCCACTTTATTGGAAAAAGAAAGACATATATACAAGTGACTTCAAATATGTTGTTCTTTACTTTGGATTCCCCGAGAGTGTGCTGTAGTACAATCAACATCTAATTTCTTAAAAGTATCTGTGTAACACATGGGGTCTGTAATGCATTCCTTAGATCCTTAGATCTTTTGTCTATTTGAAAATGGTTTACAGGATATTTTAAATATTTATAAGGACCTAATAAAGAATCTTACAGTCACAAACTCGATTTAAAGGCTTCCCTGGAGCATGTATTAGTGTGAGAATATTTTGTTTTTGTGTTGTTGCTGTTTGGTTTTTTAACTTCAGGTCTAGGGATTGAGAAATTTTTATATTCAAAATACAAGAAATGGTGGCTCTTTTTAATTAAAATGTTTATTCTTCAGCTGATCTCTCTTCTCTTGCATTCTATCTTATATAGTAAGAAGAGGCTAAGTGTAAACTTTGATATACTGTCTGGAAAAATTCTTAGCCAAATCATCAAATTTCATTGCATTTTGTAATTGTTTACATTTACTTTACTTTACAGTGTTGTTAAATTTCCCCTATGACATATTTCCACCAACTCACATATTTTCCTTGCATTCCTCCCACCACTCACCGAGGCCCGTTAGGTGTCAGCTAACACTCTCCTTGAGACCTTCATACTTTCCTTTTGTTTCTCGAGGCCATTCCTGGTTTCACCCACCTCTTAACCCTAGACCCTATCCCGAAAATGATAGATATTTTTTAAGACAGCCCTCCATGTCCAGGCATAGCTCTTTGTTCTGCTTACCTATTAGAATATAATAAATTCTCTCAAAACATAGGCACTTGAAAAATGTTTTATAATCATTTAGAATTTTTCCGAATCAAGAATTCAGGAAGATCTCCGCTGGTCAGTTTTTGTGGCCGTTCCTTTGGTTTTAGTAAAGATGGCGGATGAGACACAGTGTGGAGGGTTTGCAGTCGCTGGGGTCGGGTGTTCCCACTTTCCCTTCCTGTAGTTGCACGTCTTCCTTCATGATCTCATACTTCCATTCAGTGTGGTCCTGCAACGTGAAAAGAAAAGATATAAAAATTCTAAGGAAAGCAAATGGCAAAAATGGTATTTATTTGCATGCAACATGATCATATATATGTAGGAAATTCAATTAATACATAAACAAACCACCAGAAGTTCAGTATTTAGAAATTATATTGCTGAAATATGAATTGTACCCTGAACTTATCTATAGATTTAGTGCATAAATAGAAGTCTAAGATGCAGGTTTTATAGATTGACAGCTGCTGCTAAAATGTATATGGAAGAAATCAAAGAATATTTAGTACCTTAACCAAATTTGAAAAAGATAAATAAATTTGTAGGTCTTATATTAACTAATTTCAAAAGTTTACTATAAAGTTATAAAATTATAACAATTTTATATAATGTAGATAAATAGAACAGAAGATATTGTTGAAAAACAGACATATACAAACACAATCAATTGTGTTTCAACATATTTTTCAAAATAATTCATGGTTAAGATAGTCTTTTAACAAATGGAACTGTAACAACTAGATGCCTGTACAAAAGAAAGATGAAAGAAAGAAAGAAAGAAAGAAAGAAAGAAAGAAAGAAAGAAAGAATGAAAGAAAGAATATTTTGATTAACTCACACTGTACATAAAACTGAAATAGATCATATAGCCACTGTGAAAGTATAAAATCTCTGCAAGTAAATGTGGGAGAAGATATTCATAAACAGGCAAAGATTTCTTAGGTGAGAGACAAAATGCATTAACTGTACTAGAACACATATATATATATATATAATGGAAATAATATACCTCAACAAAAGAAGAGCAAATTAATACAACAATATATGAAAAGACAATATATAAAAAAGGAGGTTTATCCCAAGAATGAAAGTTTAGTTTAACATTCTAATTCTATCAATGTAATTATTCATATTAATAGTTTAAGCACCCCAAATACTACTTCAAACAATGCAGGTGGAAAAAAATATTTACAGCATTTAACATGTCGATTTAAAAATAAATCATCAGTAAACAGGAATGGAAGAAAATTTTCTCAATATAAGTAATATACAAAACAGTACTTAGTGGTGAAAGACTGAACGCTTTCTTGTCAGGGTTTGGAATAAGCGAATGATGACTGGAGATAACTTCAAACTGGTCCAAAATGTAGCCCCGGTCAAGGCTGTTGTGCCTGGCTTAGCATCTTGGTTAGAGGAGACTAATGTTTACTCAGACACTAGGTATAGATCCATTGCTCTGGCAAATGTACCCTTTTCTAAATCATTTAGAATATAGTATACCTTCAGAAAGAATGGCACAAATATACATCTGTAGTTTTGCCCAGAGCTCTAATAATTGTCATTCCTTTTGTCAAAATATAGTAATAAACATCTGGACAGTGTATTATACATTACACCTATCAGACCACGCCCATGCTGATTAGATGGGATGAGCAAGGAGAGAGGAAAATATACACATGTAAACTTGAAATGGGGTGCTTATAGCAGCTTTATTCATAATTGTTAAAACTGGAAATAATCCAAATGTGTATCTATACCAAAGTGTGTTACAAATACTCAGTTCTTAACTACAAGAAGGAATAAATTATAGACGCACATGGCGTGAATGAATCTAAAAGAAAAAAAAAAAAGATCATTGAAAGGAGCCAGACAAAAGATCACATAGTAGACTATTCAGTTTATATGAGTGATGTTTGTGAGAACAAGCAACACTATGCAATAGTAATTGAAACAAGAACTGCGTTTGCCTGCAGATGGGGAGTATAAATTGACTGGGAATGACATTAGGGATCTTGCTAATGAAAATATTCTATACTTAAACAGATGTTTGGGTTATATTAGTATATGACATTGTGAATACTCATGGAACTTCACATTTAACATATGTACCTTTCACTTCGTGTAAATTAAACATACCTCATTAAAATTATCATCACAAGTGTTATTTTTCTAGACTAATATGTCAAGTGGAGTATAACTATAAATTTCTAAAGAGTGAAATAGGAAATGTATGATAATTGATTCTTCCTCCTTCATATAGAGTATTACAATACTGACATTTTAAAATAAACTTTTTAAAGGAGAATAATTCTTTCAAAAGTAAATACAACTTGGAAATACTTTACCTTAACAAAGTTGAAATGCTATTAATTTTTAGTGTAATTAATTGCCTTGCCAAAACACAAATATTTATAGCTCTTTTTCAATGCTCCAGGAGGCCTCTTTTCACTTTAAATATCTAAGTGGAGTAATAGGGAAAATAACATTTTCAATTTGCAGAGGCACTTCAGCAAAATCCACACACTTTCACAACCAATATGTTTAAAGTCTAATTTATGATTTCTCATTAATAGTTTACATACAAATAATGCTGTCCCTTCCCTTGCATTTAAAATAAATTTTGGCCAAAAATTGCAAACAAAAGAAAATAGTAATTACATTTTTTCTGTTTTTAATGAAATATTAAGAAACTCCAAAAATATCTTCATTCTTTTATATCTGTTCATTTTTTGAAAGTTTGTTTCCTCCTGGTTAATAATTTTCACTTTGACAAACTTTTCTCATTTACTTCCCTTTTCAGAGCTCAGTTCACACTCTTTATTTAGTAGATACTTGGGAAAATACAAAAAAAATGTGTTGCAAATGAAATGCTGTTTTGAAATCATTCACTGGAGTAGAAGCTGCAACATATTTAACACCTAACAAGCATTCAAATCTAAACAAAATGAAGAGAAGATTTCAAAACGATATCGCCATCACTCTTATTCATATCATTTTTATACTTTATGTCAGTGCTGACTACATCTTTTTGTATGATGTACGATAGGCACTTTCGATACATTAGAAACTGAAAAAACATTTAACAAGAATATTTAGGTATTACATTATTTAGGAAAATAGACATCCTGATACCCATATGAAAGTTAATGGATTACAAACTTTTTCATCAGAGTAATAAATAAAAAGCACTATGTTTACAAAAAGATACAAATTTAAATCTAGATTTCTTTTAAAAATAGTGCAAGATACATAATTTCAGTTTTTATAGTAAGTTATTTTGCTTTTCAAGTGCAGATTTTACATCAACTTGGTGACTCACAATAAAACATATGACATTTTACATTTATAATGATAATAATTTTTCTTCAAAACCATTTAAAGGGTAATGAAATTTTAATAAAAATAGCCACTAATTAAAAGCAGCAAAAATATTAAAATACTTAGAAATAAATTCAACCAAGAAGGTTAAAGATCTGTTTACTGAAAATTATGCCACTTAATGAAAGTAATTGAAGATGACAGATAAATGGAAATAATATTCCGTGTTCATGGATTGGGAAATTTATATTGTTAAAACGTCTATACTATCCAAAGTGATCTACAGATTCAGAAAAAAAAATAATAATTTAAGAAACATTACATGCTAGCTCAGCCACAGCATGGAGAATCATGTAAATTTCAACATGAAAGTTGGTCAAGAGTCTAACTTGCATTTCCGTGTCATCAAATAGGATGTTCAACCGAGTAATTCAGTCCTTTGGGTCATTCTGCATTCTATATAAAGGAGAACATTTGAAGTTATTATGAGTATATTTTTAATGAACAATTACGTAGGGCAAAAACATGAATATAATTTTTTAAACTAAAAGATTATTGGATAGAAAACATACAAATTTTAAAAGAGAGTATTTTATGTGCATCATGATTTCATGATTGTTAGTTTGCCCATTGTAGTGAAACCTCTATGTATGGAAGTTTATAAACTTGTGTGTTGAATATCAGCTACTCAACATTAATTTGATTAAATGATTATAATGGAGAACTAACACAAAATAGTATTGACGGTAGCTATAAAATGATTGGTCTCTAATCTTGTAGAATTTATGAGTATGCTTTCTATGTAATGTGACAATTCACGAACTTCAATAGCATGCATAACTAGAAGACAGCAGCTCTGCCAGGTGTACACAGTGGTTCAGGAAGATGCCTCTGGTTTGTCACTAATAAATGAGCGTATCTTGTAGTAAGCATGCATATTGTGGTGGTACTAGACAATGGCGCTCATTAAGAATTATTATGTAATTTATTGAAGTAAACAAAAATTTTAAATTCAAGATGAGTTTGAAAAATAAAAAGCCTTCACAGAGATTTTAGTGATGTCTACCGTAGTATTTTCTTTCTAATAGAGGACACATAAGTTAAAGTATCCTTTGTGAAAGAATTAGCTCAATAAATTGATAAACTGAGCAGTCATGCAGATATGGACTTGTCATTCTGGAAGTATGCAGAATAACACTTTAGAGGCAAGCTAGTAGTAATCACCAAGATGATAAAGACAGCACAAAAATGTTTTAAAAACATTTTAAAAGTATTATAAAAGTTTAAAACTAAGAACTAAAGTCCATTCTTCTCCTGCTATATAGCAGAATGAAGTTGTAGAAGTACATTATTTGGCAGGTGACTTAAACTCAGATAAAATTTTAATATCTATATCTAGTGAAAAATAGAATCAGGTCATTTCTGAGTTTTCTGTTTACTAAAAAAAGCACTTGGCATAAAGGCAACATATTTGGTCTTGGATGGAAAGCTGTCATTCTTTAAGGAGAAACAAGAAGTGGTAGAGAAAGCAACACCTGTTCATTTGTTATAAGCAACATTAGTTTTATCTGTATATTAGCTGTTTATAATTTGTTGAAATGATTAAACTGAAGAAATTTAACTAAGGAAGTAACAATTTGGTATACTCTTTTAGGAAATGTTGTGGAAATATAAAGAAGGAGCCACATTGTTTATAGCATTTATTAAAAAACAATATAGGGCCTGATTACTATAGAAAAAAATTGAGATGAGTAGACAATTTGGGATAGCATGGCAGTTCTGCTTACAGTCTCACAAGGCTAAAATCAACGTGCTGGGCAGGGCTGCTCTCTCCTTTGAGGCATGGGGTCCTCTTCTAAGCTTGCTCAGGTCATTGGCAGAATTGTTTGTTGGGATTACAGGACTGATGTCACTGGTTCCTTGCTGCCTGTTGTCTAGAGGCAATTCTCAGCACTTAAAGTCCTCTTCTTATACTTTGAATCTGACTTCCTCCCCCATCTGACCTGTACACCCAGCTTTAAAAGGCTCATGTGATTAATTAGGCCACACAGATAGTCTCTTTTTCTTACAGTCATCTATGCCATACAACAACCTAATCACTAGAGTGAAATTTCATCTGAGTCACCGGTCCAGCTGCCACCAGAGAAGATGGGATTAGACAGGACATGTACAAAAAAGCAAGAGATCGGAGGGCATTTTAGAACCCTTCTCTAACAGGAGTCCAACTCCATTTTTGCTTCAATTTTATGTCTAGATGACCCGCAAAAGTTGCAAGATTAGAAATTACCCAGGCACTGAGAACGTATAGAGGTAAAGAAAGATACCTATTTTTAACAACAATATTTCCGTAATTATTCATATTTATTGGTTTATGATTTTATTTTTGACATATTCATTGATAGCTCAAACTTGAGATTTACTTTCAAAGACAACATTTTATGTATCATGGTTTTAAAAGCAGAGTTTTGAAAGAAAGATTTATTTACTTTTAATATAATGAGAACAAGTATCTTTAATATTCTATGAAATAAGAGAGTGACACAAACTTATGATAAAGAACTGGAGTTTCAGAAGAATGCTGATGCTTGAAAATATGCTCAACAGCAGGATCAGTAAACTCATTTTTTTAAACATGCACATAATGAGTAATTTAGGCTTGGGTCATGAGGTAAAATCAAGGATATTAAGTAGGGACTTATGTGAAAAGAAAGATATTTTTACCAATTATTTTCTTTGATGAAATTAAAAATTTTACATGTGAACACAAATGAGATTTTCATACAACTTTTATGTGCCATTTTTTTTCTCTTTTTCTTCCACTTAAAGGGTAAAAACCAATCGTAGCATCACGTTGGCTCTACAAAACCATAATAGGCTGAATTTGACTTGTGAGCTCTAGTTTGTTGAACACTCTCATGGAAGTCACTCTTGGTCCTGTTAACAGTTAAACCCTTATATTTTCTAGCTTGGGACCACTTTGTGTGGTATCGGAGACTGCAGCCCAGCACAAGCAAGACCCTGAAAGAGGTCTGAAAGTCTCCACCAGAAAGCCAGGAATGCTGGACACAAGCATGCCCTGATACTGGCGACGAGGGTTCCTGTGGGAGATCAGGCCTAAAGAATGCATTATACCCCTTGAGGCTTGCTTTGCTTTGTGTAGCCCTGTTGCCATGAATCAGATACCATGTTTTTTGGACTATAAGATGCACTTTC
The DNA here is from genome assembly GCA_004026765.1 of Micronycteris hirsuta. Taxonomy (NCBI): domain Eukaryota; kingdom Metazoa; phylum Chordata; class Mammalia; order Chiroptera; family Phyllostomidae; genus Micronycteris; species Micronycteris hirsuta. The sequence goes on from PVJI01001314.1 coordinate 119,213, forward strand.
TCCCCCAATTTGGGAGGAAAATGGGGGTGCATCTATAGTCTGAAAGTAGCTGAATTATAGTCTGAATATTAGTCATGTTATTGAATCTTTTACATTTTTTTCTTCAAAATTTTTTTCCCATTTCCCTCCTCTAAAACCTAGGTGTGTCTTATGGTCCGAAAAATATGGTATCTAAATCCAAAAGCAGAAGGAGTGAAGTGCTTATCTCATGAAACTTGCCTTAACAACCATCTGGTGTCAGCATGTCAAACAGACCCTGACCTGAGGCAGAGCTCTGTGTTCCTTCCACTGGTACCTGTAAACAATATCTGTTTTCTGTATCTATAGCCTTTATACATTGATTGATGAGCTTTGCTCCCATACTGTATACCCCTCTGCATACCGGTCCCAATAAAAGTTTCAGAGAAGGGCTCAGGGCATTCTCCACTAGAGGGAATTGTCACCCCCTTTTCCCACCTGAACAACAGATTGTGTCCCGACGACTCATTTCATGAGCCACCAGGACGACTCCTGAGGATGGAATTCCCCACATTTTCTCACTATCCTAAAAGTTCTCTTTCTATGTGTGTACATATGTACATGTACAAATCTATACTGTTAGACAAGTTTTATTTTACTGTTTCTATTAACTCCCCTTTAAATTCATGAACTCCCCTACATATTTTCACAGGCATAACCTCATAAAATTTCAAATAATTAGATATAGACAAGAGAAATCCCTATGTCTGTGTAGGTAAAATACACCCTAAATGAGGTTTTGGTTCCTAAGGAACTTGGTTCAATCCTCTTTTACAATTAGATTTGGTACATCATGTAACATGAGCAATGGCAACTAGTGTTTATCTTGTTCTTACTCTGTGTCTTTTCTACAATAATAAATGCATCAAGTTTTGTGATGATAATAATTGTGTTGCATTTTTTTTCTTCGTACTAGTTTTTGGACTTCTAACAGTTGTTCCGTGGCCTGCAAAGACAGGAAATAGATGTCTGGTCTTTGCACAGCACATCTTTGGGGTTATTAGAGATAGTCTACGCTTAAGGCACTTTTGTTAGTGCAGCTAAGCCATAACGCTCAGACCATTTTTGTGCTCTTAAATTTTTTTACAAGATGAATTATCACAAATTACTGCCTGTTCTAAAAAAATGAAAATGTTTTTAAAGTTCAGATTCAATAAGGATTTCAAGAGAATGTTATGGTCTATTCACTTTGAAAACATATAAGTAGTTAAATACCTTTCTTGGAAAGTAAACAATGGTTAATAGAAGTTTATAATATAAAAAAAAAAGAAAAGATTAAAGCCAGACTTTCATTCTTAATGTTTTCCAAAACAGTATTTATGATTGTTTTTTTTGCAAACTAGTACTTAATAAATACTTTAAAATAGCATTTTATAGGTTCCTAAGAAGCTTCTTGAGAAAATGTTTTAACCTTTTGACCCAAGAAAAGTTTTCTAGCTTGAAAATACCTTACTTTTTTTTTCATTTGAGAGTGAAAAACTCAGCATTAAAAAAAAAAAAAAAATTAACTGAATGGGCCCGGCTGCTGTAGCTCAGTGGATTGAGCACGGACTGGGAACCAGAGAGTCCCAGTTCAATTCCCAGTCGGGGCACATGCCTGGGTTGCCGGCCAGGTCCCCAATGAGAGCCATGTGAGAGGCAACCATACATTGCTCTTTCTCTCTTCCTTCTCCTCTCTCTGAAAATAAATAAATAAAATCTTAAAAAAATCAACTGAATAGAACAAAGAGATTCCAAAAATATAAGGAAAGACATGATAAAGCACAAGTCAGCTGTTTATCACCTCAGCCTTGGGGAAAAACTGAAAGACTTTTAAGAGACTGGGATCCCAAGAATGAGACAGTTTTTAAACATTCTTGAGTTCAACAAAAGCAGAGGTGCACCTCTTCTAAGGGCAATATTGAAAGGGAAGTAGAGGAGTATGAAGGGGCTAAAACAGCTAGTGTTGACTCTGAAAAATCCTCTCTTCTGAGTATGAACACATAAAATTTCTTCTAAGTTAAAAAAATATTAAAGCTGAATAGATAGAGTAGCTTGTATTTTTATACATTTGTTATAGAAGAAAAAATGGAACAGAAATTGGGTTAGAAATCAAGGTAATATAGGTTCTCATCTCTGTAGTCCAAAGTAAGTATTCTTAAGGTAGAAGCCTTCAGTGAAGTGGTTTCTGATTATTTGGAATATCTTGACTGATTGGACTGTTAAGTTCTAATTGTCTCCAAGCATGCTGGATAAAATGTTGTACAGGATAAAAATCTTACTTTCTGGCCAAAATCAAGTGACTGTTTAGTTGTACTGGGAGGAATATTGCCCCAAGACAAGTGTTCCTATATACTAAACATTTAAGATGATCGCAAAGCCATGCCCCCCATGCTCCTCATTCAGTTAAAGAGTTCTTTATTTCTCTTAAGTTTGAAAATAGCCACAGTACTTAATATATAGGCTGAAGAAATGACTGCATAAGACTTAGTGATTTCAATTTTCTTTTAACAAAATCTCTTGATATTTAAAATTGTTTATTATTAAAAGTGTTATGATAAAATATGAAAACTTCTTTAGTTTTATAGTGAACCAGTAAGACTTAAAATTACTTATACTAATAAAGGATTTTTAATAAACAAGTGGATTAACAATATTGTGTAGCACTCTAGAAGCCGAAAATAAAGGTTCAACAACACTTAAATTATCTAGTTAAAAAATCAATTAAGTGTCTCCAAGTACATGACAGTTATGATGCAGTGATTTTTCTCTTAATTGCTTTAAAAATGAAGATTGTTATTGACCTCTGGTTTTCTAAAATCAGTATTCTATGTTTATTTAAATTGTATAAATTATCGTACCCCCCATTTCCCATAGAAGACTAAAGTATTTAACTCAACCATTTCATTTATTTTATTGTAGCAAGCTGTTAAGTTTCCTAATTATTCTTATTCATAACATCATCAGCTATGCTACATAAAGATTCACAAATTATAGCCTGAGGACCAAATCCAGCTATTTTTTTTTGCTTTTGTAAATAAAGTTTTATTGAAACATAGTCATACTCATTCTTTTAATATTGTCCATATATGCTTTCTTTGTATAATGGTGGAGTTGAATAGCTGTTGTAGAGACTACAATATACGGCCCACAAAGATACACAAAAAAAAAAAAAGAAAGATCTAAAATATGAAATATCTCATCCTTTACAGAAAAGTCTTCTGACCCTTGAACACTTTCAATCATCAAAGCTATTTCTAAATAAACATCCGTAGTGGTTCCTGTGTTGATAGTATAAAACAAATAAAAATTTTTAAATAAAATTTCTTGTTTTATTATGTGATGTTCAAAGACAGACTAACCAAATGGAACATTTTATAGCACCTTCATAATATTAACAAACTGCTGTCTCAGGTACAATAAGCAGCTGATTTATTGAAAGTGATGTGTAGTCAATATCTTGAATGAAACAGCTAGTTTCATCTTGTCTAATTTTTACATTACTCTTCATTTTCCCTGAGAACTACATAGCTGAAACACTTCCAATGAGACACATTCTTGTAAGATGATCAGTTGTATCTGTCACCAGGAAGTAATGCATTTTCCATGCTTTACTACAGCCATCTGCATCCTTCATTTTCTTTTAATCCAGTCACTGGAGCCTTAATGATCACAGCGATCTCAGGAGTTTCCATCAATTACAGCAAGTAGCTCATTCGGAAGTGAAAGATGAGTTCCATTCTCTGTTACTTAGAGGTCAGTGATCGTTCTCCAACCTCTTCCTAGTGAACAAACAGTACCTTTCACAGGCTTCCTCCATTTTTCTCAAGTCTTTTGTTTTATGACTTTTCATAGACCTTGGTTATAATAATGTCATATGTCTGATGCTAGTAACTTTATGAAGACAAGCTTGACCCAATCATTTTTCCTGACCCCATCATGACAAATTCAATCATATCAAATTCTGACTCCCAGCAGAGATAGTCAAAAGAATAGATATTATTAAAATAGCATTCAACAGTTTTCTAAACAAGTTCAATTGGTAAAACTTATATGAGTATGATTATAAAATAAACATCATTCTTCATCTTAAACTTTCTATCATTTTCTATAAATAAAGATTTATAAAAATAAAAATGCAGTATAGATTATATATTTGTGTGAAAAATAGTAGTGTTTGAAATATTATTTTTATATGCCCTCTAAAGCACCTTTAATAATTAGAAATACAATTCAATCATCAATATTCTCTCTGATGGCAAAAGAATATATGGCTAATACATTCACATAAAAACCCGCAGACAAATGTTATATCAACTTTATGCATAATCTCTAAAAAACTGGAAACAACTAAGATACCCATCCATAAGTAAATGAACACATGGTGATACATCTATGCAATAGAATATTATTCAGCAATTTTTTTAAAATGAGTAATTAAGCAATAAAAGGATGTGGAGGAATCTTAAACAAATACTATGATGTGAAAGAGTCAGTCAGAAATGACTACATGCTGCAACATTTTAGTTACAGACTTCTTGGAAAGGCAAAACAAAAGGGGAGGTAACAGGATCAGTGCCTGGTGAGGGATCGCGTGGAGGAGTTGACGGTTGAGTAGATAAAACACCAGGATCTTTAAGGTGGTGAAGTTATTCTTCATGATATTGTTTATGGTTAATCTTTTTAATAAGTAGAGCTAGAACATATCCACATACAAAAAAAAATGAATGTAGACACATACTTTACACCATTCTGAAGGAGAGTGGACTAGAATGTGCATGTGGGAACAGTGAGGACTTCACTGTACTAGTCAGTGGGGGTGGTTAGCAACATTGAGTGAGCATGTGTACTGTGTGGCACTCACATTCAAAATGATTGAGTGAGAAGAGTAACAAATCCGTATCAAATTGTGTGTTAAGCTTAAACATTCTTCTGTGGATATAATTCAGAAGGCAGCAATTATGAGTAATTAGTGATTGACAGATTTATCAATGCAATACACCCACTTATGCATGATGTTTTGAGCAGAGTTTTTGACAAAACATCAAACCACCGAGGTGATTCAGTCCCTGTACAACCAGACTTGGTGTCCTGTGACTTCTGGCTTTTCCTGAGACTAAAATGACCTTTGAAAGGGAAGAGATTTCAGACTGTCAATCAGATTCAGGAAAAAATGATGGGGCAGATGATAACAATTAGAACTGTGTGAGGTCCCCATGTGCCTACTTTGAAAGAGACTGAGGTATCATTGTCCTATGTACAATGTTTCTTGAGCCTCTTATTCAATACATGTCTCCATTTTTTCCTATCACATGGCTGGATACCTTCTGGACAAGCCCTGTATATGATTCTGACTATGTAACTTTCTGGAAAAGGCAGAGCTATAAACACAATAAAAAGATTGTCAAGGATCAGGACAAAGGAGTTTAATAGGTGGTGCACAGAGTATTTTTAGAGCAATGGAGATATTCTTTATGTTACTATAATGACGGATACATCCCTTTTTTTTTTTTTTTTTTTTAGATTTTATTTACTTATTTTAGACAGAGGGGAAGGGAGAGAGAAAGAGAGGGAGAAAAACATCAATGTGTTTGCTTCTCACGTGCCCCACACTGGGGACCTGGCCTGCAACCCAAGCATATGCCCTGACAGGAAATCGAACTGGCGGCCCTTTTGTTTGTAGGATGGCACTTAATCCCCTGAGCCGCACCAGCCAGGGCTGGTTACATGTCTTTATCCACATGTATGATCTTATAGAATGCACAATATGAAGAATGAACCTTAATTTTAACCTTGGACTTTGAGTGACTATGGTACGTCAAGTGTAGGATACTTGTCAATTATAACAAATGTCTTGCTCTGGTGAGGGAGGTTGGCAATGTAGGAGGCTAAGAACATGTGGTTACAGGGGATACATGGGAAATCTCTGTACCTTCATTTCAATTATGCTGTGAAACTTAAACTTCTATAAAAAGGAAGTCTTAACAACCATTTTACCTGTTTTCATTTGGATCTGAGGGACATTGTGTGAGGCTTTCATTGAAATTTTGGCCTTCAATGGCAAAATATCATTCTATGCAATGTGTAAAATAAAGATAAAATATTAAAATTAGATATAGCAATATATTTGTTGCTTTTAGAAAAATACTTTGGCTACTTGGATGAATGCGTAGTTAATTTTCTAAAATACAGACTGAAAGTTCAGGCAAGGCATTGTGTTATCAACCACAGAGCTCTGAGCACACCATGGCACTCTGTCAGATCGGTTCAGTGTCTGACTCAGCAGCAACGACTTCAGGATCCTTATGGAGGAAAAATTCCAATTTGCTACGGTGAAATTTGTAAATAAGATAGTTATTTTTATTAATGTAATTGCTTTGGTTAGTTTTTAACACATTTCTCCATCTTCTATCTTTCCAATGATTTCAAAATTAACATTAGCTTTAAATAAATAAATCACAATCTGTCTCTAAAATGTATTACAGTCTGCATAAATTTACACAAATTCTCACTGATAGATCAATAGGAAAATCCTGGAAAAACAAATATACCCTCTCAATAAAACAATGGATCTTTAATGGTATTAAAGCCTCAGAAAGCCTATTTTCCTAAAAATATATATATGAGCTCTATTCATATTTTAACTTAATAAGTTACAAATATTATAATTTTTTATATTTTAGTTACAAATAACTAAGAATGGTTTACATTTTAGAAAAGAAACAATATAACTCTGAGCTATATCAATTTGCCTTCCCTCAATTTTCTTTCATCCACCAGTGGTGGTAATTTTTCAAAATCTTTTAAATTAATAATTTATATAATTAATAATTTATTATTAAAATTTCCTATGTTCTATAAAAATATATAGTAATAAAAAATATATAGTAATAATAACAACTGATAAAAATGAAAATAGTGCCCATATTTTAGTATTTGGTAAAAAAAATAGGTAACACATTTTATTTTGGGGTCAGACAGTGAGTCCCCAGATATTGTTACTTCCAGAAGGTTTTCTGGTAAATACATTGAGTTAGAGCTCTAGCTAAGTACTATATTCAGCATTTCCAGAATATAGGCTACATGTATAATAAATAACCTTAATTTAAATGTGATTTCTAGCAAGAATAATTTTACCATTCTGATCTTATTATTTCTAAGAATTTAAAACTTTGAACAAGCTGGCATAATCTTTATTTTTAGCACAACACAAGACAAAGCATTTAAATTGAATAAAGTCAGAGGTATAAGAATCTCTCTCACAATATCGTGGTTAGGAAACAAAGTTAGATATTTTTGTATATAACTTTAAATTCTCATTGACTCTTTCAGAAATTCTAATTGTCAACTAAAAGCTGGGAAATATAAAGGGTATTGCCAATGCATCCTGCTCTCAGGGCGATGATGATCCCAAAGGGAAGATAGTAATACTTGTATAAATAAGTCCTACACAAGACAGAAAATGATCTGAGCTCCAAAATGAGCATACATTCCTGAAAAGGAGGATTCAGAAGGCTAAGGAAGTTCATCTAGCTGACGGGACTAGAGAAGGCCATGGGAAGCCTATGATACTGACATTTCTTTTCTAATGTTTGCTAAGTTAATTAAACAATGAGGTCATTAGCTTGAGGTGGCTCTTATGCCATGGCATCCTACTTAAGCAAACCAAATTTAAGCCTTTAAATGCCTCAGGGTTATAAAATCAAAACCTAAGGGCAACCAATCACAAATAGCCTGCTAGACGTAAAGCTTTAGTCAATCAATAATTTCCTTGTTCTTCTTCCACCTTTTCTCAATAAAGCTTCTCCCTCAGCTCATGCCAATGGAGCATCCTGACCACTTCCTATTCGGCCCTTCCCAGTTGATGTCCATTTTTGCTCAAATATACTCTTAAAATTTTAATATGGTTTAGCTTATCTTTTAACAGATTAGGTAGAATGCACAGAAATTCTGAAGAACAAGAAAAAAATTATAGACAATAAGTTTAGCTTGAGTATGGGACCAGGGCAGAGACCTCAGGAAATAGGAAATAATTTAATTTGGAGTATACATAAAGTAATAAGTAAAGTTAGAAAAGAAGCTCATAATCTTGTTTCATTAAATGCAATGCCTACATCACCAAATCAAAACAAGTTTTAGTGGAAAGAAAGCAAGGGATTTTTCTAATTTTTTATTGCAGCTTTTGTTGCCGTTTTCTTGTCTCCTTGAATGATCCCATAAACTCACCTCAAATCCTTACAACATTATTTCAGAGGCTAAATAATGATGCATTGTTTCCCTAATGAGAAGAGGACACAAAAATAAATTATTTGTTAGCAAAAATGGCTTTATATTTTCCCTGCATATGCTTCTTATGAATCTATAATTATTTTAAAATAAAAAGTTTTTTACATTTTTTCTATAAATATATATGTAAGAAGTAGGTTGTTAACCTACACATTTCTAAATAAGAGATCTAGGAATTTCAATGTCCCCTTGTCATTAAAAGTGTGTGTAGATCACATTATACTATTTGGGGCACCATTAGAATCCTCTGTAGTTTGTTTCCAAGACAAGCTGTTTTCACGGTTTTTTTTTTTTTGTTTGTTTGTTTCTAGGCAGGAGATGTTTACAAGTAGTAATCTGGATGGGAAAGAAGGCTATAGAACTTTCAGTAAGGGTGTATTTTCAAACAACCTCGGTTTATGTTGGGTAACCTGGGTTTATGTTGGGCAACCTAGGTAGCTAATGGAGTTCAATAAACCACTCAGGTTTCCACTTGGGGACATGGTTGTTCTATTTTTCAACACAAATGTGTTCAATATTAACTGTGGTCCAGAGACTATGATTGTGCTGGAGATACAGTAACAAATGAGAAAGAAAGTCTGTGTCCTCAGGGAAACTTGGAATATTTGAGGGGGAAAGAAAATTTAACAAGAAATTGCATTTTTAAGTGAAAATAGTATGGTGCAACCCAAAAATGCAACATCTATGTACAGTATAGATATACTATATACATCTATAGTCTATGGTGCCATACAATACAACACTGTCGTGCCTTTTCCAACTAAATCAAACTTATGAATTCTTAGATTTGGAAATTACTTGAGGACCCAAAGAATACTGGTTGTTGCTCAAGAGAAACTATTATATCATCTTAATGTTAAATAATCTGTGAGCTGTTACAGAATGGACCCGTGGAGAGGGAAGGCTTTACAAATCCCTATTTGGGGCCCCCTGGCTGCACCCTGTTACAGGCTGCACCCCGTTACACTCTCAGCTAGAAACCACTCACAGTTTGTGCCAGTGACTGGCGGTCACAACTGGATCCAAGGAAGTGCTTCTTTACTATCTTAACTCTAAAACTATAAAACAGGAGAATACGTTCAAGCGGTCACCTATAGAAACAACAATGTAAGATTTGTCAGATTATATAATAATCATACCATAAGAGTGAATTAGGTCACATCACTATATCTCTGTAGAGTATATATATGTGGAGTAATGACAATAAAGATCTATATTTGTATGACACAATAATATGTAGAAAGTTATTTCACAAATACTACATAATTAAATTTCATAAAGCTTTATGACACAAATAAGGCAGGCAAGACGTACCCTTGGCAAATTCAATGGCTTTTATTTATTTTTTCCTTTTTTCTCTTTTCTATTTCTTTCTGCCAAGTTTCTCGTGCTTAGTGAGTAGCCTCATAGTCCTTGAATCCCCGATCAGCATAGTGTGTCCACTGATCCACACTAATGACATTGTCTATTGCTTAATTTGGTGTGATGAGATTATTGACTTAAAACTGAGGATGACATCAAATCAAAATACTCATTTTAGGATTTGGCTGAGGTGGCTGCTATTAACATATTTAGTGTTTTAACAGGACAGTAGGTTATACTGGATGCAGACGGAGAGTAGGCAGAGTCAGGGACCAATCTCTCCATTAAAGTTCCTAAAATAAAGCACAGGCATACACCTGTTTTCAGACTGAAGAGCAGGAGGAATCCCCATCGGAAAATGTAGCAGCTATTTAGAGCAGTTTGGAGGATCCAGGCTCTAAGTAAGAAGCAGGAGGTGGTGTTGTAATTCAAATTGCATGCTAATTTTCATTGATCAGCCTATTTAAATGGTAATGAGGCATAGATAGTGCTGTGGCCTTAGTGTTTGAAACTCTGTGCAGAGGGTATCTGTCAGCAAGAAAAAAAAATACTGCTGCTTGCTTGAAAAGCTTTAGGGACATGTGATTGGAAAAGGGAATTAACTCTCAGTCCTTTAACCTGTCAGTGTAAGAAACATTCAAACCCGTAGAGAATTTTTTGAGTTTATTTTAGTCAAACTGAGGACAATTGCTGGGAAGCAAAACTTCGACAAGCAGAGATAATGCTCTGAAGAACATCCATTTAGCACTTTATTTTATTCATTACAATCAAAAGGGGGGGCCTTAGTGGGTTACAGGAAATCCATTGACGATAGATTAGGGAGGTGGGAGAAAGCAAAGCAGGGGGTGGGGGTATCTCCGGGATCAGAGAAGAAACAAACTGATAGACACATAGACGCATCTTTTACACAGGTGGGCACAAGAGAGTAACAGCCAACAATGAACAGGAGAACAATAACGATGAGGGGAATTTGCGGTCTCCCCCCTGCTGTGCCTGTGCTTTGAGGGCTCCTGAAAAAAGAAGTTTGACCTTCCAAAGGTGTGTTACCTTAGATGTTAAAAGACAATAGACAAGCTCAGTTAAGATAAAGACTGACCTTTGTTAAGGAAAAATATCAGCCTAGGACATGATGACTTGCCATGACTTGCTTTTTGTCAGGAATTTTTATGTTCAGACCATCCTGTGCGATCTCTTTAGGTCTCTGAGTTCACACGGCCACCATGCAGGCCGCCCTGAACTGTCAGGTTTAGTATGTGGCCCTTTTTCCTCTACAAACCTGGAAGGTCCTCTCAAGAATTTGGGGGACTACAGGAATACCCCAAGAACTACCATCCTTTCTCTGTCACCTCCAGCTTTCCGGGCCTTTAACCTCCTGTCATAGAGAAAGAAGAACAGATGTAGCTTAATTGTCACTTTTGTGGTGGAGACACATGACCAATATCAGACACCATCCTTAGCTAAACACCGAGGGAATCTGATTGCTTTTTATGTTCTGCAAACTCTTAATTATACCGTGTGGATGTGAAGTATTGATTCAGACAACAGAGCAAAATTAAGATGCAAGTGTTTACACAATAAAATTCTATTGTATAAAAGAGGTTAGAGTTCAATAGGGAATAGAACCATGGAAATAAAGAACAAACTGATAGTGACCGGAAATAAAGAACAAACTGATAGTGACCGGATATGTAAATGCACTTAATAGATGGTAGCAAGTGATTCTTGCAATAATAAAATTATAAAAGGTGTGCCTGGGAACATCAACAAAGGGAGAAAGGCTTCAGGCTGGAGGATCAGGGCGCATTTGAAGTAGGTATTGAACCTGAGGGTTGAGAACCAATGAATTTAAGAAGGAGTAGGGGTCATTTCCTATGTAACAGGGTGGGGATCAGCTTAGGAAAGCCTCTTGGAAACTCTTGCTCCAAGAAATAAATAGTGCCTGCTGCCCAGAGTGTTCCTAAGGTACTTAAGGGCAGAATCAAAGAATTATTTCTCTTATAATAGTTCATTATTTAATTTTACAATTAACAATCAATGCTCTGATTGTAAAATAACATGTGTATGTGTGTGTGCATGTGCAAACATTTTTTGCTTGTAATTTCAGAATTATGGGGAGGTTGTATTCATTTTGTGCCATTCTTAGCATCCATGTTGGATTCTTGGGGAAGAATTACTTTTTTTTTAAGTGTTTACTACATATATTTTACACATGTAAAGCTCAGCAAGTAATCACAGATATATATATCCAAGCCCATGGCAAAGCCTATATCATCTTATCAGTCATTTTTGGACATTTTGGAGTTATTTTCTGGAAGATAACTTTAAGCCAAGTTTATTGTTAGATAAACCTGAAAGCTGAGATTAAACCTGGACAGCTATCATGCTGTACCCAGGCTAACAACCTCAAACTAAATATTTAAAGTGGGAAGGTACTTTAACCAGTCTGATTGTTATCTTAATAATCTTTAGCAAGTTCTTCCCTCCTTGTAGCTATGTTAACAGTTTAATCTAGTCCCCTTTTCCCTAAAAGATGCTCTACCAAATGTAAATATTTAAATGGCTTTACTAGAAGCATATTTTCATAGCTGTCAGTTTAAAATAAAACTTTGTACACATATTCACAAATGCTCTGAAAAGTTACTTTAATATAGTCAAAGAAACATTAGAAAGCAAAAACCACATATGATTTTATGTGGTTGGTTTTTTCCAAAAATAACAAAAAAAAACAGAAAAGGTACAGTTTCATTAAGCATAGAACACTTCTTTAATAGTCTTCTTTGGTTATTAATGTCAATCTTTAGACACATTTTTGGCTCATTGCAAGTACTACAAAGTCTCCTTAACAACTCCAATAAAGAAATAAGTACTTCCCACCAGAATATAGCTGGCGAGCCTCTCAGTTCTCTTCCCTGTCCGCTCTCTGGCTCAGCTCTTTTTAATGTGCATCAGATTAGCCCTTATTGCTTCTTCCAATTTTTCTGTTTGACAATAATATGGACAATTCTCAACAATGGAGTGTTCGGGAGCTAATTAACAAACAAGAACTCTTTCTTCTTGACTACTGAATTCATGTGGTAAATAGCGTTACTTCTGTAACAATTTTCTGCCTAGATTTCTTTGGTCCTTTGCCAAGAGAGATATAATTACAGTATAACTTTCACAGAGGTAATACTGTAACTCTCATGCAAATATAAAATAAACCTGTGTAAGGTTTCATTCAAGGGACTTTTGAAGAACTAGGTATTTATGGGCAATTTAAAAAGGGAATGCTAGTATATAATTGTTGGCCCAGATGCAAAACTATTTGATATCCCAACCTCAGGGTTATCTCTTCCACCAAATAAGAAAAATATTTGCATCTCTTCTAGCCGAATAAACAAAATATCTACATGTTAAACTCTACTCATACATAGTTGTATAATAGCCCAGTAAGTATATAATACATCGAAAGTTCAAACTCAGAACTACAATGAAAGAACACTCAGTAAAATCTTTGCCCGGTTTCAAGTTTCAGACAATTTTTCTAATACCATTCTTCCTATTCACAGATAGTATCCTTTTAAAAAAATTTCTTCTACTGAGTTAGGTGTTTCCTGACTGTAGCATGGAGGTGCTGCCATGATTAACTATCTCCATCCAAGTTTCTCCTAGGAAACCTGAATTGTGAGAATATAGAATTATCAAAATGACTGAGTAGGTCAGCATTATTTTAATTCCCTCCCCCCATCCCAAGGTCTCTGAAGATTAGAATCTGAGAAGAATTGTACATTACTCAGATGTTTTTCAGACTTACACTTAACATTCTTGTTTATATAAACTGAAATTATTATAGGATCACTTTTTTTTCTCCATGTGGATCTGAGAAACACTAGTGTAAATCTGGCTGATTAAAGCAATCATCACATCTTTGAGAAACCGTGTCATACTAAAAGCAAATTATGGGACAAAAGTCCAACCTGAGAGATTAGTTATATTAAATGTATTGCATTTTGGTGTGCAGATTTTGGAGCGGTGATGAAGGAGAACTAATCTGAGCCTGGGGTAGGAAGCCTGCTACGCCTCTCTCTGTAGGACCTTGCTCATTAGGATTCTATTTTGAGATGCTTAAGCATACCTGTTCCACATTCACACCCCAACCGTATCCTGGTATCTCTGTTGAACTCACTTATTTATGGTGACTTCCTGAGTACAGCCCTGAGGCTTCATTTTACCCTCACCCCCTATTCTGATTAGCTACAGAAAAGAATCAGAATTTAAGAACACTTATGACTCCTGGTAGATTATAATACAATTAGGTAAGTTGTTGCCACTGATCCCACCAGAAACATGGTCCAGCCATTTCTGACTCTCAGAGCTGTGTTACTTGCCTCATGTTAGATGGCATAAGTGTATTTTCAGTAGCAATCATATGCACTCACTGAATCCTTATAACAACCTTTTAAAGTGTTTCCTCTAGCATCCATTTTCTAAAGTGATGGAAAATGAAGGTCAAAGAAGTTAAATCGATTGTTCAACATTACTATCTATGGGAAAATTAAGCTTTAAATTTGGATTTGTCTGCCAAGGATGAGTAGAAAAAAATTGTTTGTGTCTCATTAATATTCCATTACCATATTTCTTAAAGGACTTAAATACTTGAAAATATTACATGCACTTAATTATAAAACAAGGTAACTATTCCTGCTTAATGTAGGTGAGACCTATAAAAGGGATGAAAATCACAGCTACAAATTTTATTTCCTAAGCTACTAAATATGATGTTATATATCTGCCAGTTATCTAACTAAAGAAAAGCAAAATGGATACAATAAATGTATGAACAATCAAGATGATCTGATTTTATATTTTTATCTGAAAATTAACTTCTAATTTTAGGTTTTCATATCTATCATCAATTTGCTAATATTTTATACCACACTTCATATGTATTTTATTTTTTAAAAAACCTAAATTATACATGAGAACAATAAGATTGGTGTAATAAATTTTCTTTTTTTATTTAAAAAAAATCTGTATTTAATTGGTAGCATGCTACTTTTTCTCTCTACCAGAAAGCCTTTGTTCTTGTTGGTTTAATTGGTTTAGTTTAGATTTGCATTTTCTAATTCTGAGATCTTCTTTCACATTTGTAATAAACATTAATAATATGATATATAAACATTCTTACACTCTTGCAAAAATACGCATTTTTGTGGGTTCCAAGTACTTCTTCACAATTATGGGGCAGTTAAAGAGATAATCTCAGACCACATCTACTTTGAAGAAAATAAGACAGTAAATTAGATGCACTTGAAAATACCTCTAGTTCTGAGGTGTAATGTTAACCGTGTAAGACTGTTCACGTATTGGGCATGATTCACAAGAAGTGATGCTTAGCGTTATCGGCCTGTAAGCACATGGTTGAATCATTTATGAAAATAAAAATAGTTGCACTGTCTCACCCCCTACCCTAGATGCATTACTGTTGTTATTGTTATTATTTTATAACACTATTATATGAAAACATATTTGTTGTTTGCATAAATAGACATTCATTTGAATATATGCTATAATACAAATGCTATCAGCAATTCATGTTACTGTCATAAAAGAAATGTAGAGATTAAGAGAAGGCATAGAAGAATATACTCATTCTAGACCTTGGAGATAGACATAGAAAAAAATTTTTGTGTGTACACATATGCATGACAACATGTCTGCTTGGTAACTCTTTCTTGTATATGCCAGTAATATAGGACTTAGTTTATATGGTGTGAAACAAGAAAAAATATTATCTCAGAGAAAATTCCAGAAAACAAAATGTAAGCTATTTTGGTATTTCACCAGAATTCCTCCCAACTATATTTCAAAATGTGGACTTGACATTACTCAGTATTAATTTACTTTATAACTGTAGAGGTTAAAGCCTCCCTGTGTGGGTGTGTTTTAGTTGTTTTCTGCTGTGTTTAAAAATAGAGCAGAATAGAATTACCTAGTAGTATTAAAGGACCACATTACTGGTCTTTTATTACTGTCATTCCCATCCAACACAACTTATTTTCTATTGAAAATTATAACATAATGTCTTGAAAAATCCTAAATATTCTACACTAGAGGGCAATTTTACTTTAAAGTGTTTAGGAAAAAAATACAATGTGAGTTCTCATTCAGAACCTCCACATACACTACACATAATATGTATGCTTTGGGAATCACTGGGCTGTTTATTCTACTTTTTTGTAATTTGTATAATGGAATATTTTCAATCTTACTTGTCTCCAAAAAGTAGAGAGCCTTACTTTTGGGAGATGCAATCATGTGTCATGTAATGATTAGTGTTCCTCTAAGATGAAGTCTAAGTAAGTTTATGGTGGTGCAGAAATTCATTTTCACCTGTAATATCAATTATTTATTCATATAACGTACACTTGACTCTGAAGCCAGCTGATAAAAGAAAAAACATTATGTAATGCTGATAAAAGTGTATTGTATATTTTATTTTGAAAGAAAATTTTAATATAAAACATATGATAAATATATAAACACGATGATGCCATTCAATTATGCTGTTAGAGAGATCCAATTTAAACATTTGAAATGGTTGAAAAAAGTTTCACTTTATTGTTTTTACTACATAATCACAGATATTATAGTTTCTGGTTTAATTTAAATATCGTCTTACTAGTAAGAGATAATCCAGATACAACAATATCTCCCCAAACCTACTCATGTAAGTTTTAAAATATGGTTACAATTTCTAGCATACTCTTCCCATAGAATATTAACCTCATTTTGAATCTGGATGAACTTGTGACTGTATCAACCAAAATATTGCAATGAAAGTAAACCCTGAAAATTTCAATATCACATTTCAAAAGGCCATGTGATTTCTCCTTTGCTTTCTAAACTATTTGCCCCTGTTATTCTTACCATCTAAGAAGTCTGACTTCTTATAACCACCATGCTGACGAAGTCTGCTATAGGTACTTAAGTCAACAGAACCAGCTAAGAGCAGCCTTCCAGCAAAATTGCTCCCAAAGCAGCAGACATGTGAGTGAAGCCATCTGTACCCATTGGACTAGCTTATCTGCCCGCAGAACACCAAGTGACTCCTGTTGATGCCACGTGAAACAGAAGAATCACCCACCCAAGTCCTGCTGGAATTACTGTCCTACAAATAAAAGAGCTATATTAGAAAAATTGTTGTTAAGTCACTGTCTTCTGAAGTAATCTGTTATGTAACAGGAAATGGGACAAACGTCAATTTCAGACAATCACAAACTTTTTCTCCTCAGAGTCAAATATCCAGAGTGTACATTCTCCATAAAAGGATCACATGAAATCCCAAAACATTAAATATTGATTATTTATTATTAATTAACAATAAACTATAGAAACCACAATATTTGCTATCATTTATTGTTTGAGCTTGCCAGGCATGGCTATATGCTACGCACACACATCAGACATAAGAGTAATGTATGCTAGATTATATATATTCCACACTTTAACAAAATTCAAGCATCATATCAAATGTAAAAGTTGAGTGCAAGCTGGTGGAAAATATGGTATTTTCAAAAGCACTCCAGAATACAAGATAGCAGTTCTGATTTGTTTTGGGATTTTAGCAATGTTCAATGATGATACCCACTCTATATGATACAATCATGTTATGAAATATGAAGACCATTGTGAAACGTTTTTTAAGATTAAATAACCTCACAACTGATATGTTGAAAGCTGTGTTTGAATATAAAGTATGATTACTCTATAGAAAAATATTTTTGTCTTTATAAAAAGAAATACAGAGGCATAAAAACTTAGGAACTTCTATCTAAGGCATTTTCCTAAGAAATATAAGAAGTAAATAGATTTCTAAAATATGTTTTCTGTGCACTTTGAAGTTTATATAGGAAAACAAATATGTTTGGATTAAAAATATTTCACTAACTCAAAGAAAAAGCAGAATATTTTGCAACATGTAAAAAAGAAAATAACTTAAGTTTTGATCACTTATGATGAAGTTAAACCACTCATTCAGGGGTGCAGTATTATATCACTTGTGCCAGTACTAAATATTGTGCTCTTTCTTTATTTCAGAAGTTCAACTACCATACAAGGAACCAGAAATTTTATGAAAAATGAGGCCCTTCAGGGTCTTATAGACTCATACTTAGGAAGAGAGATGAGCATTTTTAAAAAGTTATAAAGTCTAATAAAATAATAAGTGAATGGAGAAAATATACAGGTTGCATGGAGTAGCAGATGATTAAACTTGCCTGGGGTGGCAAAATAATAGTGATTATGGATAGACCACTATTAGTTTTCTGTTGCTGGCCCAACAAATTATTACCATTTTAGTGGTTTCAAATGATACAAAATTATAGGTTAAAAGTCTGGTTGGCTTGGCTGGTTTCTCTGCTCCTGGTTTAATAAGGCCTAAATCAAGGTGGCAGCTGGCTGGACTCCTATCACAAGCCTTTTGGAAGAACTCACCTCCCTGCTCATTCAGATTGTTGGCAAAATCCAGTTCTGTGAAGTTAGAGGACTGATGTCTCTGTTTCTCTCAGAGGCTTCTCTCCACTCCTTTCACAGATTATTTTCAACTTTCAAAGGCTCATTTGATTAGATTGGACCATTCAGATAATACAGGCTAATTTCTCTATTCTAAAGTTTATAACCTTAATTACATTTGCAAATTCCTCTCCCAAGTAACAGAATATAGTCATGAGATTGAGGGATTAAAGTATGGATGTGTTTGAGAGACCATTCTGTCTAGCAAGTTCACAAATTTATTTATTTATTTATTTATTTATTTATTTATTTATTATTTATTTTTTGAGAATGAAATACTAGGTTAGATCCAGAAGCAGAAAATGAGTACATCTACTTTAAGAATGAACCATGAAAACTCATGTAAAGACTTAAAAAAAATCCGTGATAATAATAACAAAACATACAGTTGTGCAGTACTGGTCAAGATGGAGGCACAGGTAAACATGGCTCACATCCTCACACAATGACATAAAAATTACAGCTAGACTAAAAAACAGCCATCATTCTGAATCATCAGGAATCAAGTTGAATGGAAGTCCAACAACTATGGAATTAAAGAAAACAAATCCATTCAGACTGGTAGGAGAGGCAAAGATGAGGAATGGGTTGTTCCCATGTCCACCTGTGATGGATAAAAATTCAGGATATAGGGGAAGCAAAGAGTCTAAACCCCATACCAGGTACCCAAGCCCATGGTTCCAGTGACAGGAAGATAAGTACCCATAACTTCTGGCTGAAAAAAATAGGGAATATTGAGTCAGTAGAAGAAACTTGTGGAGTCTCAAGTTGTTCCTCTTAAAGAACCCACACACAAACTTAGACTCACTCCCTCTGAGCTCCAACACTGGGGTAACAGCTTGAAAGGCACCAGTAGCATGCAGGGAGCAACTCAACAGCTTTCTCCCAGACAAAAAGGTGGGAAGAGGCCATTGTTCCTTTTCTGAACATTCCCAGCACAGAGCCACAGAGACAGCAGGCAGGTGTTTTGTCTTGAGATTCCATCTACCTGGCTAACACTGTTTATTCCACCCTGGAGGCTCTGTCTCACCAAACTTATGGGCCTGCTCAAGCTGTTAACAGTAGCTTTTTCACATAAATCGTTGATCTTGCCTCATGCTTCACAACTTTCTCAATCCTCTCAATCAAGCTACAGCCAGCCCTAGTGAGCTGCCAGATCCCGTACTTCTTGCTAAGTGGCACCAGGCCTGGTACTAGCAGAAGACAGCCTAGATTCACAACTTGGCTTTACCTGGAAATCTCCAAGCCCAGTATAATTAGCAGTCATCTCATATTGCTTTACAGCTCATGCAGAGTGGTCCGAGTAGAACTCTGGTGAGAGCTGACTTTGGCCTGTACCACCTGGGAAACTCTAAAACCTGCACACCCAGAAGATAGCTACAGACCATGTTGGAGCACCACCACCTTCTCCCTGAACAGATGATCTTCTACAGATGGTGGAGGTTAGTGGTCATTTGTCATAACCAGTCTTTGCAGCTGACTTGCCTGGGAAAATCCATCCTGTTGACCTTCCAATAATAATCAAGACTCAACTACAAGAGTAGGGTGTACTCAGCCTACATGAAAGGCACGTCGAGTACTCAGCTTGTGTGGTAGGGGAGGCTCTGCCACTGGACCTTGAAGGGCACCTACTACGTTAGACCATGCTACCAAGACAGAGAGTCATAGCAGCTCTAC
>PVJI01001314.1:139187-187858 GCA_004026765.1 Micronycteris hirsuta
AAAAAAAAAAAAAAAAAAAAAAAAAAAAAAAAAAAAAAAAAAAAAAAAAAAAAAAAAAAAAAAAAAAAAAAACAGTCAGAAAAGAAGGATACACTAAGTGAAATAAAGGACAATTTACAGGGAAACAGTAGTAGACTGAATGAAACTGAGAATCAAATCAATGATTTGGAACATAAGGAAGCAAAAAACAACCAATCAGAACAAGAAGAAAAATGAATCCAAAAAAAAATCAAGGGTAGTGTAAGTAGTCTCTGGGACAACTTCAAGAGGTCCAACATTTGCATTATAGAAGTGTCAGTAGGAGAAGAGAAAGAGGGAAAAATTGGAAATCTATTTGAAAATAAATGAAAGAAAATTTTCCTAATTTCATGAAGGAAATAGACATACAAGCCCAGAAAGCACAGAGACTCCCAAATAAGATGGATGCATGAAAGCCCACTTGAAGACACATCATAATTAAAATGTCAAAGATTAAAGATAAAGAAAACCTTAAAACCAGCAAAACAGTTAGTTACCTACTGGAATATTCTCATAAGACCGTCAGCTGATTTCTCAAAAGAAACTTTGTATGCTGGAACAGATTGGAAATGTAGGTCCCAGAAAAACAGGGACCTACAGCCAAGATTGCTCTATTCAGCAAAGACATCATTTACAATCAAACAGCAGATAAAGAGCTTCCTAGACAAGAAAAAAACTAAAGGAGTTCATTATCACCAAACCATTATTATATAAAATGTTAAAGGGACTTATCTAAGAAAAAGAAGATCAAACTATGACCAAGAAAATAGCAATAAATATATATCTATTAACAATTTAATCTAAAAAACCAACTACATAAAAAAGAAGAACAGAGACAGCATTATCTATACAGAGTGTGTTGATGGTTGCCATATGGGAGGGGGATGAGAGGGAATGGGTGAAGAGATGAAGGGATTAAGAAGTTCAAATAGGTAGTAGCAGAATAGCCATGGGGATGTAAAATACAGCATAGAAAATGGGGTAGGCAAAGAACTTATATGCGTGAACCATGGACATGAACAAGAGTATGAGGATTGACAGAGGAGGGGTTGCTGAGTGGAGGGAGCAAAGTGGAAAAATTGGGACGACTCTAATAGTATAATCAATAAAATATAATTAAAAATTCAGTCACACCTTGGTATTCATAGGCTTAAGACCTTGTCAAATCCGGTACTCATTACATTTTGATGAGAAAAAGATGTTTCAGCACTCGGCACTTGCTTGGGACTCATCACGCTTGCTAGAACTTGTGTGAGTCACGATGCCACTCTGCAAGAGAAAATCTTCGCCACTTGTCACTTACTCACCATTTGCTGGTTTTGACACTTGTCCAGTTTCCAGAATGGAGTAACAACGACTACTGAGGTGCAACTATAATCTTGAAAGAAAGTGTGTCCAGGCAGGTGGAGATGTGAAACACACTTAATTGTGTGAACAAACATGGCAGTAGCATTAATGCACAGAGATCACATTAGCTTGAGCCTAACTCAATTTCGGCCTAATAGAGTGTCTCATATGTAAGTTCCTTTTGTAGCCTACTATGAAAGAGAAATAAACAATAACAAAGACAAAACACTTTTAACAAAAAGATTCTCCTCTTGCCCAGTTATTGCCCAGTGTTTGCACCATGCAAAATATAACACACATTTGCAGTTCTGGGAGAACCTCAGTTCCTGGGTGTAAGGACTCTGAAGCCAGTGTCTAGGAGAATGGAATTTACTACTGCTAAGGTGGCATTATTCCTAGAAGTTGGTGGGTCCTCAGGAACTTTGTATGATACCGTCATGCTCAGTTTTCTGTTCCCAACTTATTTCCTCCTCCCTACCTTAGAACATTAAGTGAGATTTCATGGTATATAAAAGTATAGATTATACATGTGTATTTGCATAGTGAGATGAGAGGATAGAAGATCATTCTAATGGTTATGGTCAGTAGGTACTGAAAAGACTGGTTTGTCATCAGAGAGGAACCTAGAAATTGGCTTTTCAGGAAATCGACAGCGTTCATCTATTTCAACCCGGTGAATGCCTACAGAACAAAGCTTACTAGATGTAATTTTTTTTAAAGATTTTATTTTTATTTATTTTTAGAGATAGAGGGAAAGGGAGGAAGAGAGGGAGAGAAACAGCAATGTATGGTTGCCTCTCACATGGCCCTCAAGGGGACCTGGCCCGCAACCCAGGCATGTGCCCTGACTGGGAATCGAACCGGGAACGCTTGGTTCCCAGCCCGCACTCAATCCACTGAGCTACACCAGCCAGGGCTTACTAGATGTAATTTTAAAGTGCATTTATGAAACCACTAGTCCAGGAAAACTATGGCTACCTAGAGAGTGGATCTGGGGAATAATGTCTCAGTTTCACGCCTATTTTATAGAGACAGAACAACAGTTCAGGTCCTCTGAGAAGCAGATGCCAAAATATAGAAGTGCAGGAGATTTATTACAGGAAGTGCTTCTGAAGGGAACAAGCAATGGGGGAAGGTGGAGGAAGCAAGAAGACCTGTCAGAGCAGTGGGGAGTTGGACAGTTTGGTAGGGAAAGGGAATGGTGAAGACAGGTAAGAAGAGACTCAGGTTGCTCTGAAGCTTTGAGAACGTTCGGTCAGGTTGACGAGGAGTCTCTGAGCCTACACCTTCTGTCTGCGGAGTCCTGCATTTTGCAGAAATTGGCTTTCCTTAGTACCTCCCTGCATTCAGTCATTGGCTGAAGGTTTCTAGTGAAAAGCACGGCCTTAGCAAAACATAAATGTAGTGATAAATTCAGAGCACAGTAGCTTTAGCTGTCTATTATTTACATCATCCAAAGCAGGAAATCTTAAGAGAGTATTTTTATGTCTACCATAACTCACCATTTGTACCACAAAAATCTACTTCTGAGTTCAGCTTTAGGGATTACATCCTCCTTGTTTCCCATGGGTCTTGCTTGTTGAAGGGGAAGGAAGTATAAAATGTTAGTGAACTATAGCCGCCAGCCAAAGTGATAGCTAATGGGGAGAACTGTGGCCTTGAAATCAGCTGCAGCAACAGGAACACTTTCCTCCTTTGGGTCTTCCTAAAAGCTGGCAGATGTCCATGTTACCTGATACGTAAGCCAGCATGGCATAACAGTATATGGAATATGTTGCCCCTGATTACAAATCAGTAACTGTGTACCACGTAGCTTAGTAATCTGTTCTAACAATTATGCTTCATGCAGGAAGGTAAATAACTTGAGCTACTGCTTGGTTAAATCTGTAATAGTCTATAGTCATTCTCCAAATCTATTTGGATTTTTGCAGGGGCACGTTAGTGAACTAAATGGAGATACGATATTATAAGGGCTTCATCTGCAATCTTTAGATTTTAGTGGTAATAAGAATCTCCAACATCCCTCTGGGAAAGTGATATTGTTCTTTGTTTATCTTACCTGGAAGAGAATGACATTGTAAGAGGTTGCAGTTTGGCCTTCCCCATTGCTTTAGCCCTTATGCTACAAGCCAAGAACCCAATGTAGGCATTGCTCCAACTCCCAAGTGGAGTTTAATTTTACATTGTGGGACTGAGGAAACAAACATTGGGTGGATCCATGGACAAAGTGAATCCATTGTGAGTTATATTTTAATCAGTCCCATTTATTTTCTGCCATGCCTAAGCAGCCGCTCATATACAAGGGCGATGATCACGCTTTGTGTATTCAGTATCCACATCAAGTCATGGTCAGATTCTGTATCCACTTGTCTTCAAATATGTGGGAACTCTCCTTTATGGAGTGACAGTGGTGCAACTGGGGAAATCAAAAGAGACTATAATGTTCTGGCATGTTTCAGAGGTCATTCTCCTAGGGAAATGACCACCTCTTTTTTCAGTGTCTTCTAAACTCTGAAATTGGCACAGGTCTGGAAACTGACCTTTTCACTGAGGTGAACTCTCCAAAATTCTGTGTCTCCATTCTTTGTTTTTGGGGGGCGATAGATGCCAACCATCACCCTTGTTGTCTACCCATCTATTTTGTCCTAGAGGCTTGTTACTATTTTTATCAACTCCAAACTCCCTGTGAGTCAAGTTCCCTTGGCTGCCTCTTTGACCTTGCCAGTCATTACAGTAACTCCTGCCCTCCTGTCATCCCATAGGTATTATTCAAATCCAGCTCTGAGACTACTTTTCTTACTGTCGGCCCTTGCTGGCGGAGGAGAGCCAAGACCAGACTTCTTAGTGATCCTGTGCCCCTGTCCTCAGCACATGCCAATGGCCTTCAGGATTAGTATGATATCTGGGCCCTCCTCTGGAACATAATCATGAGGTTTGTCTCCTTATCTCATGTAACATATTCATTCAAACATGCCCACTTTTTCCTTCCTCTACTTTCTTCCAAGGAAACTCAGGAATTCCTATTTTACTTAATATTAGCCATTACTTTCCCTCAATTTCTAAGAGCAGCCCTAGTGAAGAGTATTCTCATTGTCTGGAGTCCTTGCCAATATCAAATCTAATTTTTGTTAGGCTTTCCAACATCAATGAATCTTTGCTTTTCTGTCCTGCATTCCATCTTCTGACTAAGTACTCTCAAAATACAAGCACAGTTGTAACGGGGTGCATCCAGCCCCCTCTCTCTCAAAAAAAAGAGGGATTTGTAATGGGGTCCAGAACTCAGGATGTCAAGGAAATATTAAGAATATAGGATGTCACCCCCACAAGTCTGAACTGAGGGATGGGACACCTGAAGCAGGGTCATTGAGAGGTATTTTGCATAACAACAGATTTGCAAATAACCGCAGGCATGGTCATTTACCATATCTATAACCTTTAACTGGTTTCATAGATATGTTAAATAGCTGTGGACATGCTTTGAGCCAGGGGGATGGGAGTGACTTCCACACAGGATATAACTGGGAGGCTGCCCTCTCTGGTCACAGCTCCTGTGTAAGAACTTGGAGATGATTGGCTCCATACCACAGGGCCATGCCTGCCTGGACTTACTATGGCAGCTGAGAAAAACTAGAAAAATATGGGAATGTTAGCAGATATAGTTGATTGTGGGAGGAGTCAGAAATGGGGAGGCAGAGGAAGATTGGCTCTGGGATTTAAACCCAGGAGTGGTGGCCATGTGATGGGGCACCCACACAACTTTGGCCAGAGAGGGAGAACCACACAGCTGTGGCAAGGCTTAGAACCACATGGCTTTGGGGTTCCCTTTGCCATGCAGTTTAGGAAGCCAGGAAGCAAAATGTAGCAGTAATGCAGAGCTCTCTCTCTCTTAGCAGTTTGGAAGAATGTGGGAAAGATGCTGCTGGAAAGAAAGAGATGAAAGAACTCTTGCTGGTGCGCCATGAGAAGGTGCCATGTGGGTTGGGATTAAGAAATGGAGGTCCCAGCGACACAGATGATTGTGGAGGGAACATAGGGAGGCCTACCAGCTGAGCATGGATTACTGGGAAGAACTGGGGGCTACTTGAGACATGGATGTCTATTTCTTTTCCTGAGACATGGTACAAAGGATGTCTATTTCTTTTCCTGAGACATGGACTGGACAAAGGCAGGAAAGAAGGAATATATATGTCTGTGGGTGTTTTGAGGGACTTTGGTATTTTAATGAAGACATTAAATCATTACTCTTGAGTTTGAATAACTTTTGAATGAATAATTCCTTTCCTTTTCACCGATCTCTGACATTGAGAGCTATAATTTCCTGGTGGCGGGCTAGGTGAACCTAGTGCAGGAGGACCCTGGGAGAAGGGGGATCTATTCAGAAATAGTATTTTGTTTCCTGCCCCCACAGGTCCATTCTGTAACACAGTGGAACATCCCAGTTCCTGCATGTATAGGCTCCTAATTGTTTGTATTTCTTAGTATATTGTATCTCTCTTTATTAGGCCCAACAGAGTTTTAGCTATGTTGTGATAGGATTTATGCAGTGTCCTAGAGCAGAGTGGAAGTGCTAGATCTCACTGGGCAGGGTGGGGACATCTCTCCAAGCCCTGACAATTAAGGGACATTTGTAGACTCATCATCAGCATGAATATCATTTCAGATGCCCCCAAAACATTCTTTAGGGCTTCAGAAAAGGGTTCTGATCTCAGAACAAAAGATCGGTCAGGAAGGAGTTTGCAGATGTCTCTGGAATTTTGCAACAATAATTATCAAAGTTTCAATTTTCTGCTGTGTCTGTTTCTCCACTCCAGGAGATAAGGATCTCTGTTTAAGCTACCAAGGAGATTTTCTGGAGCTCACATTTAGCTGCTAACAGCTTGTTTACACTCCTCAGTTTCTCATTATTCCTCTGCGGGGCACCAGTATAATGTAGAAGTACATTGTTTTCTTAATGCTGTCCTTACCCTTGTATTTTTCAAAGGCCTGAATCATTGCCCTTAAAAAGGCATTTACTTCCACTCAACCATATTTCCAGGTCATAAGAGCTGAAACCACTAGCAATTAGCCTATTGTCTTATGCCACAGACTCTATGCCATTCCTACCACTTAGAACATTTTCACCTGTGAGGTAGTGATTGATCCTCTCTCGAGTTCCAAACTTGCCACCTAATTTTTGTGTCAATCTCCATAAAATTTGTGTAATTCAAATCATCAGAGAAAAGATGCTAATAGACTTACTTGTGCAACACATTTATTAGAGAAATGCATGTAAAAGAAAAAGGGGGAGGAGTTGGAAGAGGCTTGATTGCAGTCTGACTCTGGGAAGGAGAGTGGGAAGGCAGGAAGACTGGGTAAAAATAGAGTCACACTGGAGCGCACCTCTAAAAATATTTGGTCACTCCAATGGAGGGTTTATGAACCAAAGTCATCTTGTCAAAGGTCCTATATTTTGCAGGAATGGACTTGTCATTGTATCCATGCCAAGAGCAGCCCATAACAAGTATGGCCTTATAATAAACATTGTGGTAGAAGCAGGAGGGCCACCCATCTGTGCTTCCTGTGCCAGATCTCTATGGTGCAAGACCATGGTTGCCACATAAGCCATGAAAATGAGTGCTGTTTTCAGAAGCTGTCCCCGGTGGACTGCGGGATGGGAAACTGTCAAAGTGAAGGAGCAAATACTTGCAATGCACAGACACGTGAAGCAAAGTTGGAGCAAATACTTGCAATGCACAGACACGTGAAGCAAAGTTATGACTCAGAAAGTACAAGTTCAGCCATCGTCATTGACATGTAAACTCTTTTGGAGGTTAACAGCAGAGGCGAATAAGCCTGAGGCTCAGCAAGAGCCCGGGTCATCACACAGGGTAGAAATGAGCACTTGGGCAATACTTAGATCCCAAACTTGCTTCTGAAGAAAATTCTCTGTCCAACTAGGTGTTGCCAGGTCGACCAAACTTAACTTTAACTAAAGTGTCATATGTGCTCAATTATGAAGCCCCCAATATTTGTGTAGCTTTTGAACTGCTCAAAGTTGTCTAGCTGAGAGAGTTAGGAAAACTGAAATGCAGTCCACACCCTGCTGCCCACGCTGTGTGCCATGGCAAGGGGCTGTGTCTCCCTGGAAGAAGGAGCCATTCATTCACTCAAACACTAGTCCTGCTTAGAGATTGTGATTTTTTTTTTTTCTCACTAGGAAAAAAAGATTGGCTAGTGATAGATTATCATCATCATGTGTCAATTCTTTCCATAGAAAATGCACGAATTAGAACCCCCTATTTCTTCTTTTTTCTTAACCCTGGGACTTTTAAGTATAATACAAATTTTAGAGAGTCATATTCATGTAATATACAGATGATCGACCATCAGAATGACTTCAGGAAGATCATATAGGATATGTAAATTTTTGAGTAAAAGAAAAAAATGTGCAAGTATGTTTTCCAGTGCCCCAGTTTAGCTGTCACAGCAATGCTACTGTGATTTACCCAACTCAAGGTGAGGCACAATGAGGTACAATTTCATTTTTTCAGTGTCAAAACAAGATTTTAAAACAGTTTTGTTGTCAATACATTTGTACAGGTACTTTTCTACCTTTACAAAGATAGCCGTTACCACAGTATTTCACAGTATATATTTTTATCAATACTCATTGGATTTTTCAAAATGATATATGACATTAGGGACAAAATCAAGCTTTCTTTCCCTTCCACACCAGTATTACCACTGTAAAATAAATATAAACTTCTTTATTCACCACTAATATTTGGTCAAGGCTGTTAGATAAAAGATTGGCAATAGATGTCACATGATATTTTGATATTTAATTTTCAACAATTTCCCACCAAGGTAGATGTAAAAATTATGCATTTATATATCCTGGTTTCCTTTGCAATGCACTCCTCTCTGTGGAAGTCAGATCCCGACCTGCTGAAGTCGGTTATGGCCGACCAACTTGGTTTGCTATGCACCAGTCGCAAGCAGAATATTTTTAAATGCCAGTTATTGGTTTGAAATGCCTCTGTCCTGTGATATAGTGATTGGTAACATTCCAGATAGAAAGTGTTTCATTAAACTGGGTTCTAGAATAAAAATGTAAAATAGATTCTCACTTGTCGCATAGTATGAAGAAAAAAATATAGAGAGCATTTAGCTCATACTCAAATTCAAATACTTAAAAAAAAATAGATATTTTTAGAATGGTTGTAATTGCCAAACAAATATCCTAGTTCTTCATGAAAAATGACAAAAAAGTCTTGATCAAGATTCTATCTTGATAGATGTGGCAGTGATTTCAACACACATGTTCTGGAATTTACACGTTTTGAGCACAGCTCCGTATGATTCCCGTGTGAGCAAGTGTGGATCATGTCTGTGGAATGGGAACTCTCTAATAGGAATTTGGCAAAGATGTATTTTTAAAAATTCTGGCTTGCTGTGCCCTGTATATTACATTAACCTGGTCCTGTCTGCCACTGGACCTGAATTTACATCCTGATGCCCTGCTAATGAGTAATCTTACCCCTGTTCTGCTTAATACCATGAATAATCAATCCAATGTAAATGTATGCTAATGCCCCTAGTAAAAACCCTGGCTGGGCAAGCCGCGGGGCTTTTCCTGAGATGGGAGGAATCAGCCACGTGGCCCCGGTCTCTCTTTTCCCACGTGTCTCGGTATGAGATTCATACACGCATCGGGTAGCGGTCACCCACGGGTATTGGCAGGTATGATTACCCACATGACAGACAGAGATTGAGCAATTCAAAGAAAGTATATCTTATTTGTAATAGATTTTTACTTCAAAATAATGGGAAATGTTTTTAATTTCAGTTCACACTTCAGACTCTAAATAACAGTTATGTTATAATTATATGCAGTGCATGGGTAGCTAACAAGTATTGCTCTTGATAAAGGATTTGTTTTTGACAGCAGCATTTAAAGAACTTAAGAACACAAACCATACCCAAACTGTCATAATTATACATTATTCCCCTCAAAAAAAAACTGCCAGTCTGTAAAAATTACTAACAAGATTCTTAGGTTTCTTGTTGCTGAATGTGTTTTCCCATGTTCAAAAATGTGAGTGATTTATATTCACTAATGAATGGGTTTATGTCTCAAAACATGCCAGGATGACCTTCATCAGACTTAAGGGGGAAAAACAATGTTTATTTTCATATTTACTTTTCTGTATCGACATTGTTGGTTCATATTCCTTTTGTATTGAAAACAAACCCTAGAGCTAAAGCCAGCAGAATCAGAAATGCTAAATTAATGGTCATGGCCCAGAGTGGAAACAAGCTGGAGTGCCTCCCCCTGTTTCTTCCTGCAGAGCTCTAGCAGGGTGTGAAATGCTCACTCATCTAGTAGAGGGTGAACTGCATAAGCAATGTATCCCAATAGGGAAAGAAATTTAAACCGTGCTTATTGCCAGAGTATTTGCTGGCAAAATAAATGCTTAACAAATAATTTTTGAATAAAGAAATTGAATTAATATCTTTGAAAGAAGAGAGTTACTTTTTTCTCAAGAGGCACATTCCTTTCCATCATATCCAGGTGATTAACTAATGAGAAGGAAACTTCTTCAAGCAAGGAAGATATATGGACCAACTTGGCAATCATTGGAGGTACTGATATGCAAATAAATTGTTTTACATTTCAATTACAAAGACATTATCCTTGTATAATTTTTCTTCCACAGAAAGTCCATTAGCAGTTGTGTTTTGTTTTTCCCTATAAATACCATTTTATTGTCTTCTGGTTACTCTTCAGTACCATGAAGTGAAGAATGCGGTAACAGTTATCTGGCCACTGCAACTGTCAAAGTATAATCATCTACACTTCATCATCCAAGTATCTGAGACAGAAACAAAGTCACCCAAGGAAATCTGCGCGTTAATTAAAATATTTCCAGAGTGTGTAGTTGTACCACCCTTTCTGAGAGTTGTAGGGGTTCGATATTGGTGATTTAGGATCTTTCAGATCTTTTAATTACATGTGAGATTTCAGGAATAAGAAACTAGCTTAGTTTTGAAAGCAAAATATTATCTTTCACTAGAGTTTTGCTTTTCCCTTGTCTGTATTTTTAAAAATGTATTAGTATATTCATTTTCCTCTAGCACCACTCAAAACACAAACTGTACTCACCTACATTATATGAAAGAAGGAGCTTCAGACTAGTGACCTTTGTGTGCATTTTTAAATGACTTGTCTTTTCTAATACTGAACTCTCATATGAGATCTATCTGTAAATGAGTGACAAGTTAAGCTTGCCAGTTCAGTCATAAATTCAGACTTAAGATAATTCTTTCATAAATTTCATTGTGCTATGGCACCAAACCAATAAGTACAGCCCATACAAGATGTTTCAAGTCACTTTCTAAAAACTAGGCATTTCAACTCTATGGCCTTAAAATTGATGGCCTCAATTCTTGACTAGCCTTGTAACCCTGATGGAGCTGATATAAGCATGATGCTCCTTGAAAGCAGAAGTGCTATGCTTAAATTAAGCCCTGTGATGGGGCAGAACAAGTCATATATTTAGGTGAAACTGTTTCTTAGTGAATAAGATATCTTAACATGTCAATGGAATATGAAACTCAATTTCACAAGATTTTTCTAGTGCCAAAAGAGATTTAAGTAGAGCTATCATTTTTACTCTTTACAGGAAAAAAAAAATGTCTTCCTCTATAGGCCTCTACATTCCAGGCCTCTAAATTTAATTTTATCATTCCTCATAAAGACCAACATTCTTTATGCTTTCATGAAAGCAATATTACATTTCATTGTTTGGTCCATTTTCTGTTTTCACTTTTAGAAACATTGCTTCTAATTATTCCCTTGTTCCTCCTTCCACCTCTCTTAGAATCACTATTAACCAGACAGTTTTCACAGGGCTGCATTTGTTAGGAGAAACAGAGCTTAAAGCTCCCTTTAAACTATATTATCTTAAGAAGAAGAATAAATAATTCCACAATCAGTAAAATATATGTTAGAACAACATGCATATAGAGCAAAGTAAAATTTAAAAGCATTTTCCTAGAAAACAGCATTAAAACCCAAGGGAGCTCTAAAAATTAAGGAAGAGAAAAGCAATCAAGAAACAGCTAAAACACATTTAATTCAGAAATCGAAGTTATTCCAAAATGAGAATTTTAAAATAAATTTAATTTTTATTGAAATTATTCTGGAATCATTATTCTAGAAACATTTTTTTTATTTCCTAAGTGGCTGTGCTGTCTTAAAGTATCAGATGGTATTTCAGTTTTTTAATTTACTTATATTCCTACTCTTCTGCAATAACTCGTAAGTATCTTTACCTAACTCTCATTCTTCCACTCGTCACATTCAGGCATAGGTTCAGTTCCCCAAACCAAAACTCGCACGTTCATTAAGTAGTAACAAATGAAACACATGTTACTTAAAAGAAGTATTTTGAAATCTACAGTCAGCAGAAAAGGTAGACATCACAGTAGTAAAGAGTGGGGACAGGATATGGTTAAGAACAGGGTCCACTTGTATGTAAGTCAGCAGGTATTTCAGAATCTGAAAGCACTTCAGAGCATCACCATTTACTGCAAATAGACCTGGGGTTAATTCCGTGCCTTTGTGAATCATGGCCTTTTATTTTCCCTTTTATTCCTTTGGTATCTAAAGTTCTTATAAATTCAATGCTTCGGTCATGTGATGTGAATACCAGTAATGCGATAATTACAAAGAATAATAAATGTTCAAGAGAAACGAAAGGGTGAAAGCTTGGCAGGGATGATCCCAGTTTATGGTGTTGGTAAGTAAGCATTAGACAGAAGAGGTGGTACCCCTTCCTGAGTTCAGTGAAAATGTGGTCTTTCATGGAGTTAGACTGCTGCCATCTTTTCTAGAGTCTGTGTTCACTCAGAAAGTATTTTGAGAGAGAAGAAAACACTGAATATTATCTCTCTGAAATTCCATGACTGCTTATTGCTGCTTTCACTTGCATCTCCAAAATCTGCACTACCTTTACACCAGACTGCCAGGAGACCCTTGAACCGATGATATCTCTTGTTCCATTTAATATTCAAATGTCACTGCTATTTGTGATACATTTTGAGAAAATAGAAAAATATAAAAGATAATTAGGTTGACTACATCATTTATTTATACCCCGGTTCCTTAAAAACCAGTGTGTGTGTGTGTGTGTGTGTGTGTGTGTGTATTTTTTTTTTCCCATAGCAGATCTGAGGTCGATTTCACACATTTCTCCCCAGGGAGCCTTTGAAACACTGTCCCTGGTTGTGTGTCCTGGGTAATAGTGTAGACCAAGGACCCTGTGTTTTGTCAACACAATGCCATGCACTTTCGTTGTGCAGTGTCCCTGATTATTGCATGGTTTAGACTACAGAATAATAAAGCCTCATTTTCACCTTTAGCATTTTAAACTCCTATTATAGTCAAATTCCATTCTGTTAGAAAGCTCAGGACAGAAAGAGTAACAGATTTTTCACAGTGATGATAAATATTGTTTTTATGATGAGAAATGATATAATCAAATTACTACTATCAATTCATTGCTCAAAGGGACTATGAATCCTTATGTCACTTTCTAATTGTCTATTTCATTTATATGCCTTCTTTTTATATCATTCCTTAGTAGATTTTTTATGTCATAAGCTTTAGATACATTTTATGGATTATCTTTATAACTTCTACAATCATCCGCTTCCAAGGGTAATGTCGTATATCTTACAATGTGTATGGTACGGATGTAAAGGCGTATGCTAACACATCAGGAGGCAGTGCGTGCTCACACAAACTGCTGGCACTAGCATGCACTTCCTCTTGTACTTTTTCTTGTCTCAGTTATTTATGGCTAGTTCAGCACATCTCTGCTGCTACCATCTGCTTAGTATCCCAGTTACAGAGCTGATATTATTTTAATTGGGCTTGTCATAAGTGATTCACTAGTGGCTTAGACAGTCAGAAAGTAATGCCTGAGCTAGTCTACGTAACAGGTTTCATCAACTTTGACCCTCTCTGGCTGCTGCTTATTTTTTTCACTGCTTTTAAAAGTAGAGCACATTTCTCCATTAAAGATAAATATGATCCTGGTTCATTCCTGGAAATATAATATTTTCTCCTTTGAGTTGAATTATAATCATTATGTTATAAACTGTGCAAAGTGACTATGCTAAATAGCTATTCCCTGCCAACAATTTAAAGTGGTGGATAATGCTGAATATAAACTGAATTGTATAGTTTTTACCTATTCTGTATATTTCACATTAACAGATACATAGGCTATATAATAGTTTGTGTCTGGCTTCTTTCACTTAGCATAATGTTTTCAAGGTTTATTCTTAAACATATTGTAATACACATCAGTACTCCTTTTTTATGGCTGAATACTATCCCACTGTATGGACATACCTCATTTTGTCTATTCATTCATCTGTTAATAGACATTAAATACCATCTACCTTTTGACTAGAAATATGTGTTGCTATGAACATATGAGATCCAGTCATTTTTAATACAATGAGAATGGTTTACATGACATCGATGTAACCTGGCAGCAAAAGAGAGTGGCTGGAGTGTACATGCATGAACAGTGACAGCTTCACTGTACTAGTCAGTGGGGGCAGTAGAGGCCATTGAGTGAGCATGTGTGGAGGTCACATTCATAATGACTGAGTGAGTAATACAAATCTGCATCAAATTTTGCACTAAGCTTGAACATTCCTCTGTGGAAACTATTCAGATGATTCAGGAGGCTGCAGCTATGGGCAACTGGTGATTGACAGCTTAATCACAGCAACGTGTCTGCTCATGCATCTCATCTTGTGCAGCATTTTTTGGTGAAACATCAAATCACCCAGGTGACTCAGCCCAGCTATAGCCCAGATTTGGCACCCCATGACTTCTGGCTTCTCCCAAAACTAAAATCACCTTTTAAAGGGAAGAGATTTCAGACCATTGATGTGACTCAGGAAAATACAACGGGGCAGCTGACGGTGACTGGGAGAACTCTGTGAGGTCCAGAGGTACCTACTTTGAAGGGGACTGAGGTATCATTGGCCTATGTACAACGTTTCTTGTGTCTTGTATCTTCTTCAATGAATGTCTCTATTTTTCATATTACTTGGCTGGGTACTTTTGGACAGATCTTTTATGTGTATAAATATTTGTTTGAATATTTGTTTTCAGTTTTCTGGGGTTTCTACCTAGGACTAGAATTGATGGGTGATAGGGTAAGTACGTCCTTTATCCTTTTGAAAAACCAGAATATTTTATTCTTTAAATTCATTTATAAAGCTTATATTTTAATTCATAAATTATCCTTACATATCTTTTTAAACATTTTATTTATTTTTAGAGAGAAGAAAAGGAGAGGAGAAAGAGGAGAGAAACATTAATGTGTGGTTACCTCTCATGTGGCCCCCACTGGGGACCTGGCCTGTAACCAGGCATGTGCCCTGACTGGGAATTGAACCGGCAACCCTTTGGTTTGCAGGCTGCACTCAATCCACTAAGCTACATCAGCCAGGGCCATCTTCACATATTTTATTTATCTCAATTGTCATAAAGATCAAGGGACAAATATAACAAATATACATATTTTATAGATATAGAAACTTACACCTGAAATAATTTAAGAAATATGCACAGTGCTGCTCAAAAGTATCAACAAGATTATTTCTAAAGTTCACACTATTTTACAACTCTATTATTTTAACATTTTAGGTGATCCCCCAGTTCTGTCTGGCAACGGTATTTATTTCTTTTCCCTGTACAGAGTGGCATCTGCAAGTTGTCCATTCATAGCTGCATTTACCCATCTCTTAATGTTGTTTCTTATAATCTGGAAAAGAAAAGGAAGTGCAGCTTCTTTATCAGAGTACTAGTGACTGTCGGGCTCACCTTCAAGACTTTCACTTTGTGAATCCTGTTCACTCTGACCATGGTTTTTATTTGTTTTGTTTTGTTTTGTTTTGTTTTGTTTTGTTTTTTTACATCTCAATTCCACAATGTACTATTAAATTATAGGATTAAGTTGAATTATGCGACACAAGAAAGAAGTTGGCAGGTTTGGATTATCCATATAGAAATGAATAAATCTAAGGAAAACTAAGATGTATAAACCTCTTTTAAGAGGAGATTTGTATCAAGCAAAACTTAGACATGTGAATATTGAAAAGGGTGAGGATATGACATGTGAGGCACAAAATCATGAATGATGGAAAATGTGAAGAGGCATTGGGAAGATGAATTTTATATTTGGCATGATTTCTGTGTTTCTCGTTTTTTCACTCAAGTTATTTTCTGCTCTAACCTGATTTTTAGTCCATCTCCCTGCTAAATACTTCACATTTCAGTTCCCCTCTGGGCCTTTAGGGGAGATTGAGAATAGCAGTTAAAGCTGGTTATGCCCAATAGTCACGGCAGATTTTGTTTACAAGATGCTCCCCGTTGCAGTGTTTGCATTGTCTAAATAACAGGCAGTAAAATCTATCAGCTGGAAACCTCCCCTTGCTGTAAATGAGCAGACTATTTTAATCAGTACCTTCTGCTGAACAGCCTTTCAAGGGCAGCCCAGTTTTAATATTAAGAGAGCTATTTGAAACCTTCAGATATAACCAATCTGTAAGTATTTATCCAATGACCATGCACTCAGAACTAATACTGTAAAAAGTTCATGCTTCTGGGAACTTAATGTCAATTTGTGGGAACAGATTAACTGACATTTTTTAATTGGGGAAAGATTTTTTTATGGTACTGGGTATAAATGTAATAAAAGATCAAAGTTGAAGGAAATCATTTAGGCCTAGATATTCAAATACAGTTTCAAGGAAGAGCTAGACCTTGAATAGAGAATCAAAGAATTTTGAAAATACGAAATTCTAAGGGAGATGGTAAAGACAATGTGGTTAACAGGGAAAGAGTTGGCTAGGATTCATATAAGTTAAATTTAAAAAATAAAAATGGATGGAAGTGTAGGAAACAAAGTTTAAAGAAGCCCTTGCAAGCTATACAGAGAGTAGTTCAACTTATTGAGGAAGTCATTAAAGCTTAATGAACTGAGAAGAAAATGAGATTGATTTCCCATGCAGTAGAGATGAACACAGTTACAAAATTGTGCAGAAAGATAAGCAGGAAGCATGGAGATTATACCTTGCTATAATCTAACAGTAAAGATGAAAATGTAAATGAGGCAGTAGGAATGGAGTGGAATAGAAAAGGAAGGAAAGATGTAGTTGACATTTAATAAGAGTAATAGTTTTTTTTAAAGATTTTATTTATTTATTTTTAGAGAGAGGAGAAGGGAGGGAGAAAGAGCAATGTATGGTTGCCTCTCACATGGTCCTCACTGGGGACCTGGCCCATAACCCAGACATGTGCCCCGACTGGAAGTCGAACCAGGACCCTCTGGTTCCCAGCCCACGCTCAATCCACTGAGCTACACCAGCCGGGGCTAATATGAATAATAGTTTTTGAGCTCTTTCTTGACCTCATTACTGGTTTGTAAAGGATACATATTTCCATATTAGAGATGAAGAAATTGAGAAGTTTTATGATTTGCACAAGTAGAATGTAAAAGGAAGATTTTCATATTGATCTGTTTTAGTCCAAATCACATGCTATTTCTTTTACTTGGTATGTGGTTAACAGGAGGGCCAAACATAAAATGAGCCCTTCACACAACAATAATCCTAGTGTTTCTCTTTATACGTTGCAGCCTCCTGTCTAACCCATCTGTTATGCACGTGTATCACCAACAATAGTTATAATTTGAACAACCCAATTATATATTCACTTGGAAGTTGATAAGGGTGTTTTAGGTAATCCTACTTTCCCTCTAAATGTGGTGCAATAGTCTGAGTTCCTATCACTGCCACCGTGCTTTTGTGACCTGGAGAGAGGGGCCACTTTGTTTGCCAGGTGGGATGCTTATCAATGCTTATAACACTGCCCTACACTCCCCTCCTGAGCCACCTGAGTCCTGCAGCCCTACGTTGCTGTCAACTTTGCAATGCTTTCAGTCAGTTCTCAAAATCCAAAGATTATATGCAAACTCTTCCCTTGTGTTGATGTAAGTAGAGATTTTTTATTTCTTTGGTGTTACCATCTTCTTTCTTTCCTTTATCATTTTTTAATTCTATGAAAAATTACTCAACCATATTAATATATCCTTTCTTCTTCCCATTCAATCTTCTAAAAATATTACCTCCAACTCAGCCTGAATCCCAACACCTTCTGCCTATTATTGTACTGTAGTTTTATAACTGTGTCAGTGATTTTTTTTAAAAGCCTCTGTTCTTGGAATACTCATATATATTTGCTTTTTTCTTTAACAACTTAAAATATCTCCTTGAGGGAAAGATGGTGTGCACATGTCAAATGCTTTCTCATGTAGTAATTTGAGATTAAATGGCAAAAGCTTCTAGCGCTATTGAACATCATTTGAAAACAACACATGTTTAACTAGCTCAGGCAATTTCAATTTTCTGTAACTTTTTTCCTTGAGATATTCTCTCCTCATATTAAACTATTCTGATAGACTGACAATGAGAAGAAAAGGAAGATGTTAAGTGCTATAACCAATAGAATCTCTCCATTGTGGAAATGATTTTTGCTTTTAAGAATCAATACCGAAAATGTTCTTGTGAAAACCCTGTGTTTTCGGTGTCACAAAGGTAGCTTTTCTCCACTTCGCATTCTGTTCAGGTGTTTTTTCAATACTGTTCTAGTTGACATCTTGATAGGCTAATAAAGTTGCTTGTCATATAAAATCTGAGTATACAACTACAAAAAAACTAATTTTGTCGAAAAGCATTCTGAGAGTATACATTATTTAAGTAAATATAGAAATACTGTAAGAAATGATACCATTGCATTTGGACATATAAATAATAGCTTATATATTTTGAAGTTTAGAGTTCATTATCTACAAGGTTATCAGTACTTTTAAAAGATTATAACATTGGAATAAATTATAATTATATAATCTCAACATCAAGAAGCCTGTTAAAACAGATATAAAATAATTTTTCACAAATGAATTTCAGGGAAATCTGTGAAATATCATTAGTCAGGGTGATATCATTTGAGAATCTTACTAACTAAAAAAATATCAGAAAGGAAAGGAATCATGCCAAACAGAAATGAATAAAGGCTGAATCTAATTTATTTTAGGCAATATTGCTGCTTTTTAGACTTAAAGGCATTCCTAGCTGTTTTCTCCATGGTACAGCCTCACCTATTCTCTTCCAGCTATTTAGTTTTGCACACCCTTTTCCTTCTGCAAAATATGTTTTAGTTTGACTCTTAATATTGCTTCAGGTGTCTGCTACTTTCTCCTCAGAAATGTTTTCACTTGCTTGCCAGACTAATTACTATTTGTCAATAGCTCTTTGCTCTGCTAGACAGCTCTCAGGGCCATATCTGATGCATAGCGTATTTGTAATAAATATTTGCTGAACGAATTTAGGATATAACCAGCATTTTGTTGTTGCTGTTGTTGTTTGCCTTCATCTTGACCCTATAATTATTCACAAATGGAAGGCTGTGAATATCAATGCCTCATCTTACTAAGTTGCCTTAATAATAAGGATCTTTTGTATTTGGCATCCCAAGTGGGCAGAAGGAGATCTCTTTATAAGTACCTTTTCCATGACCATCTTAATGCCTATAACTTTTATAAGCACAATACAATGTGTTATATTTTTAAAGACAGCTCAAGTGTAGACTATTGAATATGGATATAATTGAATTAATTTACATGAATTAATTTGTTCTGTCATCACCTAAGGAACACTGTCTCAGTTTGTCTAATCAGTTTAACTTGTTTTATTGTATTCCCTTATACAACAGCCCTGCACTACCTTTTCTGGGACTTATCTGCTATTCTCATTAGAATATAAAACTAGCCCTGGCTGGTGTGTCTCAGTGGATTGAGTGCCGGCCTGCAATCCAAACGGCGGGTTAAATTCCCTGTCAGGGCACATACCTGTGTTGCAGGCCGGGTCCCCAGTAGAGGGGACGTGAGAGGCAACCACCCATTGATGTGTTTCCTCCTCTCTTTCTCCTCTCCTTCCCCTCTGTCTACAAATAAAAATCAATAAAATCTTTAAAAAATAATATAAAATTAGTGAGATTTTGAATCCCTGTCTGTCATTCTACCAGGCCTTACCATACACTCTGAGCAAAGCAAGGGCTCAGTAGTTGCAGAAACAATGAATAAATTTTATTTCATACAAAGCAGAGAGAATGAACCAAAAAGACCTTCTGGAAAATACCTTGAAATATGCAGAGGATGCCACTTAGATCAGTCTTCAGAAAGACATGCCTGTGAGAAGAGAGGCCAAGGATATATTGAAGTGATTAATATCATAGAGAAGTGGCATTAGGTTACTCTGAAACCCCAGCCAGAACTTGAAAGAATTTGAGCCCTCAGACCTCAGGAACCTCCTTAGCACAGGTTCAGTGTAGAGCAGATTGTTCATTTGTTCTATCATCCAACGCTCTTTGCTGATCATCTGTCGTTACAGAGCTGTGTTCTTGTCGTGGGCTAAAACTAATCATTATTGCTGTTGAAAATATAGGGTAATCAAATATTCAATGCACAAGTCACTAAATTCAACAAATTATAATCATGAGCAACCCAATGCCTTCCAAAATTCGTCCCATATCACTGCTGTTCTGGGTTGAACTGTTGCTTTGTCCTGATTGGCCCCGTTCTGTGGAAGATGATATAAAAGCTACCCTTAAAGGTCAGAGTCTTCCTTTCATTTAGCTCTTTATTTTGAGAGCTAAACACAAAGCTTGGCACTCAAAGAAGCTCAGGAAATGTGACTTTATAAGGAATAAATTTTCCTAGTCTAGGTCAGTTGACCAATTCTCTACGTGATCTTAAAGAAATCACATCACTTTCTACCCATTGATACTCCATCTAATAGGAGAGTGTATGTCTATTCCATTGTCCTTTTCTGTTTATTTTCCTATTTTTGAGGACAAATAAACTGATAACGGAAACCACTTAGTACAACTTCTGGAGCAGAGTAAGCACACAGAAAGAATCACTATTATTTTCTTAGAAATTATTAATAATTAGAATTAGAAATAATTTTAATTCTACTTTCATAATTATACACACTTCTTATATCAAAGGACGAGTTTAAAGAAGAAATTAAATTGTGACCAATTATTCTAAGGCCGCTGACTCATGCCTTTCAGTTTTAGGGTTCTAACTCTGAGACATGTTGTTGGTACTCTAAAGTATACTACTCAGTTGAACTTTTCCCATGGAATCTAAAACATCAGTGGTATTGAAACCATTGACTAGGCTCATTAATTCTGTCGGATGACTAAGGAACCATCTGGTGCCTGCCATCTATGATTGACATAGCAGGGAATAAAATCTACCATGATGATTGCCTCACAGTAGTTTCCAGTTGATATATATTGTCTAATTTTAACTTATATAGTAAAAAAAAAAAGTAATCTCACATTTTATCAATATTTTTTCAACTGAAAGAAAAAAAGAAAATGGGCCTGAGATAACAAATGGCACTTTATTGTTTGTAAAGAAATGAGAAATAATGTTGGCTACATGTTATTCATAAGTACTCATAGATTGTTTATTTTAAATTTTGTCAGGATGGAGTCTGATTCTATTATAACACAACTAAAATTCACAAAAATACTATTAACTATATTGTAAACACTACTTAATGCATACCAAGCACACAAAAAGTCATTTGAACCTTATTATATTGTCCAACCATTTAGGTAGCATCTATTAGCATGTGTTATATTTATACTTTACAGATAAGGAAACTAAGCAGCAGAGAATTTTTTTTTAATTAAGATCAAATACAGGGTTAATAAATGGTGGATATGATATAAAAATCCAGTTCAGAGCTGTTCAAATCTTAACTGTGAACCTGCATCACCTCAAAAGGAATGAATATGTCTGCCTGAACACATGTTAGTACTGATAAAAGATTAAAAGTAATCATTGAGAATTGTTTTCTTTTAAAAAATCATTGTTCCTAAAAATATTGAGATGTATTAACCAGCAAAATGCCTACATACTCAACATACGTATTCTTTAATTTATGAGTTCACTGATTTGTCAGATTTATCTTTTTTTAAAATTCATTTCAGTCTTTTATTGTCAAACTTTCTAACAAGATCGAAGTCACAAAAACAACACGACAGTTCTGACAGGCATCTGTTTACTTCCCAGTTTGTTTCCTGGCTCTGCCTCACTGGTCTGAAGAATTCAGGATTCAAGTAGCCAAGGGGGCAAATGTGAAAAGCACACTAAAATCCCCATCTTATTAGAACTCTTATCATTGCATGCTCTCAGTGGCATTATCAGAATGTAAATAATTACATTATTACAGAATCACTACCTTTTGAGACTCCTAATGGGAAAGAACGATTGACACTGCATGTTGAATACACCCAAAGGTGGATGAGCGATCAATGAGTGACCGTCAGTGCACAGTATTATCTCATTCGTTAGGCCAAAAAAATGAAAGAGAGAAAAAAATAGAGGATGGAGAAGAGAGGGCAATGTAGATTATGAAAAACTGTGTATAAATAAAACTACTGACTTTTATAAATTCAGAAGCTTCTGACAGATAAATTCATCTTTCCATCATCACTATTTTATATATTCCTAACATAGTCAAGCACTTTGATTAAAGGGATAAAAATAACTAGAGTTCATGCTAAATGTATTTCACTCAACTTTAGAGAGGAAAATATGATATCAATATTGACTGGTGCTATGGTATCTTATAAAAAGAATGTTGGCAGGATTTCCAGGTGTGAGGAGAGCCTATCAACCATCTCCTGCATTTTCAGTAACTAAATAAGTTCTGTGTTGTGAAAGTGGATGCTTAGATAGAATAAAAACTGAATTACTTTCATCCTACTGTATTTATTAAATTTAAAAGGTGGAAAATTCTAAGGAAATTCCATACTAAAGGACACATGGACAAAACCAAGGAGAGGTGGAATCAAGGGAGGGAGGTGGGAATGGCTGGGGTTGGGGGATGGTGGGGGAAAAGGCAGACAACTGTATCTGAACATCAATAAAATAAAATTAAAAAAGGGAAAAATGCTAGAAAATTCTAAAAATCAGAAAACTGAGGTCATATGAGATAAGGTGATTTGCTTAAATTGAGACAATGCCTTTCTTAACTTCAGGTCTTCTACTTTTTATCTTAACATTTCCCAAATGGTGACCCATAAAAAACTGTCATGCCAAGTGCTCTAAGAGGAAAGGGTTCTACAGAATTAAAAGTAAGGTCAAGTGTTTCAATTCACAACTTCCATTTGAAATAACCATGCACTATATATATATTAGCTATGCAGATTAACTATTTTGATAGATGAGATATTCCCATAGTGTAAATATAATAATATATAAGAAACATATAACAATAAAATATCTCTTCTACTTTTAATTCCATCTGTTCAGTTAATGAATTTTCTCTGTGTGCTCAACCACAAGTGCTACTGTTGTTAGTTTCTTATGCATTCCCCCAAAATGCCTTCATATTACAACAAATATAAATAAATATTTCTATCATAACTCTTTAAAACAATTGGTGGCAGATAATTCCTATGTAGTATGTCATTTCTTTTTTCACTAAACATTGTATGTGATAGATTATTCCATATCAGTACACAGAGAGCTTCCTCATTTTTTAATACAGCTATCCTCTGTTTTCTATCATGGAAGTACTGGGCATTTTTGTTATTTACAATCTTTTCCTAATACATACAATGGGCCACAAACAATTCTGTACACTTCAACATGTGGCACATGTGCATAGATATCCAGAATAAATTTCTAGAAATAGAATATCTGAGTTAAATATATGGGTATTTGCGATTCTTGTCACCCACACAGGCTGTACTAATAAAGTATGAAATTGTACTAATAAAACCTACAGGTCCAAAATTAACATGGTTTAGGATTTCCTTATCATGTTTTTTTTAAGATTTTATTTATTTATTTTTAGACAGAAGGGAAGGGAGAGAGAAAGAGAGGGACAGAAACATCAATGTGCGGTTTCCTCTCACATGGCCCCCACTGGGGACCTGGCCCGCAACCCAGGTATGTGCCCTGATGGGGAATCAAACTGCGATCCTTCGGTTCACAGCTCGCACTCAATCCACTGAGCTACACCAGCCAGGGCTCCTTATCATGTTATTTTTAAGAGAAAAATATATTTGAACACTGTTTCAACATCCTTTTCTTCTATTAGAATTAAATTTAAGCACCTTGCCATATCTTTGAGTCATTTTGTTTCCTTTTCTGTGAACTTCCTAATCAGAGGTTATACTGATTTTCCTTTGAGTTATTAATTATTTTGTTATAAATTTGTAGACACTTTTTTACATGTTAGAATAGTATTTTGTATTTGACAGCAATTGGGAAAATATTTTGCCCAGTTTGTCATTATGTTTTTTTCACATTTTTTATTGTTGTTCAAGTACAGTTGTCGC
This sequence comes from Micronycteris hirsuta, assembly GCA_004026765.1. Taxonomy (NCBI): domain Eukaryota; kingdom Metazoa; phylum Chordata; class Mammalia; order Chiroptera; family Phyllostomidae; genus Micronycteris; species Micronycteris hirsuta. Next base: position 163,054 of record PVJI01001314.1, read on the forward strand.
CATTTTCCCTCCACCACACCCCCTCCCCAGCCATCCCCACTTCCCACCCTTGATCCTAATTTTCTTATAAAATGTTGCTATGCAAACTTTTAGAAAATGTGGTTACACTTTTTTTTTTTACTTTTAATACTTTTTTTAAAATTGTTGTTCAAGTACAATAGTCTCCATTTTCTGTTCAGCTCAATGTGGAACAGTATTTTGCTGAGTATCTGCAATGCATCGTGATATTATGCTAGGTGCTGGGGATACTACAATAACAAAGCTGCAGTTTATGCCTCAAAGCCAACTTACAGACTATCCAGAAGACACGCTACCAAATAACATGGTATAATGAGGGTGATAGTGAGGGTCCCACAGGAGCACAGATTCTTATGTCTAACCCTCCATGGTGCATCATAGATGCAACAGATCACAGCAGTCAAGTGTTCTCCTGTTCTTGCTACTCTGAAGTCTTAGCAAGGGTGGGGGCAGGAGTAGCAGGAGAATGAGATGGACTTCATTTCCTCTTCCTCATCATTTTCCTTTTCTCTCATGACCTCCGCAATAGGACAAGAGTAAGATGATCAGACTTAGCTTCTTAACCTGACCATTTACTGCTATGATTCTGAAAAAGTCTCTTCACCATTCTGAGTCTCAATTTCTGCAACTGTAAAAGGGGCTTGCAATGTCCAGTTTACCTCCTTCCAGGCAATAGCTCTTAAAAATTGTATAAAAGAGGAAGTTTAGAGGGCATCCTTATTGATTAAGTTATTGATCCATTTGTAATTTTCCTTGGCCTTTATTGTGAGCCATATATTAATCTTAATTTTTTGTGTCCAGATGTCAATCTTTCTTTTAGAGCACAATATAATAAATAGTTCATCTTTTCTTACTGATCTGAGATGACATGCTAATCATGCTAAATTATACTGTGTGATTGAGTTTACTTATGGTCTTTGTTTTATTTTATTGGGTTCTTTGTAAGTTTATGCATACGTACTATGCTTATTCAATTATTAGAGATTTGTATAAAATACTGATAAAAGAAACTGAAGAAGATACCACTAATGCAGAGAGATCTGTTTATGCATTGGAAATACTGTTAAAATGTCCATGCTACCAAAATGACCTACAGATTCAATGTAATCCTTATCAAAATTCTTAACGCATTCTTCACAAAAATAGAAAAACTATTTTGAAATCTTTTTTAAAAAGTGGTTTACAATGGCTGCAGTAGTCTTCATTCCCACCAAGATGGCACTAAGATCCCCTTTTCTCCACATCCTCACCGGTACTTGTTGTTTGTTGATTTATTGATGGTAGCCATTCTGGTAGGTGAGAGGTGATATCTCATTGTGGTTTCAGTTTTCATCTCTCTGATGATTAGTGACATTGAACATCTTTTCATATGTCTATTGGCCAAGTGTATGTCCTCTCTGGAGAAATGTCTATTCAGGCCTTATGCCTATTTTTTAATTGGATTGTTTATCTTCCTGTTGTTGTATATGTTCTTTAGGCATTTTGGAAATTAACCCTTTATTAAATGTATCATTGGCAAATATGTTCTGCCATACAGTGGGTTCCCTTTTCATTTTGTTGATTGTTTCTTTCATTGTGCAGAATTGTTTTAGTTTAATGTTTGATTTTTCCTTTATTTCTCTTGCCATAGGTGATATATCAGCAAAGAAATTGCTATGAGAGATGTCTGAAATTTTACTGCATATCTTTTCTTTTAGGATTTTTATGGTTTCATAATTTACATTTAAGTCTTTTATCCATTTTTAGTTTATCTTGGGCATGGTATAAGTTTGTGGTCTAGTTTTATATTTTTGCATGTACCTGTCCAATTTTCCTGGCACCATTGATTGAAGAGACTGTCTTTACTTCATTATATGCTGTTGCCTCCCTTGTCAAGTATTAATTGACTGTGAAGATGTGGTTTCATTTCAGGGTTCTCTGTTCTGTCCCACTGCTCTGTATGCCGGTCTCTGACTCTGCAGCTGCTGGGGGAAACAGTACGGAGTCTGCTCCAAAAGTTAAAACTGAACTCCTTAATGTCCCGGCAATTCCATTTCTGGGAGTATAGCCTACGTATCCCAAAACACCAATCAGAAAGAATATATACACATCTATGTTCATAGCAGAGTAATTTACATTAACCAAGGTCTGAAAACAGCCTAAGTGCCCATCAATACATGAATGGATAAAAAAGCTGTGATACATTTACACAATCAAAATTCTACACAGCTTTAGCCCTATCTGGTATGACTCAGAGTATTGAGTGCCAGTCTGCAAACTAAAGGATCTCCAGTTCAATTGCCAGTCAGGGCACACGCTTGGGTTGTGGGCAAGGTCCCCAATAGGGGGCATTTCAGAGGCAACCACACATTGATACCTTTCTCCCTCTTTTTCTCCCTCCCTTCCCCTCTTTCTAAAAATAAATAAATAAAATATTTTTTAAAAATTCTATGAAGTTTTAAATAAAAAGGGGATTTACCCTTTGTGACAGAATGGATGAACCCGGAGAGTATTATGCTAAGTGAAATAAGCCAGTCAGAGAAAGCCAAGTACCATATGATTTCATTCACATATGGAATCTAATAGACAAAAACTGACAAACAAAATAAAACCAAAAGCGTGGAACATACTAAAAAATCTCAAAGGGGAGGTGATGGAGGAAATTGGAAGAGATGAGTCAAAGAAATATACCCATATATACAAAACCCATGGACACTGACCACAATGTGGTGAAGGCCAAGGGTGCCTTAGTGGAGGAGGAAAAAGGGAAGGGGGTGATGAAGAATATCTGTTATAGTGTCAACAATTAAAAAATAACAATAGCAGTAAATTAAAAAAATACATAGTTTGCATTCAAAACCATTTTGCCCTAGTTTCAGTTGTACAGCTTAGTGGTCAATTATATTTTTAGAATTCATATGGAGCTACAAACACTGTGAATAGCCAAATGATCTTAACAAAGATAAAATGATCATACTACCTTAATTAAAAATATACTACAAGGCTATTATAATCAAAACAACATGATACTGGCATACGAAGAGACACACAGACCAATGGAATAGAATAAAGCACCCAAAAATAATCGCAGTCAATTGATCTCTGAGAAATTTGCCAACAATTCACAATAGGGAAAAGACAGTATCTTCAGTAAATGGTCGTGGGAAAGCTGGACTTCTAGATGTTAAGACATGAAATTGGACCCTTTTCTCATACCATATACTCAACTCAAAATGGATTAAAAGCAAATGTAATGCCTGAAACTCTAAAAGTACTAGAAGAAAACATAAGGAAAAACTTAATGAACAGCCATCCATTATTTTTTTAGTATGACCTCAGCGGCATAGGCAGCCAAAGCAAAAATAGACAAATGAGATTATTCTAAATTTCAAGTCTTCTGCACAGCCAGAGAAACAATCAACACAGTGTAGAGACAATCTATGGTATGGGAGAGTATATTTGTAAACCATAAATCTATTGACTTTATTGTCCATAATATATAAGAACTCAACATCAGAGAAACAAATGACCTAATTAAAAAATGGGCAAATGATCTGAACAGATAGTTCTCAAGAGAAGACATAAAAATGCCTAACAGATATATTTAAAAAATGCTCAAAATCACTAATTATTAGGGAAATGTAAATATAACCACAAGATATCATGTTGTATTTGTAAGAATATTATAAAAAAGACAAGAAATAGCAAGTGCTAACTAGGTGATGGAGAAAACACTTGTATACCATTTGTGGAAATGTAAATTGGCACAATCATTATGAAAACAGTATATATGCAAAAGATGTGAAATTAGTAACTCAAAGGTATTTGCAATTTCATATCAATAGCATATTATTCACAATAGCCAAGATATGGAATCAATCTAATTGTCCATGACAGATGAAAAAATAAAGAAAATGTGATATGTATATGCAATAAAATATTATTCAGCCATTAAAAATAAGGGAATTCTGCCATTTGCGACAACATGGATGAACTTGGAGGACATTATGCTAAGTAATATAAGCCAGGAAAAGAAAGTCAAATAATGTGTTATCTCAATTAAACTGGAATTTAAAAAGTCAAACTCAAAGAAACATAAAGTGGAATGATGGTTTCTAGGTGTTGGTGGATAGAGACAATAAGGAGATATTGATCAAATTGTATAAATTTCAGTTACATAGGATGAATAAGTTTTGGAGATCTAATAATACATAGCATGGGGCTATGGTTGAAATTTCCTAGGAGAATATATCTTATGTTCTCACCTCAATAAATAAGGAAATAAATAAATAGCTAGGTGAGATGATGGATATGTTAATTAGACTGATTTTTATAATCATTTTGCAATGCATACATACATAAAAACATGAAGTTTTGCCTGGCTGGTGTAGCTCAGTGAACTGAGTGCGGGCTGGGAACAAAGCGGTCCCAGTTCGATTCCCAGTCAGGGCACATGCCTGTGTTGCAGGCCGGGTCCCCAGTGAGGGCCATGAGAGAGGAAACCACACACGGATGTTTCTCTTCCTCTCTTTCTCCCTCTCTTCCCCTCTTTCTAAAAATAAATAAATAAAATCTTTACCACCCCCCCAAAAAATAACCTCATCTTAAAAAAAAACAAAAACAAAAAAAAAACATGAAGTTTTATGCTATAAATATATACAAGTTGTATTTGTCACTTATACCTCAATAAAGCTAGAAAAAAGTATGAAATAAGTAAATTTACAGCCCTGGCTGGCGTAGCTCAGTGGATTGAGCATGGGCTGTGAACCAAAGGGTCACCAGTTTGATTCCCAGTCAGGGCACATGCCTGATTTGTGTGGGCCAGGTCCCCAGTGGGGGCCATGTGAGAGGCAACCACACATTGCTGTTTCTCTCCCTCTCTTTCTTCCTCCCTTCCCTTTTGTCTAAAAATAAATAAATAAAATCTTAAAAAATGATAAATTTATGTTTTATTACATGAATGGGTAAGGTTGTACACAAATTTTTCTTTTTTAAAAATATTTAAAAAAATTCTAGCTATTCTTGTTTAGTTGTTTTTCCACGTAAACTTTAGAGTGTTTTATTTAGGAAAAATATTCTGTTCATATTTGGTGTTTCATTGGCATACTTTTAATTTATAAACTTAAAATATATTTATCACACTGTAACTTCTTATTCAAGAATATTTTATATCTTTCCATTTGTTCAAAACTTCTATTATGATGATAATTGTTTTAAAGTTTGCTTCCTATAAGTCTTGCACATTTCACATTGTGCACATTCTAGAATTATCATCATCTATGTGTTGATATTTTGAATTGGATCATTTATTCCAGTATATTAAATATGAAATTCATTAATTTACATATACTTATTTCTTACATCAATGTGTCAAAAATATCTGTTTATATTTCTTTTTTTTTTTAAGATTTTATTTTTATTTATTTTTAGAGAGAGGGGAAGGGAGGGAGAGAGGGAGAGAAACAGCAATGTATGGTTGCCTCTCACATGGCCCTCATGGGGACCTGGCCCGCAACCCAGGCATGTGCCCCGACTGGGAATCAAACTAGGACCCTCTGGTTCCCAGCCTGCGCTCAATCCACTGAGCTACACCAGCCAGGGCTGTTTATATTTCTATTAGGGTTTTTTAACTTATCTTCAGTCCTCAAGATATATAACCGTATTATTTTCAAATATATAGATTTATCAACTAGTTTTTTTTGGTCTTCAAAGTATATAATTATATCATCTTCAGATATATATAGATTCACCAATTAGTTTATTTTTTTCTTCTAAGTATTTTTGCATGTGTATTGACTAGCACCAAAATAAAATACTTAATAATAGCAAGGAGAGTGGGCATTTGTCATTCATTTTTACATTAATAGAAATTCCTTCAGATGTTTCCCCATCACACTATGATAACTTTGAGGCTGAGACTGCAATATTTTATAAAGTGAAAGAACTATCTATAGATTTATATTTTGCATATTGTTTCTATTCAAAATGATGTTAATTTTTTAGTTCCTACAGAGATGATATGTGATTTTTCTAATAAATTTATTTTAAATTATAATGTTGACATATTCTTGAATTTCTAGAAAAAAAGTAACATACCCATTAATGAGGACTATCTTTTTAAAAAATCTTTCAGTTTTTGTATATTAATATTGCATTAAGAATTTTCACTTCATGTACCATAAATAGAATTGCTTTATCATTCATATTTTGCTACAGTTATAGTCAGATTTCTTTGTATTAAGGTTATACTCATTTGAACAGGATTTTAGAAATATTTTACACACAATACTTCTTGTCTGTAATGGTTTAACTGTGTTTTGTGTAAGCTTTTGGTTGATACGAAAACTCAATTTACTATAAAACTACATTATTTCTGTTTTCTAATTAATAGATGCTTACAGTAATTTGTCAATCAAAAAGCTTGAGCTTTTTCAATAAAGTTCCAACCTTGTTAAAAGCATGAAATTTGTCCTTTCAAATGGTGTTATGAGAATATTTTTGAGAACTCATCTATTTTTTACATACACTGTAACTTAGGTAACAAGAAGAAAATAAGATCAATACATGAATCATCTTAATATTAATTATAATAGCAAAGGAAGAGGGAGTTTAATAATTGAGTGATAACATAAAGGGAACTATTTCTGAATTTCACCATTGAAAATGAATTGTCCAGTCAGTAAGTTGAAAGTTAACTTGTGAGTTCAAAATCAAGTTTCTTATCTTTCAAGGTTTAACCAATCAGAAAATGTAATAGATGTAATATATGGTCTCTGCAGTGTGGGAACATGGTGAATTATTGACTAACTCTCCTTTTAAAAACTCTCCATGGTGTATCACAGGCTGGCTAGCTGTGATCACTTGGATCAGCCTTCCTTCTATGCCTTGGCCAAAAAATAAGTGTTTCTTGGTGCCACATTTGAGAGAGAGCTAGTATAGGATCTTCTTAAGAACAAAACGGGATGAGAGAAGAAGACAATTATACTCCATTTATCTGTCTTCAGTCTCCCTGCATACAGGGAAAATGTGTGGCCTCAGTTTCGTATCTGTTCAGATACAATGATTATTCATGTTCAGAAATTTTAATTTTTGTGTCTATACCGTTTCACCCAATTATGCTTAATTTTTTGAAACTGCACAGATTTTAATCCAAAAAAAAGGGAGACCAATTTCAATGAGAAAATTTAGAAGGAAACTGAGTTCCATGACATTGAAAGGGAAGTGGGTTTTAGGATTATACTCCTGGATCCTAGCCGACTAATGTTCTGGTCACAACATTAGACATCTTGCACAGTTTTGTTGATTTGTCAGGGACTGGACTTTTAAAAACAAAACAGACAAACAAAAACACTGGGTGTGTATGTATACACACACACATAGATATAGATATAGATGATATATGTATGTATATATCACCGACAATGATTTTTTAATTGCACAGATTTTTTTCTTTTTTTTAATTGTTGTTCAAGTACAGTTGTCTCCATCCTCCCTCACCACTCCCACCCACCCCAGTCATCCCCACCTCCAACCCTCAATTTTACCCCTCTTGGGTTTTGTCCATGGGTCTTTTATACATGTTCCTTGATGACCCTTCTCCCACTTCTCCCCGTGATCCCCTCACACCTCCTCTCTGGGTACTGTCAATTTTTCTAAATTTTAATGTTTCTGGTTATATTTTGCTTGCTTTTTTGTTTTGTTGATTAGGTTCCACTTATAGGCGAGATCATATGGTATTTGTCTGTCACTGCCTGGCTTATTTCACTTAGCATAATGCTTCATCCATACTGTCTTGAAGAGTAGGAGCTCCTTCTTCCTTTCTGCTGTGTAGTATTCCATTGTGTAAATGTGCCACAGTTTTTGATCCACGTATTTACTGATGAGCACTTAGGTTGCTTCCAACACTTGGCTACTATAAATTGTGCTTCTATGAACATTGGAGTGCACAGGTTCTTTTGAGTTGGTGTTTCAGGATTCTTAGGGTATAATCCCAGCAGTGGATTCACTCTTTCATTATAAGACTACAGCACTCTGAATTGACTATTTAAAGCTACAATTCCATCCAAGATTTATACTAATCAAGATCTCTTTTTCTTACATCAAACTCAGATTCTTGTAAAAACAACAACAAAAAAATCACTTAGGGAAAAATTTAAAGCTCTTCAAAATAGTTACCTTTTACTTATATTTGAAAATTAAAATCGCTGATGTTTTTCCTTAACACTGATAGATGCCACAGAATGTGCTGGTCTACAAAGCCTCCTCCTAATGGGGCAAAAAAAAAAAAAATTACAGTTGTTTGTATGAAAAATAATAACACAAGAATAAACTGCGTTTCATGCACTCACGACTGTAAAGCTACTTTTGCCCTACCTTGCATGCATGAAACAGTGTTTCAAATACTGTCCATTTCATAAAAAACAAAACAAACAAAAATGCTTTGTTTCTCATACACACTTACACTATTAGGTTGGTTTTTCAAGGTAGTCCTTAGATAAACAATTGATTCTAATAATCTCCTGAACATCTATCCGCAGTTTGCCCAGGGAGCTATTGAATAGCGTTCTTGCCCTGGTAATAGAGTGATCTCTAGGGCATGGTGTGGCCAGTGTTGATCTTTGGGCTATAAGACATCACTTGTCCTCTATGCACACTGAACTTCCTCAGATACAAATCTCTATCAAGGAGGGAATGGGAACCTGTAAACTTTAAAGATTTTATTTATTTATTTTTAGAGAAGGTAATGGAGGAAGAAAGAGAGAGAGAACCATTAACGGGTGATTGCTTCTCCCGCACCCCCTACTGGGGGGCCTGGCCTGCAACCCTGGCATGTGTCCTGACTGGGAATTGAAGCAGCAACCCTTTGATTTGCAGGCCGGCACTCAACCACTGATCCACACCAGCCAGGGCAGAACCTATAAACTTTATAGAATGCAATACCTATAAATCAGAATATGCTTTAGTTATTTATATATAAAGTGCTTTGTTAATGAGGACTAAAAAGCTCTGTTTTATGTTATGTTATGGAGCTACTTCTTTTTGTCTATGCAAGTGTCTCAGAATGAGAAAACACATGTAATCTATTGTGTCTTTTCACAAGGAAAACAGTGACCACTGTAGTCTGGAGCAGGTCACTGAGAAGAAATCACCCCATTCTTTGGAGGGGATAACTCAGCTAGCATGGCCACAGTGTGTAAGGACTTGGATTTTAGCAGAGAATTCAAACCACTAAAAATGCTATCGCTACAATGCGCAGCAAAACTCTACATTGGAAAATTTGTTGATAAGGACTTACATGGAGCTGCTTCCTGACATTCATTGTTTTAAAACAATCAATAGTTTTTTTAAAAAATACAACAGGGGATAGAGCAGGATAGATAAGATTATAGATGGAAGTTTTGAATATTTAAAACAATGAAGCAAGCAGTACTTGCATACATGGTGGCATAGAGTAACTCTCTCTACATCTTTGTAAAACACTATCAACATTACCAATCATCATTTCAAGGGACTTACTGTTTAATCAGAAAATGTGTTACTTAGGATATATTCTATAGATTTAGTCACATCTATTTACAAAGAAGTAAGTTTAAGAACATTCATTCCAGCATTTTAATAAAAGCCCAAGATTAGAAAACCTTAAATGCCATTTAGTAAATCTGAATAAATTATGTTAATTCATTAAAGAGACTACTGTCATATGGCCCTGGCAGTGTGGGGAAAGATATCTCCTTTTGCACTAATGTGGGACAAATTTTAAGATATTTTATCAAATTGAAATGAAGAGAAAACAATACAACACTGTTTGTATGAGAACCACAAAATGTGGCCGATATAAACACATCCCTACATAGGTATAGGATAGTGTATCACTTCAAGGAATCCCGAAGAGCTAATAGTCTTCTGTGCAGAGTAACTCAGAGGCTGAGAGGTAACTTGCGAGAGAGGGAGGGAGAGAAAGAAGAAAGGTGAGAGGTGTACAGTTTGAGTGAACTGCCAAGCGTGCAGTCCTGTCTGACACGAGAGCGAAGTTGTTGGCCCTCCGGGTGCACTCACCCAGAGAAGAGGGTCTTTAGTACGCATGGAGTCTGTGTTTGCAAGGGCCTTAACAAGTCTGTATTTAGTCCGGGTCCCTTCTATTTTCAGCAGGATTATAAAGATTCTGTTGAAGTAGAGATAAATATTTTCAATTGTCTTTCATATTAAGAAAGACAAGGAAAATTCTCCAGACACAGTTTTTCTTCAGTAGTATTCTTCATCCATGTTCACTGCAAACTGGCTGGGTGGTGATCTTGATGCGACAGGACCCTCACCTTCTCTGTGACGAGGTGCTTACTCCAGGCAGAAGTTGGGAAGAGGACTGCGCTGAGTCTGCTCTGACACTGGACCTGCCCTCAGGGCGCAATGTGACAATTAAAGTTAATGATCTCTGACGATTCTTTTGTCTCCTCAGAGTCAACCAGATTGCTATTTAAAGAAAATTCGTTTCTCAAGGGTGATATAAACAAACATGAGGATTACTATGATAAACATAATGATCTAACTTCATTGACTTTGTCACTAGGCCCACTGTTAGTTCTTTTGATAAGATGCAATATTAGAAACCCCCCCTTTTTTTAAAGCTGTGTCTTTGCCACACAAAATTGATTGCATAATGGATTCCAACCTTTGAAGTGGTATTTGCTTTGATTTCTAGGCGAATAGACAATATAAATACGCAATAGCTTACTGATCAGTATTTCTTTCATTTTCCTTGTCGATGGGATGTGTCTTTTCAATTGTCAGTACTCTGTTGATCTCCCACAGAGTTCTTTGATCTACAACATCCATAGACTTTTCTATGTCGGCGTTGGTGGTATAGTGGTGCACATAGCTGCCTTCCATAGACTTTTCTAAATTTAGGAAATGGCTAAATATTATAATGTTGGTTTGGCCCTGGCCGGTGTAGCTCAGTGGATTGAGCGCGGGCTGAGAACCAAGGGGTCCCGGTTTGATTCCCAGTCAGGGCATATGCCTGGGTTGCAGGCCAGGTCCCCAGTGAGGGCCATGTGAGAGGCAACCATACATCGCTGTTTCTCTCCCTTTTTGTCTCCTTCCCTTCCCCTCTCTCTAAAAATAAGTAAATAAAATCTTTAAAAAAATAATGTTGGTTTGGAGGGACTGAGAGTGAGACCAGAACTCAGGGTGAAATGCTTAGGTTTAGCATACATGCCCTGGCCTACTTTTGTGGGTTGCAGTTCTCATGATGTTTCAATTTTCAAATACTCTACATTGTTATTTTGGTTTTCTCAGTATATACAATATTGCTGGTGTTTTTACTATTTCTTGCTTGTGCTGCCTAAGGAGGGAGACAGGGTCTCCCCAGTTCTGCCCTCCTGGTATATCTTGGTGAGGATGGGAGTCTCCAGCCAGGAGGATGAAGAAACTCCCCTGGCAGAGTGATTGTTGAGACAGGATCACCCCTGCCTATTGAAGATGGAGAGCAGTCCTCAGAATGCTTGTTGTTTTGTGATGTGATTCTCTATAGGAGTGCCTTCTCTATCCTATCCCCTCCCTCATCAGCCTTCCTGGTGAGTTATAGCAGGTAGAGAGGTCTCCGGACCAGCAAGGAAAGAGTATTATTGTTAGTGAACTACAGATCAATATCCCCCTTACTTGTTCTGTCAGGTCCAACATGGGGTATTAGGGTTGGCTCCCTTTCAGTCTGGGAGAAGGATGGCCAATCTGGAGTGCCCTTTCCTAGTTTGGGTGTTGGGAAAGACCTGGTCACCTTCTTCCCTTGATCAGAGGATATAAGAAACTGTGATATTGTGTTCCTCTAATCCTGAGATCCCAAACAAGTTTCTTTGCTTCCTAACACCTTTCAGAGAACTTATCCTGTTTTTTATTTTTATTTTTATTTTTATTTTTTTTTTATTTTAACTATTTCCAGGGTTTTTAGTTCTATTTAGTAGTAAGGATCAGAGAAAAGTGAGTCTCTGGCATCTTGTCCTGAACAAAGGTTTCAATAAATTTTAAGTTACACAACAATTTTTATAGTTTCCTTCTATATTGCGTGTGAGATTCCTCCCTTAGAATGTCATTACATGGCTCATTAAAAGTAAACTTCCAAAGATATTGGATATCACAGTATTACTGATATTCCCTGTCTATAACTGACCATATTCTAGGAAAGTCTGGAAAGGTGAAAGTGAAGGTAACAGAATGAAGGTGAAGGTAAAGAGAGATAAGTGTACATCAGTCTCTGATTACCATTGAGAGGACAGCTATTGGCATTTCAACTTCCACAAGTTAAGATATACCCCTGTATCCTGACCTTCTGAAACTGTTTCCTCATAACATGAGTAATATTTGTCTGAATGGTTACATTCCTGTAGTAAAGATACAGCTTATTTATGTTGTTAACCATTTTTTGATGATCTTTTAACATTTATCTTTTAATCTTTCAGAATCTTAAAGTATTTCTTATTATTTGATCTAAGTTCTAATCACTTAATAAAAAATTTGCTTTCCATCTAGACATGGTCATTAAAATACATAGTCAGCCCTGGCTGGTGTAGCTCAGTGGATTGAGAGTGGGCTGGGAACCAGAGGGTCCCGGTTCGATCCCCCGTCAGGGCACATGCCTGGGTTGCGGGCCGGGTCCCCAGTGAGGGCCATGTGAGAGGCAACCATACATTGCTGTTTCTCTCCCTCTCTGTTTCCCTCCCTTCCCCTCTCTCTAAAATAAATAAATAAAATCTTTTAAAAAAATACATAGTCAATTAACTAACAAAAGTGTTAATTTTGTCATGAGCCCCTTTCAGAGATCTGCATATTCAAAGGAAATTATTCAGTATAAAAATAGGCAAAATGTTTGTTTTGTTTCAAAAGCTTTGAAGCAACTGGAAATATTTTACTATTTTGTAAATGAGCTACTTTTAATAGCTTTTATCCTGCAATATTTATCTATTTCAAGCAGAAGGTACTAGTATTGTTTTTCATAACACACCAGAAAGTTTAAGATAAATGTGATAGATGCAAAGGAGGCTGACGTAGACAGTTTTCAAAAGAAGAAACGAAAGAGACAGACTTCCATATGGAGTCACTGAAATAAAGAAAGCTACTAGGTGTAATGATCAAAAAATAGTGCATGCGTCAAACATTTTAGCTCTTTTTTCACACCTGATAAAATTGAATTTTAGGAAACAGCAATTTTAAAAAGAATTTAAAAGCAATCTTATAAAGTGCCCTAAATCAAATTTGGCAAATATTGTATTCTCTTTGTAATTAAAAACTCAATGCCTACATATCCTATAGTTTTCTTTAACTTCTCTATTTCTAGACAGTTTTAACCTGGTTTGTTCCACTGTTGTGACTAATTTGATTTAAATCATTTTCTCACAAGATCTCGTGGAAGGAGAAGTGAATTCATATTTAATAATCATCTACTATGTATCAGAGATTGAACTGACCACTTTATTTATCCTCCTCTTCCCCTTCATCTCCTTTTCTACCTCCTCTTTATCGTTCATGTTTTACAGATGGTACCAATGAATCTCAGAGCAGATAAATTGCTATTCATTGACTTCACAACTAAAAGACCATTTCAGATAAAAATCAGGTTGTCTATTTTCAACACCATGGTTTCTCCATTAACCATGCTACTTTCTATTACACTTGACCACAAATCATATCATTAACAATTTTCTTGGTCCTCAAGATTATTTCCTGACCCTCTTAACTGTTAAGGAATAAACAACTAACTGTATGTGGAATTTGTGCTTGTAAGCGTTGTGCATTTGTGATAGAGTCTAAAATTGCTACATGATTGTTTTCCATTTAGTTATTCACTTAACAAACATATTAAACTTCTTCTAAATCACAGACATCATAGATATAATGGAAAATACTTATTAGCCAAATGCCAACAGATTTCACTATGCACTATCAAAGATAAGTTTATCAACAAATAACATTATCCAAGAAACACCCTAATTGAAGAAATAAGAAATGTTATTTAAGCACCAACAAGAAATAATTATTTCTAGGCACATAGATACAATATCACATAGAATTTAACATCTGTGTTGAGCTTTGAACAATGAATATACATAGAATATAGGGGAAAGATGATCCAGGCAGATTGGGAAACACAGTGAAGACATCAATTGTTAAATCATACGATGTATTCCAGGCATGGCAAGTGGATTGTTGCTCTTTGTGCTGAGGAAGCATGAGGGAAAGAGAGAGAGGATAGACTGGGGATATAAGTCCTGGACAGATGATAAAAGGCTTTGTTGTCTGATGAATTCTGATGACCTTAGAGAGAATCTTTGAAGGATTCTAAACAGAATATCATAATCATATGCATAGCTCCCTTCTCTTGTGCATAGTGACTTACATCTTACTTGTTATGATATTTGTGTCATTATATAGCAAATGTTTTTCTTTATAAAATAAATTAGTGAGGAGCGATGGCTATCCCTTTAAATCCTCTCTCTCACTGATGCACTGATAAGCTTTCTTGTGTACTAGAAAAAAAAAGATTAGAGTTCATTAAGTATTGCACATTGCTTGTGGTGTATTTTGTCAAGTCAACCTCTATTATTTGGGATCCTAGACAATGTTCCTCATGTGTTCATGACCAAATATTAGTGGGAAAAAGAAAAATATAAGAATCATTCCAGTAGAATAGTGAAGCCATAAATCAGCAAATCAGAGACCAATGATTTTCATGAATAAGTATAGTTTCCTGGTTCTTTAATTTTATTTGTATCCCAGTTGTGAAGCTCTTCTCTCTCTCTCCATCACATCAGGAAGAGCCAGCTCTTCAAGGCTAAAGAAATGAATAAAATTGTCAAGTTCTTGGCTCATGCCACTGGCATAGCAAGTACCATTTGACATTAGTGCAATGGAGCATCTTGGCAGTGGCTCAAACCATTGGACTTCCCAGTCTCCATCTGCAGATTTCCCTCAAACACCCTACATTGCCTGTATCCAGAGTATTTATAAATTGTTCTTCCCATATCTTTTACATAAAACAGTCCTCTCTATTATCAGTGGTCAACCATGTTGCATGAGACATTGCTAAGTTCCCGCAATTGGCCACTCCATGCCAATGAACTAATGGTGTGAAAGGTGTCACTTGGACCTGTTTGAAGTGATGCCAGACAGAACAATTTCAAAGTCTTCTACTGAGCACAGACAAAGGAAGGTTATTTGGCCCCCTTGTAACCCCTCCCCAAAACTCTGCAACTATTTAGAACTACGGTTTATAAGGCTGGGGGTTCTTTCTGCCTCTGAGCTTTCAATTCCACAGCATGCAGACAATGGCCCTGTCTGTCATGGCCTGGATCTGGTTTACAGTGGCGAGAATGAATCATGGTGATACTTAAAAGGGCATTTTCCTTGCTGTTTATCTATGTATATTTTATTAGCATTTTTATAAGCAAATGGCTAGTAATTAGCAGGTAAAACCTAGGAGAGAGGCTGCAAGGTCCATTGGATACATTACAGAAATCAATTTCCTGATATAGTAAGTGATTGGCTTGTTATGGCACATTGCTCTCTGGAAAGTTTCTCAAGAAAAATGTGCAAGTTATTTACATTAGCACTGTTTTAATGATGCTGTGTAAATAAAGGCATTCATTTTGGAGCAATGAAGTGGAATAAACGTGTAAAGGATAAGCCCTCTTTTACATTGATAAATAGGATTAAGTCATGGATGATTAGGGTGGAGAGGGACCACAGTGATCACAGGGCTCAGTCTTGCTACTCAGAGGAATGGACATTGATGTAGAAGCATAGTGAAATAGTTAGGTGCTGGAACTGTGAAACCAGACTATGCAGACTATTTCAATTTTATTTGAAACTAAATATCTGTATCTTACTGAGCAAGTGACTTAGCCTCGATCTCTTTCCTTGATAATGGGGATCATTAATAATGGTATGTAACTATTAAAGGAACTTCATAGGGTTGCCAGATAAAATATTGGATATCCAATTACATTTGATGTAAATAGCAAGTAATTTTTTAGTATAAGTATGTTCAAATATTGGACATTCTTCTAATAAAAATGTAAATCTGAAATTCATATGTAACTGAAAATTCACTAATTTTATTTTCAAAATCTGGTAACCTGTGAGGATTCTGTGAAACAATTGGAATACAAAGTCCTTAAAAAGGTCCTGGAAATGTAACAATACTGAATTCAATTAATACTATTTATATTATTTTTCTAGTTACTTATCTGTTAAAATCATGAATAGGTTTTAATCTAGATTCACTGTTTCCATAAGACCACACTGCTGTTTTTTCACCTCTTTTATAAATTATCTTCCACCTAGATTAAAATTGAGGACAAATTTCTACATACCCAGAACCTTTTACTGAGTATTAGTCTGCATGAGTTTAGAAGGGACAGAGTTATATTTATGTCAACGGATTTGAACAGAATAACTAAATAAAAGGGATGTACACAAACAAACCCACAAAAATCAAAGGTGTTTCGAATCCTGGGAATGACCGTTGGTTTATCAGCTTTTAGAACGTTATTACCTGAGATTATTTGCGCCATAGTTATTACTCACCATTATTAGTCTGGATAAACAGAAACTGTGTCCATGAAGTGGCCACCGGAGCCCTTATACCCTATGTCCTTGTTTTCCAGTGTCCTTGATTCCAGTGCTTCAGTCCTTCCAGCATCATTGCCTCTAATAGATTCATTATATGCAACTTCAATAGTATTATGCCATGATAAGAGCATTTTCAGTCTGTCCCTAAAAGGGCAAATTAGCAGTTAATCTGAAGTAACAACAAATTATGAATGGGAGTAACATGTAAAAATACCTGGGATTGGATATATAAATATAGATTATTAGAATGAGAAAAATGAGAGTTGAGAGAATGGTCAAAAAGAAATTGTTTGGAGGCATGGGAATAGAAAAAGATGTGAGCTCTACCCCTCATTTGCTCCTGGCAACTGCTCAGTAACAGTGGAAAAAATAGCCTTGTACAAGTCAAGAGGAAGATGCCTGACACCTGCCCAGGACAAGCCTGCTCCGTTTGACCTCATTGTGTCAGGAACTGAAGCTCTGGGACATCTCGTGTCTGGGAAAAGACATGTGATTCACGGCCTACATGTCAATGCTATGAACTCACTTATGTTGCACATGTTGTTGGGGGCCAGGGAGAAGCTGTGGTGTTTTATTAAACCTCAGTGTCTAAGTTACCCTGTGTGCTCTAAATTCGGGGGCAAAGTGCTCATTTTTGAGCAGTGGCTGGAGTATAGTAAGTGGTCAATATATATTAGCTCCCTTTCCTTTTTCTAAGTCTTACATTATAAAGAGGAAACTCATGGGAAACATTGTCTTATTAAATGTTTATGATATTTCATCTAATATTTATTGAACATGCATCATTTTCTAGACTACTGGCTATCTTTGTGGATATTATTTCTCATTACCATAAAATCATTCCAATAAATGCTGCTCTATTTCTGTATGAGAAAAATAAAAAACGGGCACTATCACTAACCAGGCAAATACCAGTAAAGAATTGGCAAAACCGGATTCAATGTAGGACTGTCCCAATTCCAAGTCTATTCTTTTCTACTTTATCACCCATTACTATCTATATTTTGGCAAGTGCTCTACATTTTTTTTTAATGCTTTAACAAATGGATAATTCAGAGAAAGTTTTTTGATAATCTAGTAAAATGTAAAAACAATGCTCATGCGAGAGTTGTTGAGTCCATCATCCATGGTTTTTCAATGGCAAGCACGTAACTTGTCCCGTGTTGTTGGCTGTTCACCTGGGATGGCCTCACGGAAAACCAGTACAACACAGAACAATGGCAGCTACATAGTCATAGTGATAATTTACTATATGGAATTAAACAGCTAAGTTATATGTTAAATAAGCAGTACAATTTCATACTAATATACCAACCTATGTATTTCTAAATAAACTCTAGTGAAAAATATAAAAATAAGAAAGGAATAGCAAGTGCGTTTATTGAACTACCTATCAAAGAAGTCCTAGAATTTATATATAGAATTTGATAGCAATTTCTTTGCCCATTTTACAGATTTAATGCTTAAAAATACTAATTTAGTTATGGTATAAAATATGTGGTTTTATATTTTAGCCACATTGACAATATGATTTAATTTAGATTCATCAATTTACATTTTTGCATTCATATCATTCATGCAATAAATGTATAATTTTAATTAAAATTCAAAATATTTAAAAAGCAAAACTATGAAGTAAATTTAAATGTAAGCATAGACATTTATGGGACTGTTTCTAGAGAAACTATTGACATACTCTTTGAGTTTAACTAGTTTTACTGGTAATTTTTTTTCCGTAAAGTTGACTATTTTATTGCCCTCAAATAATGGTCAAATTATTATTTTGCTGTATAGTCTTATCTCACTCGACTCTAAAATTGCACAGAATAAGAATAATAAAATATTTGTCATAAAATCGGGTATACAATATCATTTAATTAATTTACTTATATAAGTAACATATAAGCTTGAACAAGCTGATATATTTATTTTTACTTTCATGTTTGAAGTTATTTTTAAAATTATGACCTCGTTTCACCAAAGACTGACAAACTGACGAAATCATGGCCCTTGAAGTGTTTTATTGAATGAACTTTCTTCAGACACCGTTAGATGGGTATGCGTTTTCAGAATGCTTAGTCATTTCCCTTTCCTGGTATACCTGCCTACCTTCTGTGTCATAGTCACCTTATTCCCTGAAACCTGAAAGTATGCACTCTGATTGTTTCTTCCTTGGGTTGTTAAAGATGTATCAGTAAAAAATAAGGCACAGTCTTCTAAGGAGGTTGTCTTTATTTTTCCAGAACTAGAAGGAGAGAATTCATGGAATAAATGTTAACAAGACAAAGGCATTGTCAACCTGCTGACAAACCTATAATCCTTCTCAACTAAAGAAACAAACATCAAATATGTACACCCATTGGAATAGAGAATGATTAATTAAAAGTGAAGCTAGACCAGTTGTATTATTTTCATGACATTTCTGTCCACCACACAGAATAGATCATATAGACCCTTATATAGATGGCTGTTCCTATCCAATATTGCTAGTGAGTGTGGTAGGAAGAATTTATTTCATTAGAGGTTGTCTATACTATTTAATCCGCTGCGTGCTTTCCTGACTCCTTTTTCCCTGCAATGTTAAGTAATTTTAACTTTAAGAGAATTGTAAGAAATGATTCATGGGATGGCACAGAAAACCTTTGTCCTTCATTTCATTGTTACTATTATATTGGGCATATGCCAATGGGAAGAGAAAGCTAAGAGCCTATTTAGCCATGAATAATTCCACTACTGAGATACTGAAATTGTCTGACTACTTTTCTTCCTCTCTCTTTTCATCCTCTAAACCTTTATTATTTTGGAAAAAAAATGTCTTCAAGAATAAATGTACTTGAATGAGTTAGAAGCTGGGAACAACTTAACCTATAAAATAGTCTTTATGTACTTGAGACTATCTTATTATTTCTTCCAAGAACTAAACAACAGTAATGCTATCCTCTTCTGTGGAGTAATCCAGTGATAATAACAGTGTATAAGGAAGAATGCATTACTTATACTTTTATTAAACATTTAAAAGCTTTTAATTGTTAACATCTAATAAGGTGTGTAGGTAAAATAACTCAAATAGCTTGGGTATATGTATCTTTGAACTTAGTTTAGCCCAGTGGTACCCTAACCTGGGAAGAAAGCAACGTTCATGTAAGCCACGTTCTATCTTAAATCCCCTTCTTATGATTCTAAAAGTTGTTGGAGATCAGTGAGCATCTGCACTTCGGTCATCACCAGCCTCCATTCACCCCCATCAGCACTTGAGAGATCTCGTATGTGCACCCTTTTCATTTCCAAGGTACTTCTGTGTCCTGTTACCATAGAAATAGAAAAAAAGTGGGGGTCAATAATGCTGTTTCTATAGAAACAGGAGACATTGAATTAGACTCCTTGGCTTTGTCCCTTGTCACATGATGTGAATTTTTGGAGAACCAAATGGACATGTTCTGGTGAATATTCTTTTACTTTCATAAAACATGTTTCCCTATTTTAGCCTCTATACTTTTAATTCTAAAAGTGTTGGTCTATTTGGTTTTATTTGTTTTTATCAGAGGTTACCTGCAAATTTAATCTCTCTCACACTAATTTCAAAAAACAAATTTATTTTACTGAAAATATGAACTTTGAAACATGCTGCACTAATAATAAACTGTGAGTGAATGAGAGTAGTTTTTATATTAGTAAGTCTTTTAATTCAGATGACATTTGCAGCTACTCACTGTCTCATAACTTGCCCAAATAAGCTAATGTCTAAGTTTGTCTTCCCTGTACTTGGAGTTCAGCTGCAAGCAGCACGTTTAGTATTCTATTCAGTGTGCCTGGATTCAGAAGTCTCACTCAGGTTTAAAACACAATTTGGTCTACACTCAGAAACATAACTTCAGGGTATGAATATAGTCATCATAAGATAACCACATACATATGCTAAAGGTTCTGTACTTATTCTTTCTCTTTGTCTTTTTCCTTTCTTCCTTTCTTACCCTCCCTTCCTTTTCTATCCCCTCTTTCCACTGTGTTTTGCTACTCATTTGTGCAGTACCAATGATGGCAAACTTTGAATTCCATCTCTGCTATTCCTTCCATCCTCCTTAAACTCTTTAGGTTTAGGTGCTATTCCTTATTCCAGTCATAACTGTGTGTGTTTTATTTTTTCTCGGCACTGATTATGCTGTGATTGAGACTGTACACAATTGTCTTTGCCCTCTTCTTTACCAGATTGTGAGCTTTTTAAGTCAAAGCCCATGCTCAAATTATTTATAATATGTAATGTTTTGAGTATAGTACTTAGTTCACAGAAAGTTCTTATTAACATGTGTTTATAAAACTTTTAATTTAAAATGAAATGAGTGAGAATTTATCCAAAAGTTATTACTTGACCTAGATTTTATACTTATATAAGTTCCATTATCTTAATACTCCTAACCTTAATACTGTATAATAACCGTAACACTCCTAATACAACTACTAGGAAGCCAAAACTTATTCAGACATCCTTTTCATGTTTGATCAATCCAAGAATTAAGTTTTCATAATATCTTCCCTAACGTTGTCACATCATGACTTACATGCTTACAATTGCCACATGCTTACAATAGTCCATATCTACTGAATGAAACAGCACTTCAGTAAGGGACCAGATATAATTGAAATAACATTAATGACAAAACATCTTCATGTACTTTTGATTATATTGTCTATAAAAGCTAAAAGGATTTTTGAATCATACTTTAGAAGCAGTAAACCAATTTCCTATAATACTGCAAGTATGGAAAATTATTTGTCAACATAAGAAATATCCAAGCCTGTAGAGAATTTTTATGAGTTTATTTGAGCTTATTTTAGCCAAACTGACGACATATGTTGAAGAGCAAGAGCTCAAATGCTCCAGAGAATAACAGTTTTGCAGCTTCTATTATGCATTTAAAATTAAGGAGAAAGCGTAAGGGAGATTACATGAGGGTGGTGGGAGGAAGCGACTCCAGATGGGATTACAGCAGCAATTTTCAACCCTCTTCATCTCACGACACCCACAAACTAATTACTAAAATTCTGCAGTGTGCCAAAATATGTTTTTGGCTGCTCTGACAAAAACAATAGGTATAATGTTGATTCATTTACACAAGATGGCAACTGTGTCAACTGTTGTCTTTTTCTATTTGACAATCTATGGAAAAAGAGGTCAGTGCCCAAGACTAAATAGTCAGGTATTTCACGTTTTAAAGAATTTTGCGGCATGTTGTTTGAAAATCGCTGGATTACAGGGTAGTTAAGATTACATGCTCTGTTGGGGAATCTGAAACGGGACATTTCAAGGATGTGTTAATCTAAATACAAAGAAACAAGGGACAGGGCTTGCTTAAGGGAAAGATAAACCTTTTAAGAAAGAAGTTCTATGCCTGGCACATGACTACCCACCATGGCCTGCACAGTTAGGAATTTATGGTAAGATCACCCTGTGAGGTTACTTCCCAAAGAACCTCTTTTTTGTTCACATACCTCATTTTTTAGCTGCTTTACTTCTTAAGTATACATATTAAGTTTTACATTATTAAGAAATAATGCTTTAAAATTTAAAAACTAAGAATCATATCCAATATTCAGAAAGATAAAAAACTTCATACACTCATGATAGATTTTAGCTAATTGAGCTTTTTAATCTATTAATTTAATGGAAGTCATCAGGTATGATGTAATTGAGACTTCTATAGTTAGTTGAGTATTAAAAAACAAAAACATAAAAAAGCAAACCTCAATTTAAAAAGGAAATATTTTTAAATCAAACCATAACCATATTAAAACTGAACTATAACAGTCCATTTATTAACTATTGGTTTAGCATGGATAGAAGCATCAAAGCTCAGTGGAAAGTCCCTACCAGAAGCCAGAATTTCATGCATAATTGATCTCAGCTAACATGTTCTTAGGTCAAGAAGGGAGGCTTTTACTACATGTCTATAAAGTAGAGTAGAGAGATTCTATTATATTAGTAACAACTTAACACATTTTAAAAACAGAAAAATTTGAATTTGTAGCCACATAATTTCTGACACCAAAATTGTCAAAATTTAAACCCTGATGTGCAGTAGCCAAGAAATGTGCTTGCTGGTAAAACATGTTAAGGGAGATGACAGCCTTGGTTTTGCCCAATGGATGACCCAGTTTTGGCTTCGACTTCTTCTGAAATGTTTCCAGTCTTCCCCAGTTTTTCTTATGGTCACAGCAAGAAAAAGGAGAGCCGAAGAACAAAACATAAGCTACCTCATGCCATAGGATACCCAGAGGTAGCAAAATTATGCAGCAAATAGTATTGCCCATGTTGGACACAGAGGATCTGTATAACTTCCGGGAAATTAAGAATAGACATAGAACACTATAAACAATAGATTTCTCTTTTACTTGGAGTATGAACCTTTGCAACTGTGAACCTACTTCTCTTCAAGGCAAAAAGCCACGTCCGGATACAACATCCCAGGCACAAAACAGCATGCAATGCAGAAAATGAAAGCTAAACCTACACCAGAAAAAGAGGAATTTAGACAGAACAGGAACAAAAACAATTTTGTTAAAATAAAAACCATCACCTAACTACAGTTTTTGCTATTCCCAGGGTATAGGAAAGTTACTATTGGAGCAATGAAAAATTCACAGTGGACCCCTATTGCACTGTATTTGTAGTTGCTAACACACATATTTAAGTTTAATAGCTTCTAAATTGCATATAATTTTCACTATTTAAAATGTGCTTGGTTAGTTTGAATTAATTTGCTTGTAGCCTTACAAACTCTTAAGCTGGAAAAGCTTTCAGTGATCACAAATAAGGTTCCTGTTAGCACCCCAACATCCAGGGGAGTGCTCGGGGGGGGGGCAGAGAAGGTTGGAAAATGAGCAGAGCTTATGTAAACATGGATGGCAAACACGTGTTCTCTCTCTATTACCTTATGTCTGTTTATTTTCTTACAAGATAGCCAAGTGTTACCAGTAAATAAACTTGTTTCCTTATCTGTAAAATGGGTATAGTAACATAAATTCCAATAAATAATTATAGATCCTGTCCTGTTCAGTGTTTTTATTTTCTTTCCTGAACAAAAATGTCCTAAATTTGGATAACAAATAATATGATTGCTCTATCATTCTGAGGAATAAACCATTTTCAAATGGACTTAGCTTAAAATTTCCTCTTTTCGTAGGAATTAAATGCATATGTATTGATAAAGTCCCCTTCCCGGCCAAGATTCAAACACAAAGAACATTCCTTTACTAATGTGTTTAAATGTTTAGTAGCAACTGTTATGTATACCACGTGAAATGGAACACCACCTACCAACGAGAAGCTTGTAGTCTAGTAGATAGTAAGCTATTTGTCACTGTCAATTAGCGAGCAAGGATTCCATAACTACTAAAAGAAGCAGCATTTCTGATACATCTGGTGTTATTCAAACTGTATTGTAGCACTTTTGACTAAAACACAACAACGATAATAGAGAGAGTTATATAGCACTTGTCTTGAGGATAAATTGCTTCAATTACTTTATCCTGAGAAACAGAGATTCGTTCTAATGATATTATTAAGGCAGTTGTAAAAATACATCATTTTCACTCTTTAGACTATTTCACTAATTGTCTAGGACCTCTCACAGTACAATTTTACTAATATAGTCCTAAAGACTTAATGTGCTTCTCTTTTTAGAATATCTAGTCATTTTTTTAAAGATTTTATTTTATTTTTAGAGAGAGGAGAAGGGAGGGAGACAGAGAGGGAGAGAAACAGCAATGTATGGTTGCCTCTCACATGGCCCTCACTGGGGACCTGGCCCGCAACTCAGGCATGTGCCCTGACCGGGAATCGAACCAGGACCGTCTGGTTCCCAGCCCGCGCTCAATCCACTGAGCTACACCAGCCAGGGCAGAATATCTAGTCATTTTTGTTTGTACTTTATTTATGAGATATATATCCTATAACAAGATATGTTCTAGTATGTCTCTCAAAAGAAACTGTATGTGTATATAGTGAACTTTTAAACTAACATTTTGAGTGGATCAGTGTTCTCTAACTTGCTGGATACTGAAAATCTTATATAGAGTTTCTCACTTTAAATAGCCCTTACAGAAATGCTAAAGAACAATATGGACCATAATAAATGTACCTCTGTATCTTTCTTTCATCAAAAAGAGAAGGGTGAGTGGTTAATGGCTTCTATAA
>PVJI01001315.1:0-187682 GCA_004026765.1 Micronycteris hirsuta
GGGACGGGAGGTGTCCCGGCTCCACCTTCCATCCTGAGACATCCTGAGAAAGTCTGATTTGTCGCTGCAGGATCTAAGGAGCTGTGCCCTCGAGGGAAAGCTTTCAAAAGTTTTCTGCTCGAGAAGAAACACATGAGAAGAAATCAAAGACAGAACACCTGTGCCAATTGGGGCTGATGTACACAGGCAAACTTTCTGCTTTTAAACAGAGAAACCAACACTTCCCCTCAAAGCCTGTTTTTGCTGAAGAATCGTTAGTGTGACTGAGGGCAGCGGCACAAATTCCTAGATCTAGTTCTTAAAAAGTGGTTCCAAGTCTCTTTCAAATTTCTAAAAGATGCCTATGAAAATTAAACCAGAAACATAGCACCAAACGCAATGTGTAAAATCTGACTAGATCCTGTTTTGTTTTGTCATTTCAAAAAGACATTCTTGTGAGAAGTGAGGAAATCCGAGCGAGGGTAGAAGTGAGGGGATATTATGAGATTACGATTATTTTTGTAAATATTATAATGCTGTTGGAATTATGCAAAAGTATTTAGGAGTGAGGTGTGGGTGTATAGAGAGAGTATAACTAGGGCAACATGTTAATAAATAAATAAATACATCAGTAACTATCATTCTGCATTCCATGGCCCAAAGGTTTTCCCACGCCCCTACTGGAGATTATGACATGAATACAGTCCGATGGGATCGGTCACTATAATTTAGGCTGCCCTATATAATTTCACATGCCTTCGCAAAATTACATGGACGATGTATACACGTCACATGAAGAGACCGCCTACGGCTTCACCGAGGTTCAAACAGACACTTACGTATCTAATCTTGGGTCAGGGAAGCAGGAGCTGAGCCAGACACCTGGGTTCTAGCACACTCTGACACATACCTGCTGTGTGAGCCTGAAACAAGGTATTTAGCCTAAGCATTGTTCTCTTTAACAGTCTCTGACCTTAAAAAATGGTGTGACGCCCTGCCTGGTGTGGCTCAGTAGATTGAGCACCAGCCTGCGAACCAAAAGGTCGCTGGTTCGATTCCCAGTCAGGGCACATGCCTGGGTTACAGGCCGGGTCCCCAGTTGGGGGTGTGCAGGAGGCAACTGATCGAAGTTTCTCTTGCACACCGATGTTTCTCTCCCTCTCTCCCTCCCTTCCCCTCTCTCTAAAGGTAAAGAAATAAAATCTAAAAAAAACAACGTGACAATGAAATGAAAACAAAATTGTAAACTACTGAGCACAGCACCCAGCACAGAGCACGTGCTAGTTCGCAGCTGCCGTCACGCTTCGCACCCCACTATGACGCTGAGCCTAACCTTCCGACAGGAACGCACCACACAGACCCTCTGAGTCTTGACTGCAGCGAAGTTCATGAACGAGTCCCATTATAATGTCAGATAACTTAAAATGGAGACGTGCTTGACAAATACGGTATTATCTCATTGTTCAGATTTTTCAATGCACAAAGGAATTTATTTTAATTTTTTATTTTTTATTGTTATTATTTCACAGTTGTCCCAATTTTTCCCTCTTTGCCCTCCTCCCCCCTGCCCACACCCTGCCCCTACAGTCAATTCCCACACTGTTGTCCATGTCCATGGGTCATTCACACATGTTCTCTGACTAGCCCCTCCCCCTTCTCTCCCCCTTATCCCCCTCCACCCTGCCCTCTGGTCACTGTCAAGACGTCTGTTCCATGTTTCCATGCCTCTGGTTCTCTTTTGTTCATTAGTTCATTTTGTTCATTAGATTCCTCTTATAGGGGAGATCATATGGTGTTTGTCTTTCACCGACTGGCTTATTTCACTTAGCGTAATGTTCTCCATTTCCATGCATGCTGTCGTAAATGGTAGGAATTCCTTTTTCAACGGGAGGAATTTTTTAAGAAGTAGTGTGTGCCTTGGTTCCTGCATACAAGGAACCAGACACTAGCTGGGGAGACAGCTGACAAGAAAAGGGATCCATAAAAGATGAAGAGCATCAGAACAGGGCAGGCTCTGCTAAAAAGAGCTAGTACAATGACAGTTCCTGTTTTTGAACTTGCTGCTTGCCCAGCACACATATCGACAACCCACTGACGCAGTCCTGTACCGAAATCCTGCCTGCTCTACCTTCCAAACACATCCCCGTATCTCCCATTTCTCACCTGCCCTGAGAATCAAACGGGAGTCTTGATTCTTATCTGCGGCACTCCTGCAGCCTCCAACCAAACCTGCTCAGTGCTGCTCCTTTGCCCCTTGGGCTCTAAGACTATTCTCCACCCAGCACCCAGAATAATTCATTTCAATGCTCCAGGCATCACGATTTCACTCCTGTTCAAAAACCTCCAAACCTCTCCATGTTGCTGGGAGTAAAAACGTCACCGTTTTTAAAGGGCCCACAAAATGTCATTGCCAGGATACAGTCCTGCCTGCTTTTACAACTTCATTTCCTAATAGTTTCCGGTAAAATTATCTCCTTGAAGTTCCTTAAATGCTTGAAGCCTTTCACAGAGCTTCGCTGCCATCCTCTCTGCCTGGGTTACTAGTCCCCCATCCGTCACCGAGCCTGCTCTCTCGCTCTCTTAAGTCTACGCTACCACTCTTTTAAAGAGACCCTCTCCTGTCCACCGGACACAAAATACTAACAACCGAAAAGTGGCCAAGTGACATATCATACCTCCACCCCATGGGCACCAGGCAGCTGTGCAAAAGAAAGGAAGGTGATTTCTATGAAGTGACAGAATAATTTTCCAGACACGTGGTTAATTGACAAAAGCAAGGTACAGAAGAGTACATATATATATAGTGTATGTTACCTGCTGTTTAAGAAAAGGACTTAGAAATAAACATATGTATTGGTTTATGTCAGCAAACAAAACCAAGAAAGACAAAACAGAAACAAACTATGTGCTATGGGTGGGGCGTGGAGGGAGACGAAAGGATTTCTCTGAGCATATCTTTGTATACAGCTGTGATTTGAATGTCAGTATATTACATATTTAAAAATTAAAGGGGAAAAAACCTGAAGTTGAAAACAGAAACCATTAATGCAACTATAGACAAATTGATACCATAATCACACAGAAGAAAAAAAAAAGGTTGATTCAAGTAACTTTAAAATCCAGTATTCTGTACATATCCAGTGGGATATATAGAAAAATAAAAAGAACAGCAAAGAAATCTTGAACTGTATTTCGTAACGTTTGTGCTTGGTAGCGGTAATGGTATAGCGATTATGAAACTATTTTGTGTTTAACATAAATTAGGAAAACACACTGATGCTACTAAGCTTCAGTATACTTCCACATAAACTCAGAAAATATACCGAGGCTAATAAGCTTCGGTATATTTTCACGGTGGAGAAGCAAGATGCATTGATGGAAGGGAGGAGAAGGAAGACGAATCAAATGACTGGATTAGCCTTGGCCGTAACACAGTAAACCCACAACTCTGCGTAAACACTATTTCCGAGCGTGGCAGCAGGCAGGGCCTGGAACCATGAGTCCAGCACCTGGAGTACACCTAGCACTCAGAGAGTTTCTGAATATCACCCCCACTAAAAGGAACAAGGAAATCTACGATTCCACGGGTGAGGCAGGAAAGGACGAAAGGAGCCCAGAACTTCTTTCTGTGCCAAAAAGAAAGGAAGCGCTCAAGAATTCTCGGAAACTTGGCAAAAGGGAGCTAAAGCCTGTAGGGGATCCCACTTGCAAATTTGAGATTACTGAACATCAAAATGGACAATGCAGGAATACCACCTTAGAAAACATCCATGAGTCCATACTAATAAACCAATGAAATAAAAAAGGGAGGTGCTGAAGTTCTTCATTACTGAAGAATGTCAATAAGGTACCCTGGCTGGTGTAGCTCAGCGGACTGAGCGAAGGCCTGCGAAGCAAAGGGTCACCAGTTCGATTCCCAGTCAGGGCACATGCCTGGGTTGCAGGCCAGGTCCCCAGTAGAGGACACATGAGGGGCAACCACACACTGATGTTTCTCTCTCCCTCTCTTTCTCCCTCCCTTCCCTTTTCTTGAAAAATAAAATCTTAAAAAAAAAAAAGAATGTCAATAATGTCTAAAGAAAAATAGGCATAGAAAATTGCCACCTACAAATATTTGAATGATAATGGACTCGGAAGAATCGCCACTAGACATTGCGTGAAAGATTGTTGGGGAACCGGGCAGTCACACAATCTCGAAGTGTCACTTAATAAATCGCGCACTACTTACAAAGGGGGAAACGTGCCTCCGCAATGAAGAAAGCTGATGAACCTCACCTGAACCAAATAACATCTCCAGTAACGACACGACCTGGGCTGCGTCTGCCACCCGACGAGATGCATGACAAAAAACTCCTGCCCCAGAAAGTGTCCAATCACAGACACGGAGGAAGCAGACAACTGAGAGACATTGTATCAAACAACAGATCCTTCAAAAACGGTGATGCTACAAAATATAAAAACAAAACAAAACAAAACAAAACCCCTAACAAGAAGTTTTAGGTTAAAGGGGATGAAAGAGGCATGACCTCCAAATGCAGCCGGAGCCGTCTTTGGCTGCTGGGCTCTCCGACAAGACACGGGTCTTTCTAGAAGACGCATGATGACATATTTGGAGGAGCTGCGACCCTCAGATGGTTTAGCACAAACAAATGTTAAGTCTGTGCACATAGGTACAAAAAAAGAGAAGTAAACCAAATGTGACAAAATGTTCACTGCCCCATTTTTGGCAGCTCTTCTAAACATTTTAAGTGTTCCCAAGTTTTTAACACTTAAAAGGAAATCTTAGCCACTTCCCCTCCCATTTCTTCTGCATTGCCAATCAGTGAATGAACTCCACGTCTACACAGTTACTCATTCAGTTACTTACTGTCCCCCAACTGTAACATAAGCTTCCCAAAGGCAGGGAGGAGTCTGTGTCTTGCTGCATCCCCAAGCCCTTGTCCAGTGTCTGACCCAAGGTTGACCCTCAATGAAGTATTTATAGAATGACTGATGTTCGCGCTCATTCTATGAAGTAGATACTATCATTATCCTTTCTCTCACGTGAGTGGTTCTCCCTCTCTCTCTCTCTTCAAAGGCAAAGATACCGAGGCACACAGAAGCCTGGTAACTTTAAAGAAGCTAGAACTCGGGTGGGGGGTGGAGCCTGGATGTGAAGCCAGGCATCTGACTGGAGAGCTGGTGCTGTCAGTCACTGGCAGGCAGCTCCCCTGGCGAGACAGGCTCCACCCCAAAGGGCTCACCTTCTGTGGGGTACACCATTCAGAGCAGGCGACATTCATGCTTGCTGAATGACAAGACCTCGGGAATGAATACATGAACTAGATGGCAGGTGCCACCGTGACGGAACTGTTCAGAGACTCTTGCTGGAGGATATGGGACTTGAGTAAACTGGGTTTTCAGTTGAGGGGACCACGGGTTCAGGCAACGGTCACCAAAGGTGCGCTCTGGAACTGGGGAGAGATCAGCTCTGTACCTGTCTCTCCCCCTGTCCTGTAGCCCCCGGCCTGTGAAAGCCTCCCAGCTCCTTGTGCCCTGTGACAGTCTCTGCCCTCAGTTTCTCTCAACCGCAGTCCCTCCTCACTGCTCCTGCCGGATTATTCTTCCTGAGTGCATGGTTCCAGGCTGACAGGCTCCAAAAGACTTCTCCTTTGCTTGGAGAAGAGAAGCCAAACTCCCAAAGGGGACATTTAGGGCTCCGGCCCGAGTGGACGCACTTCCTCTGCAGTGACACCAGATGATTCCGTGTTGCCCGGTCTCCCCCTGTGCACTGTGCAGCCCAGTCCTTCTTACCTGCTCGCCTGCTCCTGGAATCTTGCCCCACATCATGTCCACAAACCACCTGTCCCCAGAGGCCACAGTCAAATGCTCTCCCTTTCACGAAGTGGGTTTCACAAAAGATATGCGTGTGAGGCCATCACCTAAGGACACTTCTTCGCCCTCTCCCGCTGCATGCCCCACGCACATTAAACACATCAGGCGTAACCTCTCTTACGCTTACTTCTGCGTCTTATCAAGGAGGTACTTTGAGCAGAGTTCAGCCCCTCCCCCAGGCTGTACTCCGGAGAAGGTGGTACCGTCAGGCACACCACCGATGCTGAATGCAGAATGGAGATGGAAGGTTGACCTGGTAGGATGTGCCAAGGGGACCCCGATGGGAAACCCCAAGGAATACAGAAAACCTCGTTAAGGGGGTTATTACTATGCTCCAGGGGTTGGCTATCACTTAACCAGGGGCCTGCGTGTGCAAGGGTTTGTGAAGGTGGGGAGATAAAAGTGGACCCAATGAAGCCAACGTTACGGGGCTGCTGTGACGATGAGAAGAAAGGTGACAGGGACGAGGGCAGCTCTGGACACAACGGTAGTTCTTTTCTGCGTTTGAAGCAGGAGGAAAGGCGCACCTGCCGCCCTACTGAGAACTCGCCTCCGGACACTCCTTTCCGCCCTCTCCCCTGCCCACCTCCGCCGGGCCGGCCCGCCGACGCCGCTGGACGAGCGGCGCGCCTCGGCCAAACTAGTTGTTGGGCAGGTGGGTCCGTCTCCCCTGCCCCTGCACAAGTGACCCAGGCTGTGCTCCGAGAAAAAGGCACACCCTTCCGGGGAACAGTCGGTGGGAAGGGGAGCCGCGATGGGGGGCGGGGGGGAGCCTGAAAAGAACTCCAGAGAAAGGAAGGAATCAGCGCGGCTCGGGGGAACCTGCTGGAGTCCTTCCGTCTCCTTCCCAAACGCGACCCCGGCGCCTGACGTCCAAGTTGGTGCCGGCCCACGCAAGGGGGACCTGCAGATGCAGCGACAACTCTCTGTCCCACAAGGTCCGCTCGCTGCGTTTTTACGCACTGCCACCCTTCCCCCAACCCGAACCCAACTTGCAGTGGCCTTGGGCCACACCCTTCCATCCGGCCCCAAAGTTCTGGGGCCTCGGACACCACGGCGCCGCCTAGTCCCCGCGGGGACTCCGGGGAAGGCCGCCACTCACCGAATTGGAGCAAGACGAGGGCCAGTTTGACTACCGCGGCTACTGCGGTCCGCCCCGAGACCTTGACGGAGCCTTTGACCGAGCCCATTGCCAGAGCGCAAATGCCCGTGGCACTGTAGCAGCCACAGATCTTCGCGCCAGGACCGCCCTCGCCCCGCCCCGACTCCGCCCCTCCCCGCCCCGCCCCGCCCCGTCCCTCCCGGGCCCGCCCCTCCCCGCCCCGCCCCTTCCTGTAGCGTCTGTAGCCGAAAGCGTGGGCACACAGCCTCCACCCACAACACAGGGCGGAGTCCCCTTTCCCTCGCGCGTGCGCTCTAGCACTTTCCCTTCGCCTGGAAGCTGGACGGAGGCAATTACCTAGCTAGGGGGCTCGCTCCCCCAGAACTACGCCCCACTCTGCTGGGCCTTGAAGGGACAGCAAAGCTCTGCCGAAAGGCAGGGAGGCTCTGAAGAACTTTACTCCTTCAGTGCTTTCTGGGATCCGCCGCCGCGCGGAGCCTGCCTTTCCTGCCAGTGACTCTTGGCTAACGCCACGCGGGTCGGACAGCCTCTTGAAGCCACGCTTTCCTCAAGTGTTCAAAGGAAACGGGAAATGCCACACAGCTGCTAGGATGCGTGGGGTTAGCGGTGCAGCACCGTAAACTCCATTCTCTCCTCGTTCAAGTGCATGCCACCTTTTCCTTCATCCTGACCCCCAATCCCGACACCGCCTTCAGGGGGCTAGCCTTTCCACCCTGCGGTTTCTCCCTTCTCAGATCCCCTCTTTGCTCTCTGCCTCCACTTCAACTGTGGATTTCGTGCAGGCTGAGGGGTCAGATCCATTGGCTTACTGTTAGGCCCCGCAAAAATCTCTACCCCGTGGGCGGGGCAGGCACTTGGAACGCTGCATCCTATTGGTTTGCGTTTTGGTCGCCAGATCCCTGAGCAGATCACTCCCAGAAACAGTTGCTCCCAGTTGCTCGCGTTGGCCTCCCTCCCTGGCTGCCCCCTTTCTTTGGGAGAGAGGCACCAGAATTGCCCTTGCCCAGGGAGGGAGTTAAGGGAACTCCCCCAGGAACAGGAGCCCTGCTGTTCAAATAAACACCAACACGTGGCCAGCTGCAAAACTGAGGGGAAGTGTGCTTAGCGTTGCTGGCTTCTCCATCCTGCTCAGGTGGGCCCCCAAACCACTCAAGACACTTGAACTTGACTGTTAGAATTCATGAATTATTTCTCAAATTAGCCAGAATTTTTTTAAAAAGTATTGATTGATTGGGGGGGCGGGGAAGAGAGAGAGAAAATGTGGATTTACTTGTTGCTCCACTTGTTGATGCATTCATTGGCTGATTCTGGGTTGTGCCCTGCCCGGGATGGAACCCGCCACCTTGGCTATGGGGCCTGTGCTGTAAACCGTGGAGCTGCCTGGCGAGGGCCTCAGAGTGTTGCTTGGGACAGTGAAACTTGTTAGCAGCCAGACAGGCAGGGTGTGCCCTGTCCTGGGCCCTGAGACCCATCCTTGGTGTTTGGTGCTGAGAAGGCCCCCCTGGGCTGGGAAGTCATGGTGGTTTAATGTCATTACACCGGAGAGCCTAGTTCCTGGTGCACGCGATTCAAATGTCCAGGACCCACTGGCCAACACGCCTGGTTTCCGTCTTTGCTTCCCTGCCCAGTAGTGCTGAGCGCCCAGACACGGTCCTGATGGAGAGGAACTTGGGGAAGAGAATCACCCCTCGAACTGGAGGTAGGCCTCCCACCCCACCCACCGTCCTGCACCCCCGCCCTGCCTCCACTCCACCTGCAGCAGTGTCCTCAGCGGCCCTGTCCTCCTGTCCTTGCAGAGGTTCACCACACCACCTTTGGCTGGTCCCCTGCATCTGAAACCCAGAACTACCTGATGGTGCCAGCGGGCATCTCGGAGTTGGAGATGGTGCAGACTCTGCTGGAGCATCACAGGGACATGGTCAAGACCCTCCCCTTGGACCCTCACTCCTGATGGACATCAGTGCTGCCCAGCCCTGCATGGACGTTCCCTACCAGGGTGAGCACAGGCAGGCAGCAGACTCACCCATGCCGTGATCTTCCTCGTCCCACCGTCACTTAATCTGGTGGCACCCAGCTTCCAGGATGTGCCTGGGACCCCCGGAGTCCCTGAGAAGTGGGGTCCCTGGGGCGCCCCACTTAGAGACCCTGGGATAATCTTGTACATTCGGTGTGGTGGGCAGATTTGACCCTGAGGGGCAGGGCAAGGAGCAGTGAGGGACGCAGTGGGAGGGACCAGCAGCACTTTTTGCCCTCAGGTGAGGCAGATGGGAGAGAAATTCTATAAAAACTAAAATACAGCAACAAAATCCCCCCTGCCACCCACCACGAAGATGGAAAAGCCACAGTGCAACTTGGGTGTCATGCATCCATTTAAAAACCAGCTGAAGCAGGAAGATGTAGGGGGAGACCATTGAGCCCCAAGACTTGAGGGGCTCAATGATCCCTCCCCCAACCCCAGTGACCTGCGTTCACATCCCCACCACGTGTCCACCATGCTGCCTTTGGCAATTCTCTTAACCCCGCAGAGCCTCGGTGTTGCCAGCCCTAACACGGAACCCAAGTCCTGCCACCCCGCTGGCCTAGGGGACAATACAGGAGCCCTGACAGGAGTCCTGCCCATCAGGTCTCGACGGGGGGCAGCTCAGTGCACGTCAGACCTTGCTCTCATCATGACTGACAGCTGCCCACAGGCCGGGGAACGGTAGAATCCCCCTTCCCCAAAGCCGCTGAATGAGAATCTGTTAACGTCTTGTGCCCAGTCTGTTGTCTCCGAGGCCAGTTACCTCTTCTGTGCCATGACAGTTCAATGACACAATAGAAATGCCACCAGGTATTTAACACACTTGGCAAGTGACACCGGCTTTTTGGTTTGTTCTCTCAAATCCCCTCAAGGGAAGCTCTGTTTGGTGGGGAGGTGGTTCCGAGCCCGCCTGCGGGTTTGTGCCCACCCGCCTGCCGGCCTGTTCCAGCAGCCCGCTGGGCTGAGAGCCCAGAAGCGGGGCAGACGGGCGCTCCAAGGGCCAGCCACCCGACGTGGGTGTCTAGAAACAGATGCTGCTTTCAGAAACGCCGGGCTTACGGACGGCTTATCCTTTTCCTGAGGTTTTGCATCTTGGAAGGGTCTTTAGCAGCAAACACTGCGCTCTGAAGAGAAACATTTATCTTATGGAACAATTCTGAAGGTATACATTAACTGCTTCCAAATTATTTAATTAAATTTATTTTGGGGGTTTTTTAAAGTATACTTTCTTGATTATGCTATTACAGTCATCCCATTTCTTTCTCCCCTTTATCCCCCTCTGCCCTGCACATCCTGCTCCAGCAGTCACCCCCCACCCCGTAGTTCATGTCCATGGGTCGTACACATTTCCTATACTATTCTTAACCTCCCCTGGCTGTTTGTACCTACTAGTTATGCAAAGAAGCTTTTGCCGATAATCAATACCAGTCCATATTTATATCTTTTAAAATTTACTGTGACTCATATTCGAATCTTTAAACCAGCATCTGTGCAGCAGAAGGGAGAGGGGAACTAGACCCCTCAGTCACCCGTGCGAAGGCGGGACTCAGCCTGGGCCCCCGGGGCCGAGGCTCCCCGCACAGACGGACGTCCCTGCGCTGAGGTCCTGGTCACAAAGATCACATTACATTGGGAACAGATTCCTGGTCCATCTTGGGACCTATTTCCAGTGTTGACGTAGCTTCATCTGGCCTGTCCCTCACCACAGCAGAGGGGAAAGCACAGCAATAACGGCTTTCCTTTCGAGATACTTCGTGGTTTCCGGGCCAAGCATCACTGAGCCTCCAGAGCATTTCTTTCTTTCTGGATTTTCCAGTCAAGACATGCATCATCTTTTTGGCACGAATCCGGCACCAGGGGCTCCCCATGACACGGATCCCGGCCTTGCCCTCAGCAGGACTCCGAACTCCCGTGGGAGCGCTGGCAGGGGGCTCTGTGGGCCGGGTGTCTTTCCCAGCAGGCTGAGACCTATGCGTCACTGGAGGGGGAACGGCCACTTCCTGGAGCAGCAGTTCTTGTTGGTCCCTGGGCTGCGCGGTCTGTTCAGGGCTGTCGCCAGGCCCGGCTCCGCGGCCAGAACCTGGGTTTAAATCCACAGGAACAGAAACCCCCAGGTGGCTGAGAGGCGGGATAAGACCGCTATTTAATTAAATTTAAAAGTTCAGGTGATCATTCATAAAGGGTTCGTGCCTGGAATTGTAAATAAAACTGAGTGTCGGAATATATTATTATTAATTAATAATTCAGAGAGAGAAATAGAAAGTGGGAATGCAAAATTCTCTCTGTTGTTTTTTTTTTTTAATCACTCTGCAGTGCCTCCAGCAAATGCCTATTTTTAAAAAAAGAATAATTAGATGTTGAGACTGTCTGGAGGATCATTACTTCTAATTAACTTAGTTATTTACTGTAAATTAAGCACCGTTTGTAAGCAGGTTGCTTTGCCTGTATTACTGGTTCTCCTCCTGGAAGCTGATCCTGGAAGCTCTGAGAATAAAGAGACCCTTGCTTGGACCGCTTCCTCTGGGCTGTTCCCCCTGGCGGAGGTCACCTGTGGCCGTGGGGCGGGGAGAGTGCCCCCAGCGCCCCCCCGCCCCCACCGGCTGGCCTTCTGTAAGTGGGGAGGAGAGTGCCTAGGCCCTCCTGGGACTGTGGACCGAGTGAGTCAGAGCATGCCTGCCGTTACCACATGCCAACGATTCTGACGAGGGTGATCACAACCTGCACAGTCGATTACCCCACCTACGCCGTTTGTTCTAAACATGAGGGGCATTGTGGTTTCTCTAATGATCCTGCCAATGAAAAGAAAAGTACCCCTACAAAGATTTGAGAGGTCCAAATCTGCACAATGAACCTATTCACCTGCTTCTCAGTTTTGTTCGTCTCCCCGCCAGCAGGGGACATTGGGCAGTGTCTGGAGATGTTTGTGGTTGTCACGACCTGGGAGGTGCTGCTGGCACCTGTCAGGGGGGCCAGAGATGCTGCTCAAACCATGCAGTGCACAGGACAGGCCCCACAGTCAGGGACCAGCTGGTCCCAAAGGTCTAGAGTGTGATGTAACCATAAAAAAATTTAAAGCCACCTCTATCAGTGAAATCTCTGGGACCAGTGGCTTATACCGCGAAGCCTGCTGCTTTAAGTCATCCTCGATAATCTGAGATGGGGGAACACCAGGCAGATGCCATGTGTAGCACAAAACGTGAGAAAATCAAGTTTGTCCTCTGCCCTGGGCTGGCAGAAACTCAGGGCCACCTTGGAAAGTGGAAGGGGGCAGACCTTTAGACACTGGGAAGCCCCTGCAAGTTTTTGAGTTGGGAAATGACAAAACATTAAACAATTTTAACATTTACTATGGGCCAGGTCCTGCATTAAGTTCATTTATCCAGGTTAATTTAATCTTATCACTGTCCTTGTTTTTACAGATGAGGAAACCAAGGCTCAGACAAGGTAAGTGACTTCTCTGAGGACACACAGTGAGGGGCGCAGTGGGAGTCCAACCAAGGCTAAGTCTAAAGCAGCACTCTTGACCTTGCACACTGGAGCAGGATACAACTTTTGGGTGGACAGCCATGTCGCCGTGTGGACTGGTCAGCAGGGGCGGCTCACCCCCTCAAGAGCAGGGCTGAGGAATGGGCTGCCCAGTCTCCTGGGGCTGAGAAGTAACCACAGCTCAGGTCCCCAGGCATGAGGAGCGATTCATACATCTGCCTTGGCTGGATGCTCCTCTGACCAACAGGCAGTGCCAACACTTTCATTAAGAGAAATGCTGTGCCCTGGCCAGGTGGCTCAGCTGGTTGGAACGTCACCTCCTACACCAAAAGGCTGCAGGTTCAATCCCTGCTCGGGATGTGTACAGGCGGCAGCCGGTTGGTGTTTCTCTCTAATATCGATCTCTCTCTCAAATCAATAAACATATCCTTGAGTGAGAAAAAAAAACAGAGAGATACTGTGTTCCCAAGAAGCCTTTCTAGAGACACTTCAGAGCCCGGCCCAGCAGACTTCATGAACCAGAAGTGGCTCGGACATGCCGGATCTGCGGTGTGTCCAGCACACGGCCCAGCAGGCTCTGTTCGCATACGGCGGACTTGCCTACCGAAGGAGGACTGGCTGTCGTGTCCGTCCCATGACCAGTGATGACAGGCCCAGCTGTGTCTGCTGTCGCTGTAGATGACCATGGGCTGGTGGTGGGAAGGAGGGGCTCCTTCAAGTGCGGCTCTTGCCAGCATGGAACTCTTTGGTTCCCTGGCTCTAGCTCTTGCCAAGCTTGGAACTACCCCCAGGAGGCTTACAAATCCAAAACAGAGAGAGGAAAACCCCGCTCCCCATCCTGCAGACATGAGAATCACCCCGCCTCTCGCAGAGGTGTGCATTCACCTCAGTTACATAAACATTGGTGGAATCTGCACCAGGGTGTAGAGGGGTAATCTTACTCCATCACACTGTTTTCTTTTTTAAAATGTTCCCTGGCAAAAAGAGAGCATTTGGGAAGATGGTGGCGTAGGTAAAGGCAATACTTGAATCCTCCCACAACCACATCAAAATTACGACTAAACTACAGAATGACCATCATTCAGAACCACTTGTAATCTAGCTGAATGGAAGTCCTACAACTAGGAATTGAAAGCAGCAGCCACGTTGAGACTGGCAGGAGGGGCAGAGATGTGGCTGGGCAGGTCCCAGTCCAGGTATGGCAGATAAAAATTGGGAGGAACATTCCAGCTGCTGAGGAGCAAGGGCTCCCGGCCCCAACCAGGCCCCCAGCCCCGAGTTCCAGTGCCAGGAAGCTCCCACTACTTCTTGCTGTAAAAACCAGCAGGGACGGAGGCTGAGAGAGATGGAGGGCTTCTGACGTCCCAGGCAGTTCCCCTAAAAGGGCCCCTGCTCAGACTTCTTTGGACTGACTCCCTCTGAGCTCCAGCGATGGGGCAGCAGCTCGAAAGGAGCCAGGGACATGCGGGGATGAACTGCAGTGTCCGGCACCACGGCGAGAGCCGGGAGGGCAGCTCTCTCCCAGACGCAGTGCGGGCATGGGCCACTGTTCCTTTGATGAGTCCTCCCCCACAAAGGCAGCAGGTGGGCAGCATGTCTGAGTCTCCATCCACCGGGCTTACACTATTCACCACGCCCTGGCGATTCCCAGAGACTCCACTCGACCCAACTTTCGGGCTCACCCAAGGTGTTTCCAGTGGCTTTTCCATACAAAGGGCCTGTCTTGATTCATGCTTCACATTTTCCTAACATCTCTCAAACAAGTAGCATCTGGCT
Organism: Micronycteris hirsuta; assembly: GCA_004026765.1. Classification (NCBI taxonomy): domain Eukaryota; kingdom Metazoa; phylum Chordata; class Mammalia; order Chiroptera; family Phyllostomidae; genus Micronycteris; species Micronycteris hirsuta. The sequence goes on from PVJI01001315.1 coordinate 14,259, forward strand.
CAGCATGCCACCTACCTCTTGCTAAGTGACCCCAGGCCTGGCACTAGTGGCAGCTGGCCTTGGTTCACAGTGGGGCCTCTCCTGGGCACCTCCAAGCCCGGCACAAGAAGCAGCCATCTGTAGATTGCTCTGTAGCTCATGCCAGGTGGCCCCGGGCAGGGCACAGGTGGTGGCTGACCTTGGTCTGCACCTCCCAGGAGATCTTGTAGCCAGTGTGCCAGTGGACAGATTCAGATCACGTCAAAGCATCACCCAATCGCCTCCACAAGAGACACACCCAAGGGGTGGGCTCAGCGAGCACCAGAGGCCCCCTGAAGTAATCCCTGCTCCGTGGGGTGGGCCCTGCACAGGTGATCCTCCGTGGTCACAGCCAGTCCTTAAAGCCAATCGGCCTGGGGGTAAATCCCTCTCACTGATGCGCCAACAGCAATCGAGCCTCAACTACAGGAGGGGGGTGTACACAGCCCACACGGTGGCTGCACCTCGAGTGCCCGGCTCAGGTGAAAGGGGAGGTGGTGCCACTGGACCCCACAGGACACCTAGTACATCAGGTCCCTCTACCAAGCCCAGGAGATGCAGCAGCTCTGCCTAATACACAGAAACAAACACAGGGAGTCTGCCAAAATGAGAAGACAAAGAACCATGTCCCAAATGAAAGAGCAGAACAAAACTCCAGAAAAAGACCTGAACTATTTGGAAAAATGACAGAAAACTTCCCTAACTGGTGAGAGAAATAGACATACAAGTCCAGGAAGTGTAAAGAGTCCCAAACAAGATGAACCCAAAGAGGCCCACACCAGGACACATCATAATTAAAGTGCAAAGGTTAAAGACAAAGAGAGACTCTTAAAAGCAGTAAGAGAAAAGCACTTAGTTACCTTCAAGCGAGCTCCCATAAGACTGTCAGTTGAAACTTTGCAAGCCAGAGGGAGTGGTAAGAAATATTCAAAGTGATGAAAAGCAAGGACCTACAACCAAGATTGCCCAGCAAAGCTATCATTTAGAATCGAAGGATATACAAAGAGCTTCCCGGACATGAAAAAGCAAAGGAGTTCATCACCACCAAACCAGTATTACCTGAAATGTTAATGGGCCTTCTTTAAGAAAAGAAAAAAAAAAAGATTAAAAATATGAGCAATGAAGTGGGAGTAAATACATTATCAATAACCGAATCTAAAAAACAAAATAAACAAACAAGCAGAACAGAAACTGACTCGTGGATACAGAGAACATTTTGACAATTGCCGGATGGGTGAAAAAGGTGAAGGGATTACGTACAAATTGGTTGTTACAGAATGGTCGTGGAGTATAAAGTAGGGCATTGGGCATGTAGTCAATAATATTCTAATAACGATGTGTGGTGTCAGATGGGTATGAAATTTCAGGATGATCCCTTAGAAAGTTCTATAATGTGTGACCACTAGGGTGTATGCCTGAAATTAATATTGTATGTCAACTGTAATTTTAAAATAAACAATGATACAAAAACCTGAAAAAAAAAAGAGCATCTGGCATAATTTAGGCAAAATAATACATAAGACTTAACACGGAACCGTTCTGGGAGCCCGAGGGATACACAGTCACATTTCAACGCCGGCCAAGCCAACAGCTGCAAGAGGTTGATAAGGATGCAGCAAACGGGGAAAGCACACACTAAACCTTTGGGAAGGCTTGTATTTTAACGGGAAGAAAAAGGAAAGGAAGCATCTTCCTCTGCTTTTTACCCTCTATCTAGTTCCTTTGGCATAGCCTTCGGAGCATTTTAAACAATTACAGATGGGTTCTGACTAATCGCCACTATGGCTTTAATCATTCTTCTCTCTTTGCAGACAGCACCCCTGCGTCCCAGCTGGGTGGGGACCAGCGACTGGCGCGCTGTGCGTCGTCACTGAATGGGAATGCACAGCTCCTGCCTTTCCTCCATCCTGGAAACTGCTTGCTGAGTTATGTCCCGGTCAGGACGCACTTCGGAGTCTGAGAACGAAGGGCTGGTCTTGCCACAGAGGCCCTTGGTGGCCCAGGAGGTTGTCCCACCCACGTTCCTGCCAGGCTCCTTCTCCACCAGGCTCCTCTCACCCCTCCTGACCACTTCCTTCCTTCCCTCCCTCCCCACCCCCCAAAGAAAGCTGGAGGTTCTGAGCGTCGCACTCTGAACCTCCTGGCGTGCTGTGTCACACAGCACACACAGCCCTGGCAGGCGGGCCGTTCGGTATTTTCACTATGATACATTTTCAGCAGATGGCAGTAAAGTGTCTTGGGAAAGCTTTTTTTTTTTTTTTTTTTTTTTTAATCCTCTGCAGAAAGTCACCTTTTGGGCTCTGGGCAGTGCATGATACGGCTGCGGCTGGGCCCAGCAGGTCGATGTGTGTGTGTGTGTGTGGGGGGGGGGCAGACCTCGCTGTGCCCCAGGGCAGTTTCCTGGAGGAGAGGGCTGACCAGGTGAGGGGAAAGAAGGACGTGGACTCCAGAAAATGTGAACAGCCATATTTTCAACATAATTTACTACAGGTATTTGAAGTGTATATAAAACGTTTTAGTGCAACATCTTACAAATAGTTTTCCTTTAAAAAAACAAACAAACAAACAAAATCAACAGCTCTCTACATCATGCATGGGTAGTTTTCTTACCCCACCTCTTTTTTCTTCAACAATTAACGCAGAGAAACCATTGTTTGACAAGAATATGAAAACTTGCTACTGTAACACCCTGCTGAAAGACGGTGTGGTCGTATCCGTGTCCTGGGATGGGCCTAGCACAGTGTAGGTTTCGGGAATGCGACGTCATAGATGGAGACCAGCCAAGAGGTCTCCAATGGGTGGCAGTCTCTCCGGGTCTCACAGCTCCCGCCGGGAATGCGCAGTGAAGCCTCCCAGCCACTGGAGGGCGCCATTACCATTCACCTGACACCACATTTCCGTAGCCAAGGCCCAAGAAGGAAGGTCCTGGGGCTTTTCGTAGAAAGCTGGAAAAACTTGCCCTTTGACAGTATCCCCAAACCCCATAGAAAATACACAGGAAAAAACCCAGCAACTTTAAAATACTGTCTTCGGTTTCTTTTCTTTCAAATTTCCTGCAACCGCTTCACCTATTTAATTACGCACAGCAGGTACCTTTCTGCAGCTTTGAGCTCATTCAAACTCGAGTCTCGGTGCACATCCCAGTCCCCAGCAGCCCTCTGGCATCTTTCCACTCAGACAGAAGAACAAGTCTCCTGCCCTCACGGACTTAGTCTACAAATGAGCAGTCAGCTATTTCCCACTGAAAGCCCACACCCCTGAAGTGAGGAAACAGGACAAAAGACCGCTTCTTCCATCATCACCGAGGCGAATCTGCACCTCTGCAGCATTCATGCAGCACAATAAATGACAATGAGCTAGGGAGGTGACGGGGTTAAGGGGGTGGTACCAACACTCCCAAGCAAAGCCCTGGTGTACCTGCGAGAAAAGGAGGGCAGGTGTGTGTGAAAACGGCTGAGCACTCACCTTGCTTCCCTTCAGGTGTGCTGCCGCAAAGCATCTGCGGAGCCCCCACCGCACCTGCACCCGCAGGCCCCGGTCAAGATCAGCACCCACACAGCGCAGGGAACCCCACTGTCTCCCCGGCGTCCGGTCTGTCTCAGAACAGGGTTTCGCAGCGGCCTCTCTGGTTGCACCCAGTGCCCAGATCCCTGCCAGTTTTTTCCGAACTGGAAACTCCCCCAGAATTCGAGATACAAGCTCAGAGAGAAAGGGAGATGGCACTCTGGCCAGCAAATGTGGCGAAACCAGGGCAAAAAAAGTCTTCGTGGAGTGAGAGAACACTAGAGCCAATGCTGCTTTTGGGGAGCCGAGCTTCTGGCCCAGGCGTGTGAAGTAACAGGGTGACACTGGCCTTGGTTGGACTTTAAAGGGCATTTGAATAAAAAGCCGCCATAACAATGGACTACCCAATCACCTAAAACCGCAAACGAGATCTGAGAGTGGAAAGTGTAAAAAACCTGCAGACAAAGACATGTGTTACTTTCTGCTGAGTCTGGGGAGGCGGAGGGTTTCCAAGGGCCGCGTGGGGACCTCCTCGGGATGCTGGCATAGCAGTGAGAAGCTGGGTGAGGTAAATGGTGAGGAGGGAAGACATCTATGTCTTTGAGGAGAATCTAACTGAAAGGGAGGAGAAAAACCTAGTCTTCATAGCTCCAGGGGGCAGTTACTGCTGCCTGCTCTCCAATGTCAGGCTCTGGGAACCCCCTCCCACTGCTGACTGTCCCCTCCTCAAGGAGCTGAGCTGCCACAGCCCCTAGAGGCCTCTGTCACTGTGTGTGAAGGCTGTCTGGGCCCGTGTGTTCAGCTCGGCACCTCTCCCCAGGCTCACTGGCCTCCTTCCCTTAAGCGTTTGTCAAAGCACCTTACAACAGAAGCCCACCCGGTCAGTTACCAGGGAGGGACCCATCCTCACGGGACAGAGCAAGCCGACAACTAGCCCTCCCTCCCTCCCTCTTCACTGGCCTTCCTCAATCTGCAAGTCAGGAGCTGCGAAAGGGAGCCCTCGACCCACTTTGCAAAGTGTGAGCTGCGTGGAGCCTTTGACGTGTTCCCCAAAAAAGTCTTCTTATTTTTTGGCAAGGTTGGGAGGAACCCTAGTTTTGCCTCCCTGGCAGATAGGCTGGCCGGGGACCATCTACTCCTAATGGCCTTATGCAGGATTTCTCTCGTACATACGAAGTTCTTTGAAGACCAAAAAAAAAAAAAAAAAAAAAAAAAAAAATCAAGGCTTTCATCTTGACTACAAAGTGGTTCCAACAACTCCAGCTGAGGGCAAAGATGAGATATAAATTGGGCCCACACTTCGTATAATTTTCAAGTCTCATTAAGAAAGTAAAAAATGTTTGGGTGTATTTTGCTCCATGGGTGGCATTTTCAAGTGTGCAGTAACAAAAGGTCTTGGAAGAGATTCCTTGGCGCTAGGAAGTCCATCCTTCCTTTTCTGGTCCGTTGTACGTAAGAGAAATACGTCCACGACATTACAGAATCCGAAAAAGGTAAACCACAGGGATTTAAAGAGAATCCATCACAAAGAATGGGAACCCCCGCAACTGCCCGTTCCTCCCGGTGAACGGACACGGCACCTGGAGCTACTCACTACATCACCCAGAACAAAAACAAGAGCAGGAGGAGGACACCTGCCTAGGAACCACTGGCCCCCCAAGACTGCCACCTGGAGGCGGCAGTCTGCCTCTGGGACTGATTGGGGACCGTGAACGCGACTCAAGTCTGAGGGCTCCGGGAGGGCGCTCCGGAGGTCGGGGCTGTCCGCTGTCCCATCGCAGAGCGGGAGGCAGCGCCTCCGCTCCTGGCGGCGGGCGCCCCCTGGGGGCCTCAGTCTATGGCTCCTGGGTGGATGCTGAGGACAGGGGGCTCCAGGCAGGTGGGGGAGTAGTTGAGGTGCGGCTCTTTGATCCACAGCAGGGGGACCCCGTTCTTCCCATCCGAGTTCTTGCTGGAGCTCCGGCTCTTGAAGCGCACCAGCAGGATGGTGATGATGAGGATGCCGAAGATGGGGAATGGGTAGAAGAAGACGAAGTAGAAGAGCGCGTCGTTGGAGCAGATGGCGGACTGCAGGGAGGAACCTGAAGGGACCGTGGCGGGGACAAGACACGGAGGGCTGAGCACAGGGACTGTCAGCTTTTGCTCCCGGAGACCCGCCCAACCCCATGGAAGCCACTTGGCAGGGTGCGTGCCCACCCTGCTTCCCCAACCGCCACCAATGACGGGGGAGGGGGGGGTCCTTCAGTTCTCGTGCTCACAAGAGCCCCTCTTCCAAACAAAGCAGACCTTCCGTGTCCCACTGTGAGTCAGGGGCACTGCTTGGAAAGACACATAATAAAGTGCGGTTTATTGACCGTGAACTTGGCGTTCATGCTCCTATATCTGGGATGGGGTAGAAGCCGACTCTAGTTCAGCTCAAACCTCCTGCCTGGTTCTATTTCACTTGTCCCTTTGCACTTAGGTCTGCTCCAAACATCTTTCTTTGGGAAGGTAACCTGTTCTCTCCCTGCCGACTTCTGAGAGCAGTCTTACGAGAAATGACGCTCGCTCGATTAATGTTATCAACGAAAACGTCACACGGACCATTTGCAGGTGTCCACAGTGTGTCTGTGGCTGAGCAGAGCGCAGGGCTGGTCACTCCTGCGTATGGACCAGGATAACGCCCGGTGCCCACGACCCGGTAGAGGATGCTCTAGGACGTGGGAAACCAAACAGGGAGCCCGCATGTCCTCTGTAAACTAAGGCTGCTGGGTGGTCTCTGTGTCCCGTGAAGCTTACTGCATACAAACGAAGGTCCACAGTGGGCAGAGAAAATGTGACCCAAATGCCTTCCCTTGTACTTTTGGACAGTGGGTGGGTAGCGGGTTGGGGGGTCTGAACAGGATTTAGGTTCTTTCTTCCTTCCTTCCTTTCTACTACGTAGCTGTTGCTCATTGTACTAAGAAAATTTAACATCCACTTCCACTTCTCAGATTTCCAAAGGATGTGAAATTGCTGACAGTCAACCACTTTTGACCCACAAAACCTCAATTTCATCTGGTTTTACCAAATAGACAGGAGGTAATCAAAGAAAAGAAAAACGGATAAAACTCAAAAACTCCGTCAAATTGAACTGGTAAAATGTTTTGAATAAAAAGCAGTAGAAATTTCAAGTCACATTTTTATTTCAGCAACAGTGGCCCGTTCTACCCTAACACATGCCTTTTTCAGTCTGACACAGTCTACATTTTGACGACCAACAGAAAGAGACCCAGCGCCTCGGGTCCACAACGATTTCCTCCCGTCTCTGCTCACGAAGCCCCTCAGTCCGATGGAAACCCTGAGCTCCGGACCTTTCTGTGGCAAGTGCGGATGGGGAACGGGGCTGCCGCCAGCTCTCCCGGACGCCCTGTAGCCTCCCTGCCTTGCTGGCTGCTCTTCCCAGCCAACCCTGCAAAATGCCCCCAAGCCTGGTCCAAGTCACCCTCTGAACTAAAATGACCTTGGAACTTGAGAAAAAGAAAGAACGACTTAATGACCCACTGCCCAAAAGTGTAAGAGACGGTGTCTGGATCACATTCTATCTGCCCACTGTGGCCACTGCATGTGTTAAGCTTCGCGGAACTCAGACCTCGCCCAGCAGCCGTAGTTCACGGAGAACACGCGGGCTCCCGCAGGCCGGGCTGCTGTCGGGGCCTACGGGAGGTTCCTGGGCTTCATTTTTAAAAATCCTTCCCCTTCCGAGTCTGAAACACTTGCTAATTTGCTAAAGAGAGAAGAGGCTGGATACTCTAAAGTGTATCAAGGTAACATCAACAATATATTGTCCTTACACAAGGAAATCTTACTAACACAGAATCTGGTGGAGCAAGTTTACGGAAGAGATTACGCGGTGAGCTGTCACTCTGACTCCCGGCCCTAGTTTTTGCACGAGCAACGGGGGTGGATGCCATGGACGGGTGTGCAGACCCTAAATGCCCAGGACAGCTGAGAATGCAGCTCATTAATCCGTAACCCAGCCGTGACTTTCATCGTCCAGGCAGCTGCAGACACACCGGAAGACTCACCTGTGTCCAGCACCTGGATGCCCATGGGGGCCGACTCCCCCTCCGTCAGCCGGTACCACTCCTTCTGCGGGCTGGGCAGCCACTCCTCCACGCGGCAGGAGTAGTTGCCCGTGTCTTGGGTGCTCGCCTGCAGCACCGTGAGCCTGAAGAGCAGGGCGGACAGCCTCTGGAAGCGCAGCCTGCCCTCCCACGGGCTGCCCTCTGGGCCGAACACGGCGTCTGGGCCCACGCTCAGCAGGACCATCCGCTCTGCCGGGTCCTCTTCCTCCTCTTCCTCCTCCTCTTCCTCCTCCTCGTCTTCCTGCTCTTCCAGGCCGGGGCTGCCCCCTTTCTCCCCGGCTTTAGTCCTCAGGGAGTACCAGGTCACAGCAAAGCGGGAGTCCTGGCTCGAGCGAGACACGATGCTGCAGTCCAGCTGGAACGCCGCCTTCTCGGACACCGTGGCGTTGGGGACCAGACTGTCCACCTGCAGGGCGGCCTCTGGGAGGACGGGGACGAAGCAGGGGGAGGGAGCTGTGTTAATTTCTTTGCTCAAGAGAAATCAATGTCCATCACTAAACATGTTACAGGAATATCCACACAACAGACCACTGTGCGCCCGCTGGAAGGAACGGGGTCGCACTGTGCACAGAGATGTGGAGAAGATTCAAGAAAAACTATTCGAGTGCAGACGCTGCCTGTGGATCCGATGCCTCACCGCATGCAGAGGTTTACGTCTGCAGGACTTATCTGTGGAAGACTCCACAAGGGGCTGGTCACGTGGCTGCCTGCGGGAATCTGGGGAGGGAAGGACACACTGGCTCTCTGATCCCTTATGGTGGATGAGCACTGTCCCCTAAAATTCACACCCACCTGGAGCCTCAGCCTGTGACCTGGACTGGAAACAGGGTCTGTGCAGATGTAATTAAGTTCAGATGAGACCTAAATCCAATGCCTGGTGTCCTTGTCAGAAAGGAGAGGGCACAAGGAGACACACAGAGAGGACGGGTGAAGGCGGACATGGAGGCTGGAGCGATGCAGCCACATGGGGCCATGAGGAGCTGGGAGAGGCCAGGAAGGACCCTTCCCTAGCAACACTGGGGAGCCTGGCCCTGTGACACCTGGATCTCAGACTTGCAGCTGCCAGAGCTGGGAGGGAATGGATTTCTGTGGTTTAAAGCTACTGAAGTTTGTGCTAATATGTTACAGCAGCCCTGGGAAACAAATTCACCCTTCCAGCAGCTTTGGTGCTTAAGCTGTGAGCACATGGACCGCTGCCTGTGTCACAGTGAATCCAAAGAGGTAAACACGCTCCGAGGACTGAAGCCGGACAACAACTGCAGACCTGACAGGCAATCTGCACGGAGCACGCCCCCCCTCCCCACCTCCGAGGAGGAGGACACAGGCAGTGCCTTCCCGACGGGGGAGGTGGGAGTGGGGCACGAAACAGCCCGGGAGAGGTGCCCACGCAGGTGAGTCGCTGCTCACGGACACATTCAGACGGGCCGTAATCTGTTTCTTTATTCTGCTTTTCTTTTTTAATGGCTTACTGGGGAAGGTTCTACGCACACAATTCACTCCCTAGCTCCTAAAAGGCTGTTTGTGAAATGAATGCTTGTGAAGGATGCCAGCGTAGCATCAACAAAAGCAGAGGCACCGCATCGGATCCTGCTTGGATGAAGCCCAAATCGCAGCATGTCCCAAGTACTTCCCTGGGCTTTCAATGAATTGGCTTCATGTCGCCTGCAGGAGAACACAAAGCCGGGTTCCCACTGCTTTTGTGGGGTCCCGCCAAGCCTCTGGACGCCCCCGCGGCCCATCTGGAATCTCGGTGTGCACGGCGGGCGCACAGGGGCTTAGGAACTGCTGCAGGCACCATGTGCCACCCCAGCTCTGCCTGGGGAGGGGAAGGGCTGGGGGGGTAGGAAGCAGCAGATGGAGAACACGAAATCAGTCCACAGGCGACTTGAAGTCCCCCGCTCATTGGCTGGCTCTTCCAGAAAGTGCAGCTAACATGTGACCCCAAAGCCACATAGAGAAATATTGCAAAGCAAGGGGCAGTCGAAGGTCTTTTTCCTCCAGAGTCCAGCACAGTGTCCCCCTAGCGACTGGCGCCTGTGTCAGAGGAGGTGGCCCTGAGAAAGGCCATGCAATGGACCCACGGTGGAGGAGATCACTTCCCACCCAGGGGTGCTTCCACCTCCTCTCCTTCCGTGTCTTCTCGCCTAACTGCTCACTAGTTTTCCTGGCCCCTTCAAGGGCCTTGTCTGCATTAGTGACTCAATACAAGGTTTCTGAATGAAATCAACCTCCACCTCCATTCACCCACCCTCCCCTGAACACGGCTCTCTGCCACCTTGATTCCCCGTGTCTGACTCCTAGAACAGGCCAGCCGTCTCCCTGTTCAGACATCACCGACCTCTCCGTTTGCATGTGGAAGGCCCAGGAGGGAGCTCCTCTCCGCCCCTCCCCTCCGCTGTGCTGCCTGCCCCCGGGGCTGTCACCTTGACCCTGACTCCTGGTCGGTCGTCTGATGACTGTGGTGTCTTCTTTTCCCCCATTGTGGAGCCAAATGCAACTACAAATGCACTCCGCTCCAATCTCACCGAGGGCAGGAGCCCGCATTTCTCATATTCCACACCATGGTCAACCTTAACAGATGCCCGCGACTCTCAACGCAGCTCCCAGGGTTGCACTATGTCCAATCTTCCACACGTCCAACTTAAGCCGTGGAAAAGCAGAGCCACGCCATGAATGTCATGCAGCCGGTAGCAATGGCGGTCACGGAAGGCTAGTGAGATTGCGGATCATGTTTCTTCTCAAAAACCCCACTTTTCTGTGTCCCGAATGTTTGTGACCGGCATGGTCAGCTCGTACACAGTGATGCGCCACACTAACAGCGTTGGTCAGTGACGGCCCGCAAAGCTGGCGGGGGTCCCGCAAGGTTGGAAGGGAGCTGGGACATTCCTGCCGCCTCGCGACGCCGTGAGGTTGAACTACGTTGCGTCACTCATGCGTGCGAGGCGCTGCCAGGTTGCCAGTCGCACAAAAGCGCAGCACAAAGGGGTCTGCACAGCGCACAGCACTCGACAGTGAGGACAAATGCCTGTGTCGCTGGCTTATGTGCTGAATGCACTGCAGTTTTCTGTCGTCGGTTACAGTGTGCTTTTCCTGCTTACAATGAGGAGTTTGCTGTAAAACCGTACGCCGTCTCGCACCTCACCCGTGTCCTGTTTACTGTGTCTGCTGGCTGCACCGTTTTCTCTTGTGCTTGATTTGACCTTGGGCTGTTTTGCACAGAACACGCTGCACCGGCCTGTAGCCTGGCAGCAGCGGGCTGGACCCCGCAGCCTCGGCGCGTGGTGGCTCTGCCACCTTGGCGCGCGCCCACGCGCTCTGGGACGGCCGCACGGCGCTGAGATCGCCCAACGGTGCCCGTCTCGGAACAAACCCCCGTTGTCCGGTGGCATTGCCTGCACTCGGGAAGGCGGGTGGGCGAGCGGGCTGGTCGATCCGGCCGCTCGTTTGGCTGCACAGGAGACGCAGGGCTGCAGGTTTGAGGGCCGCGCTGGGAGCCCACGGTGTGGTGGGAAGGAGACAGGCGGCCGCTCCTCTCTGCTCTTATCAGCTGCGTGGCATTGCCCTTCAGGTTTCAGTTCCCTCGGGGAGAAAATGGACCCGTTGGGGTTGTTGTGAGGACAGAAAATAGGTCACCTCCCTGTGGCTGGGACGCAGCTGCCACCGCATAAACCTATGTCTCCTGCCCCTTCACCGGGGGCCCCAGCATTGGGACCTGCAAAACGGGCGGGAGCTGGGGGACGAGGGGCGTGTTCAGCTGCCACACCTCTACAATTTTACCTTTGGGGAAAGATGAGCAGTGGTTTCTAGGCAAAGGTAGAAAAAAGAAAACAAAAAAAGTTCATGGCAAATGAAGAACCCAGAGTCCAGGTGATTTCCCCAGCCCTGGTGAAGACACAGGGGAGGGCGTGGGCAATAGCCCTTCCTCGTGCCCAAAGGCGTATTCACCTCCGACGTGTGCTCTGGGTGTGCGGGGCCAGCACCGCTCTGAAGCTTCGGTGTTGCACCGGGAAAGCTGCTCCGCTTGGACGCCAAAACATCACGACAGCGTCCGGCAGCGCTGACAACCCACGCAGGGACCCGAGGGCGCCCAGAAAACAGACAAGACAACGCGTTCGCACCGACGCAGGTCGCAGGTCAATGTCTGCTCCGGGTCCTTGGAGGGGCCCCTGAACTTTTGCGCGGACATGGACAAATGATGGCGTGACAGGCAGAGGACCCAGGAGCCTGGCACCACGTCACTTCGGTCAGAGTTTAACCGTCACAATAATGACACCTAGTCATCACATGTGACAGGCACGTCAGTGACAAACAGTGAAGACGAGAAAAGGCCAAGGCCACATGGGTGGTCATCGGCACCAACGGACCTGCCAGGACGCAAGAGAGTGAAGGCGGCACATACTTGGTATTTTTCTACGACCTTTTCCCACTGAAAACCCACAGCTCCGTTTTTTGACGCTCACGGCTACCGCACGTCCACCGCTTGTCTGGGTCTGAATGTGTTCTTGAAAAGAAAGACATTCTATGCTGCGCAACAGTTAATTAACACGTGTTATCCTAGTTAAGAAAAAGAATTACCTGAGGCCAAAGCCAGATGCGCCATGTTCCATTCACTAGGGGAAAAAATGTGAGGCAACACTGAAGGAAAATGCACACGGCAAGTGTGCATGCATTTGACCGCAGACAATGTATTAATTAACAAACTAACTTTACGCAGTGCACAAAATACTCTTCTCACGAGGGAAGCCGTGGAGGGCATGGAGCCCGGGGGACAGGAGCCCTCACCTGGGCGCATGACCGTCACAGCTGTCTGTCCGGCAGTGTCCTCTGCCCGTTTGTACCACACGCCGCTGGGGCTGGGCAGCCACTCCTCCACGTGACAGCTGTAGGTGCCGCTGTCCTGCACCGCCACGTTCTGAATGGACAGCCGGTAAACGCCAGGGGAGGGGCTCTCCAGGTGCAGGCGCCCCTTCAGGTTGTTCTTGGCCGCCTGCTCCCCGTAGTGGAAGGTGGCCTCGCGGCTCAGGCGGGCCACAGCCTCCCGCTCCGGGTGGTTGGGCTTCCACACGAACCAGTCCACTGCGAGCTGCGAGGCCGCGCTGGTGCGGTCCAGGACCACGCACTCCAGCTGCACCTGCCGCGTCTCCAGCACCGACAGGTTCCCCTGCACTTGGCTGAGCTTCAGGCGGCTGTCTGGAAAAGCCAGGAAAGAGACGTCAACAGCAAGACAACGCCAGCCACCTGCCCTCACCACTCGCTCCCAAGCAGAGGTGAATGGGCACCTTCTCAATGCGGCAGGAAGGCAGCACCCAAATCAGCGGAAACGTGGCTCAGGCGTGGCACCCGGAACATTCTGAGTTCTTGACCATGTGTCTGAGTGTCTCAGTTTTATTTATATGCTCCAATTTTTAGTTATTGATTTGAGAGAGAGAAACATCAGTTTGCTGTTCCACTTTATTTATGCACTCACTGGTTGCTTGTGTGTGCCCTGACCAGGGATCAAACCCACAACCTTGGTGTGTCACGGTGGCTCTTTAACCAACTGAGCTACCTGGCCAGGGCTTGGGTGTCTGAGTTTTAAGGGGTTCGATGTGACAGTAATGGCTGTCCCCCAATTTATACCCCTGATCTGTTCAGCTGCTTTGCAGAGGACAAGCACCCCCTCTTGTCCCCAACGACTTGTGAAGATGACTGCACACCCCAATGACAGCAGATGACCACACACACGGCTGACTGGCGTGGGCGGCTGGGGAAGGGACAGGAAAGGGAGGGTAGGAACCCCTCTCCAAGAGACTGATACTGCTGGAACCAGTGGTTGGAAAACGCAGCCCATCAAAAGTGCCATTAAGGCTGGCACACGCTAACGGCACACACAGAATCCCATAAAAGGCCCCAACGAGCAGGTCTGGACCAGCGGCATCACAAAGCTATGACCCAGTAAGCGCGGGGAGGCACCCCTGGCAGGGCACGTCCTGAGTGACATCTGAGGAAGGGGAGGCCGTGCAATTTTACTTTTCACATTGCAGAAGTGCCAGAATATTTCACAGTGCACGTGATTACTTTTGCAATTAAAAAGTCAAAAAACTAATAACAGAAAAAATATTTTAAATCATCTGTCTCCTCAAAATACACACACACACACACACACACACACACACATCCACACACAGGTTGTCTCTGGGTTGAGAGATTATTTTCTTCTCTGTGCTTTTGTATTTTCCAAAAACTCTAAAGTGTATTCTTTCTCAACAGAAAAAGGGGGTGGGGGGGAGAACTAGAAGTAGGGGAAGGGAAAAAAAGAAAAGCACACAAACCAAAAACCCCAACAGAAGAGGGGGCACGTGTTGTTTTCATCGGAGTGCGGCGGTGCTGTGAATTTTCTGCACGGGACGTCGCTCCCTGCATTGGGACAAGAACCCTCCAGCCCTTCTGCACTGCCCCGCCTGCCTGGTCGAAGTCCACCTTCTAGGTGGGGAACCCCTTGACAAAGTTAGGGCCTAACAAGAATCTCTCGGTTTCGGCACAAGCGAGAAAAGAGAAAGGATGGACCATGACTAAGAGGAACCCGGGAGGGCAGTGGCTGCTCCCATGAGGGAACGTGATCAGAACTGAGATGAGACCAGAGCAACCGAAACCCGAAAGAACACCTGTGGTGGGAGCTGCAACCGTCCCTGTTGAAAGCCCCTGGGACTCGCCCGCAGGCAGGGCACAGGGCACGGGAAATCCCAACAGTATGCACTCAGACCAGAGCTTTTTAACGCACCAGAAGGGGGAGCATGAAATGCACTGCGAGGCCAGCGAGGGCAGAGCGGTTTTAGGAATATAACATCCGAGGAAAAGCAGGGGATGCTGGGCCTCATCTGGACTTTACACCGGGTTCCATTTGCTTCCTGAACAGGAGGCTTCCCGAGGCCACCTGGGGGACAAGTCATGGAGGCAGGATGGTGACGAAAACAAAGCACCTGGGCTCACTCTGGGAGTCTCCTGTCTAGTGGAGGAGACAGACCACAGATACGTAAGTAAGGAGAAGTGATACACAGTAACTGACCATAAATGAACTTCCGGAAGTATGAACAGGCAGAGGTGCTCACAACTACCTGCATGTGAAGAGCTAACGAAACAGAAGGCCACGTGGTGTTGTGCACTATGACAGGATGGGAAAGGGGACACAAAGTAACTAGAATGCTATTTTAGTTAACAAGACCCAGGAGATAAATGAGTGTCTGTGATCAACATACTCCAGGCTAAGAGAACAGTCAAAGGCCCTGGAGTGTTCAAGGAAAGCATCCATTCATTCTTTATTCAACCAATATTTATTAAGGGCCATATGGCAGTGGCTGAAGATACAAAGACACATCCCTGTCCTCCAAGTGCTACAGTATAGTGGGGAGAAAACGCAAACACAAAATTATCATGCTGTGTGTTTTATAAGAAAGCCCTGGTGATACGGGAGCTATCAGGGAAGGCTTCCTGGAGGTGGTGCTGAGTGAAGTCTTGGGAATGGGGTATAGACAGGGGAGAAGCATGAAAGGGGCATTCTAGGCAGCAACGGTGGTGTAAGCAAAGGTGTGGAGAGGGGACTGAGGCAACATAGCACCCCACTGCCCTTCCTGAAGGACGCGAGGTGACAGCAAATTGTAGAGCAGGCAGGAATGAGGATGGAGAGGGAGCTCAGGGCCACATCACGTGAGAAGTTCAAGAGCTCCGTTAACAAGGACGAGCAGAGACTGACAGGGCACACAGAGCTCCCTTCACATGTAGTCATGCGTCGTTAATGGGGAAGCAGTGCGAGAAAGTGTCCTCAGGCGGCTTTGTTCTTGAGCGCACACCACGGAGGCACTCGCGCACACCTGGTTGGTACAGCCTCCTACACACCTCGGCCGCGTGTTACTGTACTTAACCCCGTGGGCAACGCTAAGACGATGGTGAGTATCTGTGTGTCTAAACACGGAAAAGGGAGAATAAAAACGAAAGACAGAACACGGCGCACCTGTGCGGGCGCGCACCGCGATGGCGCCCGCAGGACTGGAAGCGGCTCCGGGCGAGTCGGGCAGCGAGTGGGGAGCGGCCGTGAGGGCCTGGGCGTTGGCGTGCAGGACTGTGGACTCGACCAGCACTCTCCACGAGCCCTCCCCCGCTGCCTCCCCGCAGGGTCGGAACCGGGACCCCAAGCTGTCCCTGCCGCTCCCTGAACAGGGGTGTGGGCTGGACTGGTTGGAGACAGAGGAGAAGCTGGCTGGGTGAGGCGTGGGTCACCCCGATAGCGAGGGTCAGGATGGGGTGAGAGGAGGCCTGAGGGTCAGTGGGAGTGAGAACGCGGTAGCGCTGTGGACACGGCCTCCTTGGTGCTGAAAAAGGCCGGCGGCTGGCTCACGGGGATGTAACCTGTGCTCTCAAAGGCGAGGTGCTGTGAGCAAGGGGGAGCCTGTGCCAAGCCCCACAGAAATTGCTCCTGTCACAGAAAAAGATCCCCTGGACCACATATTCTTGCATTTCTTACAGGAAATTCGGCTCCATTGTAACCTTGGGGGACCCCGTCATAGGTGTGGTCCGCCGTATGCTAAAACGTCGTTAGGCGTGCATGACTGGGTCGGAGAGGACGCGACCCAGACCCCCCTCCTGGGCCGTTCCAGGGGCAGATCTGAAACCTGAGAGGGAGATTACCGGCGGGGGCACTTGGTGCCCCAAGCAGAGCTGAGCCCTGGGGTGCGGTGTGCTCTCCCACCGTGGGGCGCCCAGCAGAGGGCACGTGCGCCTGCCAGGCTGCACCCACGGGGTCTGAAGGGGCCAAGCGGAGCCTCAGTCTGGAGGCAGGACGCACTCACCCTGGGCCTGGGCCAGGGAGCGCAGGGAGCAGGGGCTGATGTGGAACACCCCCTCTAGGCCGGAATCCTGGGTTTAGAGCCGCCACCAGCCCAAGATCCAGGGTGCAAACTGCAAACCCGAAAGACAGCCAGGCGCCGCCCGAATCCTGCCTGGCCACGACGTCCCGCTGACCACAGCGCCCCGCAGGGCTCACCCTGGTGAAGACGCTGATCACACAGCGGAGTCGAGGATGGTGAGTTTGCCATCAGCGCAGGGACCCCTTACAGGCAAAGCGGGCGGCTCACGGCGGGCGCGCGCAAGGGTCTGTGTGCTGTGCCCAGGCCAGTGTGCACCCCACAGACCCCCTGCAGACGGCAAAACTAAACCCGCTGGCCCGGGATGGCTGCACCCCCGCGCTTACCTGGCTGCTTCACCGTCACCTCGGTGCGCCCCGAAACCTCCTCTGCCAGCTTGTACCAGGCGTAGTTTGGGCTCAGCAGCCACTCTTCCACGTGGCAATAGTAGCTGCCGCTGTCGCTGACCTCGGCTCTCTGGACGGTCAGGCTGAACAGGCCTCCGGTCACATGCCTCTCGAACTGGAGCCTGGCCCTCAGGCCCTCCTCCTCGGCGTAGGTGCCGTACTCGAAGGCGGAGTTGTGTGTGGTTTTGAGGATGAGCTTGCCGTCGGCGTCCGAGGGCTTGTGGACGTACCAGAGCACCGCAAAGTGGGAGTTCTGGCTGGTCTGAGACTTGACTGAGCAGTTCAGCTGGATGGGCCTGTTCTCCACCAGGGTGAGGGTCCTCTTGGATTTGCTCACCTGCAGCTTTGTCACTGCAGAGGAAAGGGAGCAGTTCAGCAGAATTGTCACACACCCCTGGACACACAGCCCGTCGTCCCAAACCTCTCACTCGGGGCTCCCAGACCGGTTTTGTCTCACACGGTTCCCGGAGGACAGGATGGGGACGGCTTCTTCCAAAGCACGGCTCGGTGACAGCAAAGCCGCATGCGGCTGGCTTCACCACCAATATCCCTCCCTGTGTCTATCCTTGCTCGGCCCCCGCTTAGGCCCTCACCATCTCTCCCTGCCTCCTGCCTGCTCCCCCTGCCTCACACGGCCTCCAGGGGGATCCAGCTAAAACACGAATCTACCCACATCGTTTCCCTGCTTGAAAAGTTTAATGGTTCCCAGTTGCTTTTAGGTTATAAAGAAAAACCATTCCTCTGCATAGCACAAAGTTCTTCTAGGAGCGGTCTAAACTCATCTCCCAGGGCTCGCTCCTCAGGCCCCACACCCTGTGCAGTTTCCCCCTGAGCTCTGGTCTCTGCTCAGCTGTGCCCTCTGCCTATCTCCTCTGTCACCTCCTCTCTGACCCCTCCCTCCACTCAGCCAGTAGCCCTCTGTCCCTCTCCGCATCCCACTGGGCCACACACGCCGCCTCTGTGCTTCCATTCACACCCCGAGTATCTTCAGGCCACTTTCCTCATCTCTCCTCCATCCTGGCCCATGAGCTCCCCAAGGACACAGCTCAGGAGATCAAGCTTTCTCTGCAGTTATTGAGAGTGCGTCCACCCTGTCCCCTCGCGATGCTTAGGAGAAAGCGCTGCCCAGAGGACAGTCTCCTCGCTGCACCCCCAGAGCCAGGCACAGTGCCTGGGCTTCAGGAAGTGCTCGGTCAGTGTCCGCTCAGTAAGTGAGGGAGTGGGTGAGCAAATGCCAGCCCGCTGGAGAACCATGGTTAGCAGGCGGCTAGGGGGTACTGGGGTGATCTTCCTGGGGGCGGAGGCAGGGGGACAGACTGAGAAAAAAGTGACAAGCAGCGAGACAGAACAGACAATTCTAGCCTCCCCTTCCCCTTGCTGTCCTGCTCCAAAACCAGGAGGGCAGATTCCGGAGCGAACCTACCTGCCGATGAACGACTGGGCTCACCTTCAAAGTGGCAACAAGCCACCTTCTAATGAAATACATTTTACCAAGGTAATGTGAGGTCACACCCACTCCATCATTATTACACTGGGCTCTGCTTCCCTCTGCCCAGCATCCCCCTACTGAAAAAGACACAATTCCAAGTTCCCTTAGGAAGATAATAATAAAAGCATCGTTCCACCTCCAGGTCTCTTCACACTTTGCTTTTCGAGACCGAAGCGCTCAACAGCTGAGAAAGAGATCCCGAAAGGGAGCGGGCGCCAGGCTTCCTCCTCCGGGCCTGCCCGGAGAGGAGGTCAGGGCAGGTCCGTCTCCTGCACCCCTGCTGGTCGGTGTCTGGATCCACACCGAGCCCTGAGCCCACTGGTCATGCCTGGGCCTCCTCTGCCAGCGCTGGCTGCTGGCTGCTGGCTGCTGGTTCGCCTGCAGCTGGTGTGGAAAGACAGCACCAAGGCCTGGGTCCCATGTGCCAAGGCAACTGAAACTTTCAAAAGCCCCAGGCTGCCACTTTGGGAAGCCTGGTAACTCCAGGACAAACCCTCCGAATGGCCGAGAGGAGTCAGCAAGCTGAGGCGCCGCCGGATCCGATGCCCAGCGGGATTACGGCGAAAGCTACTCTAAGGACACATTTCAGTGAAGGACACACCCTGTAAATCAGGAGATACTCCTCACAAAGGGCTGCTGAATGCACAGACCGACAGACCCTCTCCAGACACAGAGGACGCAGCCCGCACCCACAGGAAAGAAACCCCACACCCCACGCCCCACCCACTTGATTCATCTTTTTTGTGAACAAGCCTGTGTCTGCCTCATCCCTTCTGGACACACAGAGGCCTCCAGGGCACACTGGGAGTGAGGGTGGGGTTTACCAGTAAGCTCCCAAGCTCTGGAAACTCAATTCCCATCAGCTTGCCCGTCCGGGTTCCTATAATACTTGAAACAACCGCCCCCTTTCATTCCCTTCCAAGCCAATTCAATGCATGCAAATAACTCTATCAGTGCAAATGACGCCACCTGAATTGTCTGGTCCTGGGCCAAAAAAACTAGGTTGTTCCGTGTAGGGCAGAAAAAGCTTTAAAATGTATTATTAATTGGGGCCAGATTATTTTTGCAGCGGTTACTAAGGAAACCTCAATTGCTATAGTAACTGCATATGTTAAACTGGAACCCTATGACTAAACTTCAATTCGGTCACATGGTCTGAGGACAAGAATCCAAGGAAATGTTTCACAGCATTTCCATTTTTATTTTCCTTCTCGTGTCAAAATATTGTGAAGTGTTGAAAAGCCTGAAAGAGAGGCATTTTTGAAATCCGGAGCTCGCCTGGCGGGTGGGCGAGGGGTCAGCTCCCAGTCCATGCTCTGAATTTCCTCCCACGCCTCAAGGTCAGGGAGGACCTTTCCCAAAGCTCAGACGAGACGGCAGCCTCGGTGACCAATTAGGAAGCGCTCTCGCGTCCTGCCCAGCGCTGCCCTGGGTGGGGCGCGGCCGGTCTGCGCCACCTTCCTCCCCTAGGGGAGCCCAGCCCCCTTAAGGTCCGCAGGTACCTTCCTTCTGCAAGATCAGATCAATCCTAGTATCTACCTTGCAGCACAGGAGTGTGTGCGGGTGACGAGCAACAGTCTCTAGAAAGAGATCAGCACAGAGCCTGGTATGTATCGACAGGTTGTACCCACTTTTTGGTTTCTGGGCTCAGTCCCATGTTCGAAGCACGACTTAGACTGAGAACTGTCCAGTGTGAGTGACACTTCCTGCTAAAACTGCTGTCCACAGACCTGCAGCATCGGTGCCAAGCACCGGTGACACCGGGGAGCTTCTTAGAAACGCAGACTGGGGAGCGCGCTGCTCAGATCCCCCGAACGAGAATCTGTCTTTCATCGAACCAGATCCCCAGGCGACTCCTGTGCACTTGGAAGCCTGAGAAACCTTGCACGTGGCTGTGGTGAGTGAGTGGACTCACTGAGGCTTTACAGTTGGGGGTGAAGGGAAAGGAGCTGAGGACTGAGGCTTGATTAGCACCCCTGCTGTGGAGCACCCCTGCTGTGGAGGGGGGGACCAGGCAGAAGAAGGTTGGAGGCTGGGCTGAGGCCCCTCCTGGGAGCACAGCCTCACTGCTCCCAGGGCCCGGCTGACCCCTGTTCGAGGAAAGGGCCCTTTCCCTCTGCACCTGGAGCTTCCTCCCCAGGCCTCCCAAGGGAACGTGGAGAACGGTGGCTTCTGCGTCTCTGTCACCATCCGGACCAGTGGGCTGAAGGCGAGGCGTCAGGAGGAACCTGTAGCCGAGCAGAGGAGCTGCTTCCTCAGGCGACCTCCCCACCCGGCGGATGCCACCCTGTGTGTGCGTGGCTCACTCAAAACGCACTTCTTCCATCAGTAAGGGACCCCCCTGACCCTGCTAGAGCCGTGATATGCTTGCTGCCTGACACCGAAGTTCACTTTTCCCCATCTGATGCCTTCACATCCGCCCCCTTCTGCCCCACATGGGTGTGCCAGGGAGGAGTCTGGGAGCCCCGCAGGGGAAGGAGCCCAGGGGAGAGAGGACGGGCTGAGAGGGCTCCTTTCACTTGTCTTAACTTAGCGTCTACCTTTCTTCCAGGGTCACCCTGTCTGCGGGCCAGGCTGAGCCCGGTCCATACCCAACCTATCCCGACGCCACTGTGTCTTACAGCAAGGAAGTGTGACTGAGCACCATGCTACTCTGAGGCAACGTTCTTTTCCCCTCTCTTAAAAAAGTTTTATTTTTAATTTTTAAATTCTTTTCTGTATTCCTATGCACCCAGGCCCCTCCCCGTTCGACAGCCATCAGCTTGATCTTTATATGTGTTTGTTTTATTCTGCTGATACTATTTTTTTTAAGGTGCCACATATAAGTGACATCAACGGTATTTGTCTTTTCCTGTCGGACTTATGACATGTCGCCTAGCATAATATTCCCTAGGTCCATCCGTGTTCTTGCGAATGGCAAGATTTCATTCCTTCTATGGCTGAGTCATATTGCAAATATATGGACCACATCTTCTCAACTCCATTCATATCAGGGGCACTGAGGCTGCTTTTCTACCTTGGCTGCTGTAAATAAGAACGCAATGAACTTAGGGGTGCAGATCAGCGTTTTCCTTCTCTCTGGATGAACGCCCAGAAGGGGGACTGCTGGACCGGAAGGCAGCCCTGTGTGAATTGTTTTGAGGCGTCTCCACACTGCTTGCACTAGCGTTTACAACCCCGCGGACGGCGTGCAAGGCTCCCCGTTCCCCGCACCCTCACGGACACTTGGTAGTCAACGATGTCCTCAAGGAGGTAATTTTCCGAAGGCCTTCTCTTTCCTACTAAGTCATATGCATCTGAAGGGCAGAGACCATGACCCGATCACCTGCTAATCAGTTCAATAAATGAATGACTGAATAAATATGTGATTGATCTTTTCTGGGAGGCATGGGAATGTAAAGGAAAGGCATTTAACCCCGATGGTGACAGGAGGAAAGAGACCTTTTCAAAAAGCATGTGACGTCTGAGCTAGGCCCAGGAAAACAAATTGAGTGGGCGGTCCCCAGGCGGAGGAGGGGACTGCAAGGGCACCCCAGAACGGGGACAGGTGAGCCAAGGTGAGGCCTTTTCTGTGCGCCATATTTGGGGTACAGCAAGGGGCCGCGTACAGGAGATGAAGTTAGAACGGAACACCGCGGCCAGACTGCAAGGGGCCCGGGATGCGTGCCAGATCCGACCGCCTGTGGCTCTCAGGGAACCATCCTTGTACCTGTAGCACCCTGGCACCTGGGGACTTACAGTCCTACATCCTTGGCACTGCTCTCCGCCCCCTGCTCTCCTTCTTCCCCACGATCACGCCCTGTTCGAGGCCCCAATAATCTCTTTTCAGACCTTACACTTGGCCTGAATCCGAGTCTGGGCCTCCAGCCTCAGCCTCAGCCTCCGCCGGGGGGAGCTTCCGAAGCTGCAAACAGGAGCCTGCCACTCCCAGCCTGGAGCCCGCCTGTGTGGGCAGTCTTCCGTCGCCAGGAATGCAGCGGACCAGGGCCAGGATGCAAAGCCACATCTGAGACGACTCCATGCAGCGAACCTCTGCTTCGTGTCCTGCGTGACTTCCCAGTGACAGTCACGGGGGTGCAAGCTGTGGCTCCATGCCTAGGACCTGCTTCCATTTTACTGTCAACACAATGCCTTTCTGGGGGGCACAGTTTTAACACAGGTCAGGTAGATCAAGGGAGGGTTCCCCCCGCTTTGCTCAGCACCGTCACAGGAGTCGCTCACGATTTTGCAAACCAAAGGGCAGTGCTGCCGGGGAGGCGCGGCGAAGGCAGCCCGTGACGTGGCCGATGTGGTCCGTGCCGTCGCTGACGCTGTCCGTGATATGGCTGACGCTATCCGTGACATGGCTGACGCTGTCCGTGCCGTCGCTGACGCTGTCCGTGACGTCGCTGACGCTGTCCGTTAATGGCTGACGCTGTCCGTGACATGGCTGACGCTATCCGTTCCGTTGCTGACGCTATCCGTGATATGGCTGACGCTGTCCGTGCCATCGCTGACGCTATCCGTGACGTGGCTGACGCTGTCCGTGACGTCGCTGACGCTGTCCATGACGTCGCTGACGCTGTCCGTGACGTGACTGACGCTGTCCGCGCCGTCGCTGATGCAATCTGTGACGCAGGGACCGAAGGGCAGCGCCTCTGCCCAGCTGCCGACCCCTCAGTCCTGCGCCTCCTACTGTGCATCCCTCAGCACCGACAAGTTAAAGCACACTACTTGATCATGAACTGCTTTCTAAAAAACTCCTCCTTTATGCCACAATTAGCATGTTATAACAATTTGTAAAGGTTATGTGAGTAGAAATGTTAAACCATCTATGAATTTCATTTTAGAGTAGTAAAGGGACTATTCCAAATTGTTATTAAAAGGAGTATATAATTTAAGTATGATGTAAAGTCCTAACTGCTCAGTGTAGAATATTCATATTTAACAAACTTATGTGACCCTAAGTGCTGAGCAGTATTCTAAATGCTCCGTGTTAACCGTTTGGTTTTCACCAGTCCTGTGAAGTAAATATCATTATCGCCAGTTTTCTAAAAAACGCGTGCCCAAGGTCACCACACTGGTAAGTGGCAGAGTGAGACGCGAACGCAGGCCCGTCTGTCCCTGCTCTTCACCATTGCCTATGGTGGCCCTGCGTGCTTCCCAGTCCAAAGGGGGCTCCCCTGGCCCTCGGCCACCCCTGGGGAAGGACCCCTCCCTGCCCCCACGCTTCAGTCCTATCGACACAAGCAGGCTGTGCATTCTCCGTCCACACCCTGCCCCTTCCCTGCGCCCACCCCACACAAGCCTGTTCCCTGTGCAGGCCTACAGCCTGCACCCGAGGCCGGTTCCACGGCCCCCCGACACCCTTCTCTGCGCTTCTCTCCTCCCAGGGCAGCCCGTGAGGCAGACCTCCGTCACACCTGTCGCTGCAGCCGCGGCACCCAGCAGGGAAACCGGCACCCAGCAGGCGCTCAAATGTGCTCGTGGAAGGCAGTGCGGGCAAGAAGCAAGGACAAAGTAACAAAGGTTTGGAGGTGGAAACAGCTTTATTAGGAGTAACCTGGACATGCCCTGCCTGCCTTACCTGTCTGCAGACAGAGGGCCCTAGCTCACTGACTCCAAACAGGCGCACCTGGAGTCACCATGACACCCGGCCGAGGGGGCAGCAGGCTGGGGCTCCTCCAGCGCTGGCGCCCTCATGCCCCTCCACCTCTGAACACCCAGCAGGCAGAAGCCACATGCACTGGGGTAGAAGAAGAACCCCAGGATTTCCTGAAAGAAAGCTGGGGCGAATCCCTCTGGGGGCTGAGGCAGCTTGTCACCTACTAGACTGTGTGACACGGAGAGCCACTGTCACATGCCCTGGACTCACAGAAGTCAAAGAAAAAGCCCTCAGCACTCCCTGACTGCTAGGTCAGCACTCAGAAACTGGAGCAGACAGACCTGGAAGCATCCAGAGGGTATTAAATATTCATCCTGACCGCCCATCAGTGAAGTCCCAGCAGAATACACCCCCTGACAAGTTGGCTTTCTAGACCCGAGGCTGTCCTCCTGGAGGCTTGTTTATTGCTTTGTCAATTTTCCCGTGCAATATTTAATAGCCAGGCCAAGGTGTGGTCATAAACATCGGAGAACGGGTGCTGACGAGTCCCCACTGCTCTGTATTTAGGATTATGTACTCAGACAGTGTTTTGGTGCTAAAGAAAATCAGAAGGAAGCAAAAATGATCCTTCAAAATTCAAAGAGATAAGAATTAAGGACTAACACTTGCATATGTCAAACTGGCTTAAAACCTTGCCTAAATGCCCCTGGGGGTCACACTCTGCCATCCGCAGGAGTGCGGCTGAGCCAGAGCCACCACAGAATGGGAGTGATGGCGTCCCCTGGAGGTTTCCTTGGGGGCGTGCACGCCGACTCGGAAGCACGGAGAATGGTCGCTAATGCATCCGCAACAGATGGGTGTGCCATCCAGCCAGAGAGTTTGATGAATGGAAGACCTGCAATGCAGTCAGGTCAGCAGGTGGCTCTGGCCAGGGCTGG
Organism: Micronycteris hirsuta; assembly: GCA_004026765.1. NCBI lineage: Eukaryota > Metazoa > Chordata > Mammalia > Chiroptera > Phyllostomidae > Micronycteris > Micronycteris hirsuta. The sequence goes on from PVJI01001315.1 coordinate 39,181, forward strand.
CCTGGGGCACAGACCACACGGGGCCTTCTGGGGAGCTGGTGACAGCGGCAGCAGGAGGCGGATGAATGGGCCAGTGAGCCGGCAGTCCTCAGTTTCTATTTGATTCTGTTCAGCGAAATATTCTAAAAACCGGGTGTGGGACGGGCAGTGGGGGGCTGTCCCACGGAAAACACCAGAGGAGGGACACGAAGCCATGTTTTGAGGGGCAAAGTGTGGAGGGAGAGGAGAAAGAAGAGAAGCCAGCCCTGGTGTCCACAAGTCTCAGAGCCACCTTGTGGCGGAAATTAGAAGCAATGGAGGAGCTAAACTCCTACCCCATTGTCAGACTGTGTTTTGAGGAACCTCTGTGGGTACCTTGTGACCAAGTTAAAAAAACAAATTTAAGTATTTGGTTAAAGAGACCAGGAAATCAGGAATGCTAAACCAGACAGAACAGAAATTGAAAAGTACATGGTACCAAAGGAGCTTCCTGAGGAAAAAAAAAAGATGTCTAGAAAATACCATAACACTGTCTAATAAAGGTAAGAGCTTGGACTCCGGAGCCAGACTGCCTGTCTGGCTCCGACTCTTGCCTCTGCCTCTTCCTGCAGCTCGTCGGATGACTTATTGAACCTTTCTGCCAGTGTCCCCATCTCTAAAATGGGTGAGAGTCCCCCCTCCCCCGCCCCCGCCCCCGCCCCCGCGGCACTGCAGGGATGAGTAAGAACTGAGTAAGTTCTTGCATGCACAGCATTCGGGGTCGCGCGGGGCACACGGGAGATGCCGAACAACTATTACTGTTTTTGCTGTCACCGTCACGGCCACCGGGGCTGGGACTCCTCGCCTCAGTCATCTGCAAAGAGGGATCGCTTGCCCTGGCCGGATACGCCACGGCTGTGGGTTTGATGCCCAGTCGGGGCGCACACAAGAATCAATCAATGAATGCATCAATAAGTGGAACAACAAATCAATGCTTCTCTCTGTCTCTCTTTCTCTTTGTCTCTGAAATCAATACATTTTTAAAATATTGAAGAAGAGTGACCTCTTTTGTCAACAAGATTGTTAATGGATGCAGAGGAATAATTTTTGATGACACGGCCTTGAAAAGGGTCAAAGTCCTCAACTGCGTTTTAAGAAGGCACACCCGCGTGCCAACCCCGACTTCCCACTCACTACCTGTCCGCCTCAGGTGAGCCTGAACCCCCTGAGCCAGAGTCACTCCGTTTACAAAACACAAAGCAGCCCCTCCTCCCGGGCCTGCGGGGAAGACAAAGGGAGGTCACGCACACCATGCGTGCGACCCGGTCGGGCCCAGCGCCAGCCCTCGGGTGTTCTTCCACTCCTGCGTCCCCCAAATAAAAGCTCCTGTACCGACCAGAGTGTGTGGGAAACAGCAACAACGAACACGAAGCTCTCTGGAAAATATTAAGTGCTAAAGCATCAATATTTAATAACGGAGTCAGTAACACTTAAGGGATGCACTCTCCGGGTGCCTGGGCCCCTCCCTGGAGGGCCCGGCCTCCGCCCGAGCGCATTACTGGGCACCTTGGGGTGCAGGCCTCCCAGTGAGCCACCCAGCACGGAGGCACCACAGACCCTTTCTTTACAGTGAAGACACAACGCAGCCGACTCGGCGTAAGCCACGCCAGACACAGACCGTCCTCGCAGACACACGGAGCAGCAGGTCCTACCTCTCCAGCTACCTTTCCATGTAGGAGGCAATACAATGGGATCATGGGAAATGGAGATACAGGGACGTCTGAGAGACCTGGGCTCCAATCTCAGGTCCAGTGCCAGGTCCCACCCATTGAGCCAGCCTGCCGCCATCAAGGCTGCTAAACACCTGGGGGCCTTGGTGTCCTCCCGGGAAAACCAAAGTGGAAATACAAACTTCTCCATCACGTCACTGGGAGAGGAGCTGAGAGAGAAAACAAGCACCAAGCGCAAAGCCTGGCACCCACGAGGTACTGACCGCGTTTCTGCCCTTATCTCTTTCAGCGTGCCACCGATTGATCAGAATCGGAATAATCTGAACCTTCGATAAATGAATTCCTTATTCCTCCCTGACAAGCTTCAGTCCTAGATTCCAAGGAGCCACAGAAACAAGCAAATATTAGGGATTTTGCAAAAAAAAGGCAATGTCAGGCAAGGTCCCGGGGTCAGCGCTTCCTCTGCCTCCTAGGGCGGCAGAGCCGTGTGGCAGGCGCCGCTGCTCAACGCCGACCTTGAGGGCCGGAGGAGGCCACAGCAGGTGCAACAACGACCTTGAAGTTCTACTCAGGAAGGCTCCCAAGTGCGTCCCTGGGCACTTCCCACGACGGGGACTCACAGGAAATGAGGTCTCCAACTCTCCATTACCCTGGAAATCCACTTAAGCAGACCAGCTCTGCCCGAGCGTCCCGTTGTCCAGGTCTAATTGGCCAAGGAACAGTCCCTTTACTTCCACAACTTGTTTGTTCCAGACTGGGACAGAGGAGGACTCCTTAGGGGGACAGGAGAGGTGAAGGGTAGACCGGACACGGCCACCCTGTAACCTGGCATTACTGGAAACGACACTGTGACTATCTGAAGTTGGGCTGGATGCCAGCCGCAGCTGTGAGCGTAAAGAAAACGCCTTTCGCAGGTGGTGAAACATCTTCGCAGAGTGGGTGTGTCAGAAAAGTCAGGAAAATGTCTTCGAAAAGCCACCTGCAGTCCACGCCCTCCGTTCATGGCGTGGGTGGACATCCGCCCCTCCTGTTCCAGGGCCCCACGCGCGCCCGGCTCCCAACTGAGCAGCAGGGCGGGCCGACCCGAGGAAACCACGGCTCCTGGGTTAGGCGAAGGGCCTGCGGAAGGTGAGAGTATTTCCAGAAACCACCCTCCCCCACCAAGACTCCCCAAGTTAGGGCCTCCTCACCACCGGCTGTAAGAGAGACTCCACCCCACGGGAGAAGGAAGCTCAAACTCGGCACACTCGGCAAACTCGGCACACGAGGACACACGAGAAAGGCAGGCAAGGCTCAACCCTAGCTCCGCCACTCGTCAGCTTCGTGACGCTGTGCTCGTTGGTCTTTCCTGGGTGACAGCAACGTTCTAATAATATAAGCACCCGAGGCACCTAGCACAGAGCAGATCCTCAGCACGGGACCTCAGTTAGGGGACCTCAGTAAGGTCCCTCTGCCCTCTCCACTCCGAGGCTCCTTGCCTGCACACTGCGGACAACGGTACCTTGTTTGCATCAAATGGCAAGGGTTACAGGAGATGACACGGAGACAGAGCTTCCTGCAAAACAGCCGGTCTGCACACTTTCATAAACGCCAGTGCCTCAGAACACACGCCCAGCTGGGGAGCTGCTCCAGGTGAAAGAAATCTGAGTAGATAGGACTGGATTTGTTTGGACAGGAAAAAGACTACACAAGGCATTTGGGACAATTGGGAAAATGTCCTACAATCGTAAGTGGCCTTGTTCTTAGGAGAGGCACACTCCAGTGTTCAGGAGGAAGTGCCCGATGTCATCCATGTGTCCTCAGATGTTTCAAAAACAGCAGTAACAGTAACCACAGAAAACAAATGCCATAAGACATTAATGAACGGCCATTAAGAAAAAGGAAAACGGTTCTTTCAACTTCCCACAGGTTTGAAATTGCTCCACATCAAAAGTTGGGAAGTCACCGCGGCCACACCGAGGTCTCCGTGGGTGCGTGCCGCGCCCTCCCCGTGTCCTGTCACCCGGCGCAAAGGTGGGCCCGCGCCGCTCACCTGGCTGCAGCACCCTGATCTCCAGCAGGTTGGAGGTCCTCTCGGCCAGCCGCGTCCAGGAGCTGTTGTAGTTCTGCCGCCACAGCTCCGCCACGCACTGGTACTTGCCCGCCTCCGTGTCGCTGGCTCGGCTGATGCTCAGGCGGACGTTGTTGCTGGACTCGGCCTTCTCGATGGCCGTCCGGGTTCGGAAGGTGGAGGACCTGTCCCCCCACTGGACCCCTCCGTCCCGGGTGAAGGTCACCAGGTCATGGAACTCGACGGTGCCCACCGGCTGGAACCGCCAGGTCACCGACACGGGGACCCGGGCCGGGTAATGAGGTTTGATGATGCACTGCAGGTCGAAGGAGTCGCTGTAGGTCACCCCCGGCGTGCGGGAGATGGCTGTGACCGCGAAGCCCGTTTCTGGAGAGAGAGCAGAGGGAGCCGGGGGAGTCGCTGGGCTTTCTCAGGGTGGTGTGACGTGGCAATGGGGCTCGTGGCAAGAGCTGGTGCGGCAGAGCAGAGGCTCAGGGGTCTGTTTTGATGCCCAGGCCAGTACTATGTTAGCTACCACATGGTGGCATGAACCCACCGTTCCCAAGACCCCAGAGGAGGAGGCTGGGGCAATTCTCCCTGAGCAGCACCACCAGCCCCCACCCGATGGAGCCATCCCGATGGCCTAGCAATGGCCGTTTGGGTTCAGAAGCTGGAGGACCTATCTCGATTTGCAGTCCCTCAGTCCCTTTGGCAGGGACACTCCTAAAAATCTCGGGATTCCGGGCTAACGCAGGACAAAGGAGCCTCAAAGCTATTCCCTCATCCCCTGTGAAATGACCACATCGCCCCAGCCCCGGGCCTCCTCTGCCTGGCCCACCAGTGCATTGGCACTGGAGAAGGGGCACAGGACGGGTGGAGGGGGTGTCCCGGGTCCCCAGGCCAGGCAGCGAGGGCTGGGTCACCAGTCCCTCTCCACTTTTCTCATGCAACCCAGGGAAGAGGGGCAGTGAGGGGCCCGCAGTAGGGGGCAGTGACCTCCAGCAGGCGGGAACCCGGGCGGGCTGGGCTCCTGCAGCCACAGCAGGCCGAGCCTCTCCATGTTCCCTACGGAATGAGCAACAGCCTGGCCCTCCACATGGGTGACCCCAACCGCCCCCCCCAGCCTTGAACTGCGCCTTCACATTCATACAGTGGTTATGACCATACAACTGAGTGGTCACTATTTACTGGGCACTATCGCTGTGCCAGGCATGGTGCCAACTGCTCTGCTTTCCCCATACTTCACTGTATCCTCAGAACGACCTCGAGGACGGGTCGCTAATCGTCCCTTTGTACAGGTGAGGACACCGAGGCACAGAACAGTTAAATAAGTTGCCCACTGCTGAGCTGCCCACTATAGCAGCAGCATCAGGCTACAAACCTGCTGATTCCAGGGACCTTATTAGGCTGCGTGTCCCGTGGGAAGCCTGATGCAGGGGTTAGAGGCGTAGACCTTGGAGCCAGCTGCCCAATTCTGACATTTCCTAACAGTGTGACACTGCACAGGTTACTTAACTTCTTTCTGCCTCTATTCCCCTAGCTGTAAAATGGGTCCATGCAAAGATTAAAGGAGTTCGTATTTGTAAAAGACTTGGTATAGTACCTGACACACAATATAAATGACATTTAAAAAAATATATATACATATGTATTTCATTAAGCACAGAGCCATAAAGGAAAAAACTTTAAATTCTGGAGACAAAAGACTACAGACAGAAGGAATCCATTGGCTTTATGTGGGGAGGTTAAGTCAGCAAGTATGGAGACGTGATTTGCTAAAGGCTCTGGGTCTTCCATTTGGATTTCATGAGCTACCTTTACATCTCCTATTTTTTAAAAAGATAACACAGAGGCCCATCCTCAAACAGGAAATGGTGGGACGGGTACGTGTGCGCCTGCGTGCAGAGCGCACTGTCCAGGGGATGGCGGGCACGGGGCCCCCGCCAGGTGTTCCCGGCCTCGACTCCCGGAGGGGAGGGAGCACCTCTGAGCAGCTGACTGTCCTGGCCCGGCACAGGCACACGGCATGCTCACAGCTCACGGAGCACCCCAGTGGTCCTAACTGAACAGGCATATGGCCCAGGTGCAGCTGGAGACGGTACCTACCTAACACCTCCCCGGGCACCGGTCACCGTCACCTCCCAGTGGAGAGGGGATCCATTTCTCAGTTGTACCGATATGAAACGATATGAATCTGTTTACTTTAGGCTGAAAAGGTGACCTCGCTCCGGGGCGCCCTCCTGTTTCCCCCCCCGTCCCACACCCTTGGGGCCGCTATGCTCATGGCTTTAGCCAGAAGTGCCCCATGGGCGGAGACCAGGTGAGCAGAGCCAGCCCCCGAAATCTCAGGTCAGAGCCCCTGGCTATGGGAACTATGTGTTGAGTGTGAAAAAATTCAGGGGATAATCCGAAACCGTACAATCACTTCTCAAGAAACAATCCCAACTAACTCTAACCACTCCTCCGAAACCCCTAACCTCACGGGGTGGGGAACTACCACATTCCCACCAGGCTCCACTTCCGTGGGTGCACGCCGGTGCTGAGCACAGACACAGGGACTGAGCTGACCAGGAAACTCCACGCTGGGTGACGTTTCCAGAGGCAGAAATCTGAACTGTGTGCCTACTGCAGAAAGCAGGTCCATCTTTGGGATTAAGCTCTTAGAAGGTAAACGTCATGCTAGTCTGGGGGTCTCGTGGCAATGGAGGTCTCTGTGGGGGGCAAAACCACTCAGGGCTGCGGTGTATTCAACAGCACCAGCAGCCCCACCTGCGGGGAAGGAAGTCACGTGGTTTCAGGGAGGGGATGCAAAGTCACGAGGACACGTGAGTGATGCCAGAGTCTCCTGATAAACAGAAGGCCTAATAGCACCAGTTACCTTCCCAGCAGAGGTGCAGGCTGCCTTTCACAGTGTGGCACACTGCCTGCATCAGGCAGATGAGCATTGACAGAAGCCTCTACGTTCCCCCTGGGAAACAAACCTAATGTTCTCTGGTTTTAGCAAATCTCAAGGTATCTTTTAATTTCATGCTAATGAGGAGATAGCTTTCTTAAGGGGGGGCCTTAGAGAGGAGGAGAACAAAACACAGGCTTTGAGAAATGGTTAAGACAGAGCTCTGGTGCCTGGGTTCGCGCCGCGGGTCTGTCCTGTAAGCGCCGCAGCCCAGAGCGGACGAGCTCACCTGCCTCACTCCGTCTGTCTCCTGTAAAATGAAAGGTCTGCCTCTTGGCCAGGTGCGCAGACGCGGCCAGGAACGTAATAAACCCCAAGTGAATGGCTAACGGTGATTCTCTGCCCTTTCCTGCCCTGCTCTGAGCTTCTTAGGAGGGCTCATCCCGGGGCAGCAGGCAGGAGGCCCGGGGGCAGGAGAGGGCAGCTCCGTGGCTTTGTTCCCGCCCTTCAGGCCGGTTGTAAAGACGGCCACTTTCCGCTACCTGGGGCCGCCATTTCTGGCTGAGCGGCCCTGCGCCTCTGGCCAGACTTCTTATAACTTCACTCCCACCCCCCAGACCCATGAGTGCTAACAGCTCCCAGTGTCACGGGTCCCCAGGGGCCCCGCCATGCCTGCTGGTTCCTTCAACCTTGCCTGCACTTCCATAGGGTGTGCCTTCCAGTAAACCCTCTGAAGATGCCTCTATTTCCCGGCAGGACTCTGAGTGACAAAAGTCAGGGTAAGGTTCTTGACGTGGGAGAAGCCTCCCAGCGGTCCCGCTGTAAGGCTCAGACATTTACTTACCGAGAGCTGTGATGGAGACGGGGGTGCTGGCCCGACGCTCCCCCACGACCTGCCACTCGCCATCCACGGCCCGCACCCACTCGGTCACGTGGCATTCGTACTGGCCCTCGTCCTCCTTCCTGCTGTTGAAGATGCCCAGGCTAAAGGAGTTGGGCTGCACCTGCTCCATCTGGACACCCCCGAAGCTGCTGCGCTCCCAGTAGGACGCGCCCGGCTGCATGGTGCCGTCCCGGTCCAGCCACATGATGTTGCTGCGCCGGTTCAGTCTGTCCACCAGCTGCCAGATGACAGAGAAGCGGCCCTGCGGCCTGCCCACCGTGCGGATGCTGCAGGAGAAGCGCAGGTTCTCGCCCTCGAGGACGACGCTGGCGTTGCTGGCCACCTCCACGGAGATGCTGCTCTCTGGAGACAGGGAGAGAGGGCACGCTGGGGCCGCCAGGTCTCGACGGTGCCCTCACTGCCGACGTGGACGGTGAAAGGGGGAAGGGGCCGAAGCCATCCTCCTCAGGAGCAGTGAGCCTCAGTGGATGAAGCACTGACCCTGGCCGGGGCCACCCTGCTGGTTCTGGGCACTGCCCCCCCGCGAGACCTGGCGTCCGAGACCTGGGGCGGAGTCAGAACCTGAGCGATACTACACAGCGCCGCTGTGTGAGGGCACACGGCCACTCATCAGGTGATCTGTTCAGTGGGGTTCGAGGGTTTTCAATTTGGATTTGCATTAAGTTAAATTACTAAAAAATTCGACTCCCACCGCTCGGTGTCACGGCCGTCAAATAAAAGCTGACATCGAGAGAGTGCCATCTGAGTCCTTTGGGACAACATTAGGGAGTAGAAAACAAATGGCGGGAAGTATCTGGAAGGTGTCGTGTGCTGGGGTGAAGACACTGTCCAGCACAGACAGTCTGGGTTCACAGGGTGTGTGCGGAGCACGACTTCACCCTTCCGTTAACACCGAGGAACAGACTAGGCCACTCGGGTTCCCCTGCTCTTGACCTTGAAACACTGGGGCAATGAACATTTGGGGTAAGGATTCTACTGCCTTCGCTCCTCTGCCACCCACTTAGCTACGTGAACTCACTCAATCAAATTATTTAAACTCCACATGCCTTTGTCCACAAAATGGGGAGAGTGTTATTTATCTCATGTAGTTTCTTAAAGATTAAAAAATAAATGAGATATGTATATACATCACCTAGAACACACTGAGTTTTCAAAAACTGGTCACCATGATCGAGGCTGACTTTACCATGGCCAGTAACTGTTTCTGCAAACATCACGGACATTCTAATCTATCTTAATTACGAGTACAACATTGTGTAAAGTTATGTATTTTAAGTTCAAAAAGCCATAATAAGTACAAAAGAACCCCAAATACCATCACTCATGTGGCTCCGATTTCCTGGGCCCCACCCACATGAAACAGACACAATAATGTTGAATCAGTCAATGAATCAAGTCCCGGATTCAGAGGCACACCCAATTACCGCAGGGAGACACGCCCGCACCCGGGACCGAGCGCTGGACGCGGTCTTTCCTCCCCCGCGTCCCCCCGCAGGCAGACACAGGCACAGATGAGCCCTGGGCCCCTGCGTGCGTTCTGGATTGGGTGAGTATACCTGCCCCAGTCTGGATCGGCTTGTTTTAAAAGGAAAAAAAAAACAACCAACACAAAACGTCCAGGAACAGGAATGTTCCCGGGAGGGCAACCTCCCGGAGCCAAACCAGGAGGATTCACTGAGGCGGTGAGGCTCCTGATGAGCCAGCATCTACAGCGCCAGTGGCTGGAAACGAGGGTTTGGAGCCAGCCGGAGCTCCGAGTCTGTGTTCTCAGGTTCCCACCTACCCCTAGCCAAGCTTAAAGTCTCATGTGCAAAACGGAGCTCAATACTCAGAGTTCCTGCTTCTCGGGGTCCCCGGCACCGAGGGTATTCGATGAGGTCATTGTTTTCATCTCGTCATCAATAGTAACGATATTGTTCTTGAGATGAAAGACGCATCCCTTGTTATCAACTCCAAGTGCGGAATTAAAAGGGCAACAAATCCTTTGCTGGCCTCAGTCAGAAGACGGACCTGCAGGGTGTCGCTCCCGCCCCCTACTGTCAGCCAGTGGACTCTGGTGTAGGCCCTGGCTTGTTATTATGCGGGCTGCCGTTTGGTGCTCTGTCGCTTTAGAAGCCTGGAAAACGGCACCATCAGAACGTGGGACAGTGAGAAAACAAGCCCTTCCGGCAGCCCAGGCAACGGCAAATGCCGGTGTCGCCCGGTGCGACTATTTACAAGTGTTCCTGGGCCTGAGAAGAGGCGGCTGACCATTTACAGCACCCTGGGTCAAGTGCAAACCAGGAGGGAACTAATGAGACTCTGAGTGCGTGTCCACACACGAGCTCTCAGACCGGGAGGTAGGGGTGTGGCACAGGCTAAGCGCAGAGCAGTGGGTGTGGACGCAGAGGCAAACATTTCTAATGCAACGCAAGCTCGACCGCTAACGGAACTGGCTCAGCCACGTCTCCGGACGGTGCTCTGGCTTCTTCCTCCACAGGATGGATATAATACTGGCCTCTACAGGGACTCGGGCGGTGGGAGAAGGGGATGATAGATGCAGGAGCACGGTGGGCTCTCGGGAAGAAAAGCGCCGTTAAAATCAAAGGTATTATCACCGTTACCGATGTGATTGTGTTCTTTGGTAGACTTACCCAAGTGGCCTTGGGGCAGGATCTGGTGGTTCTGGGGGACTTTAACTACCCAGTCATCTGCTGGAAAAGCAATATAGCAGGCCACAGATCATCAAACAAGTTCTTGGAAGGGGCTGGGGGATATCTCTTAGCACAAAGGATATAGGAAGTACACAGTGTGGCTGCCCTTTGCTGGATCCTTACAAAACAGCGAGGAATTAGTTGCAAGTTTAAAGCAGAGAGTCCCTGGTTAAAGCAAGCACTGACCAACAGGAAAATAGGAAAGAGAGTGGGCATTCAATTCCACAATTTCCATTCTACAGATAATCAGCAAGCACCTACCCTATGCAAAGCACCATGCTAGGCATTGCAGGGGGAAAACCGTCTAGTATCAAAAGAATTTCAAGACAATTAGGGGTGTGTGTGTGTGTGTGTGTGTGAGATTTAAAAAAAAATAGCATGAATAGAAAGTAATCCTATTGGTGAGAAAAGGAAAAAGAGTGGCAAGACCCCTGTGGTTTTTTTTTTTCCCTCTTCATACTTGAAGAGGACTACATTAAAAATATAAGAATGTAAATAAAAATGTGAAAAAGGAAATCATGGCAATGGTCAGAGAAAGAACAGTTTGAGCAGCTGAGAAAAGGTTAATGGTTAGTTTGAAAACTTTACCATCTTGTTAAAAATCAGAGCATTGTAAGGTTTTTAATTCTCCTTTTACCAAAAATAGAACTATGAGAGAAATGAGATATTAATGAGAACATCCTGGTTCTACAGATGATTAAACACGGGCAGACACAGGCCGTCAGTCCCCTGAGGCCCAGCCGTGACCGTGACCCACCCAGACAACGCCAGCTTCCACGGGGGCAGGGAGCCTGGAAACCAGGGCGGCTTTAAAAGTCTGTGCTGCAGGAAGACGTGAGACGCCCCAGCCACTGAGTTTTAAAAACACAATTTCAATAGGGAAGAGACAGCGAGGGAAATGCCAACCCTTCTACCCTCAAAACCCAGACAGCAAATCCTTCTGAATAACGAGCTTAATGATTTCAAATGCTCCCATAAAGGACCCCCCCCCTTAAGTAAGAGGTCAAGACCAGCATCTCCCCACTTTTTCTGAAGAAGTGGGGACTTCATGCCCACACGGGAGCGAACAGCTGCCCTGAATTCCCCCCAGCGGAGCTGAGGCTGCCAGTGCTGGGGTCTGCGGTGCCCACACCAGGTGCCAACAGCCCTGACGCTCTGCCCTCCTGGGGACTTGCCAAGGGTGGGCAGGTGAGCAGGAGAAGGGGAGCGGTTAACTGCGCTTCTCTGCCAGCTTGAACCCTAGAGTTCCACCTGCCCTGCCCCGCCCTCCCCTCCGGCACAGTCTTCTTCTCTCCCCGACCTCTCCCAGGGAAGCCAGCTACGGGACCAGACCAGTGGGAGGAGGGGAAGGAAGCAGCGAGTCTCTCCACTTACTGATGGGGAGCACTATGATCGGGATGTTTTTGGGGCGCTTGCTCTCCTTGTCGATGAATTCCCCGGTGACCGTCTTCTCCCTCTCCGTCACGCGACAGTTGTATTTCCCGCTGTCCTCCTGGCGGAGGTGGTAGATCTTCAGCACAAAGACACTGTCGCTCTCCTTGGCCACTTTCAGCTGTCCCCTGGCCTCCCGATGGGCGAACTCGCTGTTGAGGACGGGCACCGCGTTGGGCCCCATGCTGGCGATGAGCGAACTGTTGAAGGCCCAGGAGACGGCGAAGTACCGGTCGGGGATGCTCTGAGCCTCCAGGATGCACCTGAACTCCACCGGCTCCCCCATCGTGTACAGACGCTTCTCCGTTTCCAGCCGCACGGTGAACTCCTTGTCTGAAACAACCACAGAACCGTGCGCGTTGGGTGACGAGGACCCCAGCTCCCCAGGGTGCCTCAGCCCAGTCCCACCACCCGTGCCCTCTTTCCAGTGCCGAGTATGGGGACACACCACCGCACTTGACCTGAGGGACAAAACTCCAGCCCTGACCCAGACGGTCTGAAGGGCCTGCTGTCCGGGTCAGGACCGGTGGGCTCTGTCTGCAGCTTACACGGCCCTAGATTTGACCCCCAAAACTCGATAAGGAACTCCGCATATCACCTACAGGGCAGAGTGCAGAGGTCTAGCCTTGACCTCCACACCCAGAACTCCCCTAAGCAACATGACTACACATATTTGCAGCAGAGCAGGACTTACCTCACTGGGATGGGCGAGACAGAAGTACAGTCTGACCCCCTGGGTGCTAGGTGCTAACTCCCCAATCCTAATAAACTGAAAAATTGCTATATTGAAGTATATTCTTCACCCCTATGTGAATACTGGAAGTAAGACACAGGTAAACAAAATCACACAGGAAAAGTGGAAATGAGTGCTCTTCACTGGTCGCCCCCCGACACACCTTAGGGTTAGGCGAAAGCCCCCTTGTGCAGTGAAAGCCAGAGCACCTCCGAAATGGCCCACGAAGCCACGCCCCCTCCAAAGAGCTGGCGGGCAATGCGGCCGGAAGGGCCATCAATGAAGAGCGCATCCCCCTGACCTGTCCTGGCCCCCTGTGCGATGGAGCGTGGTGACCGTCACTCCCGTGGGACAGTTCTCCTGTCTCACAGCACGAGTGGGGTGGGTGGGTAAGACAAAGGAGGCAAGTGTCGGAGAAAACTCTCTGCTCTAGCAAACAGCACCAAAGAACCTTGGGGAGGGGCAGCTGCAGCTGTAGGCACTGCCCACGTTCCTCCTCCTTCCAGCTCTGTCCATCTAAGGAGGGCTCTGAGGGGGAGTCACTTCAACGGGACGTCTGAACACTCTGTAGGCTCCAACCACGACAACCTGCCCTCCTCCGGCATGGCCAAGCCTCTCCCACCGTCTCACGGCCCTGCCCCACGTGCACTCCCCACCCCCTGCATTCTGCACGCGAACAAAAGCCACGGGCATCACGAGAGCCCTGCTGCCCATTCCTCTTCTCCGGCCCAGCCTGGCTGTGTCCCGGGCTCTCCATCTCCTCCCCTCCCCCCGGGGCCACGCCTTGCCCCAAACACCTATTGCTTTCCCAGTGAATCAGCTTCATTCCCCACCCAGACTGCTGAGCACAAACCACTCAACAACTGCAAGGGCTCCCCCCAGTACGACAGCTGCTGCCTTGGCTTTCCCTTCCCAGAGCCCAGCCCTGAGAGACCTGGGCTGACAGAGGCAGGTTTCTGTCACCCTCTGCGGAGACGGGCGCCCCTACGAGGGACCGTGCCCATGTCGTCTGCCAGACGCTGGCTCTCTGGTCGACCAAAGCACAATAATTTATGTCTCAACATCAACGATAAAAAAGCACCCCCTCCACGTAGATGCCACTGAAGACATGCAAACAGGCGCCCTGGACAGCAGACCTTTCCATTTCCTGGGCTGGCTGCTTTGGCTTTCTTCGGGCAGCCAAAGACTCTCACCTCATGCAGTGCGCCCCCCCCTCCCACTGCGGGTGCAGTCCTTCTCTCCAGCGGGTCTCAGCCTCCAGACCCGCCCCCTTTGACGCCTCCCCTCCTGCTTCTCCTCTGGCCTGGCCACTCGGTTTCACTCTCTCCCTGGGACCTGCTCCCCTGACCACTTTGTCCTGCGGCTGTTCTCCCAGGCCCTCATCATTCCCGAGTTCAAATCTAACCGACTCTATGTCTGATGACAGGCTGGGTGTTTCACCTACAGAGCGACCATAGGAGAGTCTGCTTGCAGGAAGGACTCCTAGACTATCATTTACAGCAAAAAAAAAAAAAAAAACAGCCAGCGCTGCCACTCATGGGAAAGCACAGAACCTGGAGCAGGACTTTGCGTCTCTTCCTTACAGGTCACAGACTCACCCTGAGTCCCAGCCCGGGTGCCCAGACAGTCCAACTCCCCCCTCCACGGTGCCCCCCACTCCTGCCTCCAGCACCCATTCACTGCCTCCCTTCCTAGCCCTGGTCTCACTGGCTCTTTCTCACCTGGCCTCTCAAATCAGATCCAACCTGTTTCACCAACCTCTAGGTGGCCTCCATGTTTCACTTTTAAACGCACACTTGCCTGGGTCGCTGCCTAATTGAAACCCTTCATCCCTCTGCCCCGCGTGTCTGCAGCGGCAAAGTTCCCTTGCAGGGGGACGGCTGCCTTTTTTTTTTTTTTTAATACCATGACATCTGCAGTTTATTAAAAAACAAAACAAAACAGGTGGTCAAGGCATAAACCATGGTCTGCTGACCTCTCTTTCACTCTAATAATGTACCATTATCTCCGAGTTTCTCGTTCTAGAACACCTTTGGGGTCCCGTGCTGCAAAGTCTTCATTTAATTTACTATATTCTTACTCTCCCTCGTGCCTTCGTCTTGTCTAAACATTAAAACAATTTACGTTGAACTTAGCATTGCCTCTATGAGTACAATGTGCTTATTTTACTTCCAACTAACTCCCCACAGCCAACACACCCCCCCACAGCAGCAACCGTAACTGATATCAGATGAGGTTACAACCATCCGAACGCTTGGCTGCGGCTGCGGGACCTTCCGAGAGCACCTGTGTGGCTGTTGGCAGAGGCCCCAGGTCCTCAGCTCCAGGCTCTCCCCACCCATTGCCCAAGTTTCAAGACAGGTCGGCTGACCTCCTCCAGAGAAGCACTCCAGCGCGTAGGAGCGAAAGCCAGGAGCGGATGTATGAGTGTGGATCCTACAGTGCCTGGTCCAGGGGACCCGGCCTCCAGGGGAGGGGGCAGAGCCCTGTGCAGGGGGAGACTGGGGTTTGCTGCTCTGGGGAGAGAGCGGAGGGGCAGCCACTGGGGCCCTGTGCTAAGTCCCTCTCCCGCACGGCAGAGGCCACCTTTCTTGGGCCGGGGCTTCCTTTTTTCATACAAAATCTTGTATAGAAAGTGCTTGGTTGAATCAAGGGGGGATCGAACCAGGGGTGCCCCATGCCTTCCCCCAGCAGGCACACATGCACACGAACACACGCGCACACCCACATGCAACCTCTCAGATCTCTAAGGGGGTTCTAAGGTTCCAAGAAGAACAGCTTGAAAATACTTGGTCCACAGAGTCAAGGCCAAGGTCCACACTATGGCGCACAGGGCTTCCGGCTACCTTTCCTTCCTCCTCTCATCCCTCACAGCCAGGGTTCAACTTCTCGCTGCCTGCCAACATGTCACACGGCCTCATGCTTCTCGTTCTGCTCCCCCGTCAGGCCTCCAGACTCAGCTCAAGGCCCCACACGTGTTGGGTTTCCTGTCTGTGCCTTAACAACTGCCCCATCCGGGGCAACTTGCTGCTGCGGGGGCACTTCACAGTCACGGCCTTCCCACAGCGCGCCACACACGATCCTTGGCACACCCCACTGAGCCGCCGGCTTTGCCGCCCGTGAGCTCCCCGAGCGCAGCGACCAAGTGCGAATCGTCTTTGGGTCCCCAGCGCCGCCGCCACACCTCCAGTGCTGCGGGGACCCGCAAGTGTTTGCTGGAGCGAGGGCACTGTGAGAAGGCCACGCGGGGGCTGCCAGCACCAAGCCAGGGCAGCACGGGGACCCGGAGCGCAGTCATCAACTTCTGTTCCATCGCGCTTTCCCTTGGCTGGCTTAGTCTGGATACGTTTGCTGGGCAAATTTAAAAACTCCTAATTCCAAATTGGTAAGATTAAAATAAAGGAGATTAGCTGATGCAATCTAATTTCAAAGCATTAAGACTCAAAATTTGGCCCAGACTTTTGAAGCTCATATTAAAACCATCCAAGAAGGGAAAAAATAAATATGAAATAAAGTGCCTTCTGTAGATTTCCTAGTATTGGAAGATCCAGAAGCTGCTAAAAGCTCGGGTCCTACAGAGCAGAGAAGGTGCTCCTGACTCAGGCGCCCGGCCCTCCTCGTAAAAGCCCTCACACCCACCTGCTGTCCAGAGAATCACTGCCGCCCTATCGCCCCCAGAGCTCTGCTGACAGAGGAGACCATGCAAACTCACCCGGGAAGCTTCCCAGGCCCGGCCCAGCAGCCCGACCCAGGGCCTCGTGCTGGGCAGGCCCAGGAAGCGGCACAGGCATGTAAGTCAGAAGCCCTGCTCCAGAACGGCGGCAGAACTCTGTAAAGACCAAGGCCACTCGCCACAGCCAATGGGAGAGGGCGGTCAGGAAACGGGTGCTGACCAGGGGGCCCCACTTGTACCTACTGCTCCCACAAACCACACTCCACTCACCAGAGGTCAGCAGAGCACAAGGAAAGGCTCTTTGGGCCACTTACGACACCTCATTCAGGGCATGATGACCACCCTCAACCAAAGCCGGGCGACCCCAGGCCCATGAGAGGCCGCCCCCAGCCCCACCAAGGCGCCAGCAGCAGCTCTGGGCTCTGATGGGGAGCTCGGGAGGTCGGGGGAGAGTAATGTGAGAAGCAGGGGGATCTCAGCTAGCGGTGCGGCCTTCACCTGGGCCCGGCCCTCAGGCAATCCCCATTCTAGGTCCTTCCCTTGAGAAGACACGGAGGGTGGCACCCAGTGCTCTCGGGCCTGGCCTCAGTGACCCCTCCCGGGGTCCTGCCATCAGGCCCTGTGTGCAGCCTCTCCCCGCCACCGACGTCCATCCCAGAACTTCTGAAGAACTGGGACTACATGACAAAGCATTGGGGAGACCCTAAAACACCACCAACGAAATAATATAAAAAATAACCATTTACGCCAAAATTTCTCCAGCTCAGGATGTCATGCCTACGATGGAAGGCCCCTAATCTCAAAGGTTCTGGAGGAAACAGGATTGCAACCTGAGGCAGGTGACGCCCTCAGAGCGGGCAGGCACGGGCTAACGGGAGCCCAGTCAGAAGACACAAACGGTTTCGGTGACACCTCCCAACGTTTAAACAAACTTGTAGTTCAGGAAATGGTAAGACCCCACGCAGGGTCAAAGAGCCGCAGGCTCCGTGCCGGCTGCAGAGCCCCCTGCCGTCAGCAGGGTCGGCCTGGGAAGCTCCTCTGAGACTCGCCTGCAGGTAGGTCAGGATCCCTGGGGTCGATACCTGCCCCAGCTTCCTCTGGCCCTCAGGTCGGACCGTCCCCAACTGCCCGTGAACACCTAGCGTACTTTCAGAGGTCACTAAAGAGGCGTCTGAAGACCCTCCCCACGTCTGACCTCCCTCGCCACCAGGTGGAGAACGAGGACAAGAGAGACTGACCTGTGGGCTGGACCGTGACCACGGTCCCCTCGGAACGCTTTCGGGTCATGGCGTACCACGAGCCGTCAGGATCCTGGATCCACTCGGCAGCCTCGCAGTAGAACTCGCCCTGGTCGGACGGCTGCAGGTGGAAGACCGTGAGGCGGAAGGTGCTGCTCCCCAGCTTGTCCAGCCGCACCTCCCCCAGGCTCTGCCGCTGGGCGTACTCGCTGCTGGAGTGCAGCATGAAGTCTCGGCTCAGGGCAATGACCTCCACGGGCTTCTCGCTGCCTCTCTGCCGGAGCCAGGCCACGGACAGGTGGCTGTGCTGGAACGTCTCCGTGGCCACCTCGCACGTGAGCTCCAGCGGGTCCTGCTCCACTTTGTGCAAGGTCTGGGGCATGGCGGTGGCCAGCAGGGAGTCCGGGATCACTGCAACACAGACACACGCGCAGTCACCACAGAGCCGCAGAGTCTGAACAGTCACGGGCACAGACCGGAAGCTGTCCGACTGCGGGCGCATCACGAGAAGGCGGGTTCTTTGCAAAAGACAGCAATGCTGGGAAAACAAAAGGCAGCAGGAAAAGAGGAGACCGAATATGAGAGCGACGGACTCCGTGAAAGAAGCCACAGGCCTGAGTCTGCGGGAGCCGAGCAGGGCTGTGGAAGACAGGGCACCATGGGCGTCGCTCATCCACAGGTTGTCAGGAGGCAGAGCCGACTCGGGGACAGGTAACCCCGTCAAGGCTCCCACCCCATGCAGCCTCCGCCACCGCCGCGAGGCTGTGGGTGACCCCAGGTGGCACAGAAACAGCAGTTTTCTGTTTGGATTTGGATTGCCAGTATTGGGCAATGACTCTTACCTGCTTGGTTATTTTATTAACCCTCAGACAAAAGGTGGGCTGCGTTTCATTGTACATAATAAGTGAACTCCCTGAACATTCTTTGTAAAGAGCATTTTCTTTTAGGCGAAATTGGGTTTTATTGTTCATTCTGGTATTGCTTCCAGACACTTGAAATTGGCTTCTGAAAGATCTTCGAATGGAAATCATTCCTGGAACTTGGGGAGTTTTATATTTCTATACAACTTCATCCCTTCCAGCCACCACCCCACGTCCCCTCCCCAACTGACTTCAGCAATGCATTGCACTAGAAGGCTATTTAAAAAAAACAAACCAACACAAAACATTTGGCAGGGAGGAGGTTTAAGGGGGATAAATGGTAATGGGGAAAAAAGGCACAATAAAAATAAATAAGTACAGCCCTGGCTGGTGTAGCTCAGTGGATTGAGCACGGGCCTGTGAAGCAAAAGGTCACGGGCACATGCCTGGGTTGTGGGTCAGGCCCTGGTGGGGGACACATGAAAGGCAACCACACATTGATGTTTCTCTCCCTCTCTTTCTCTCTCCCTTCCCTTCTCTCTAAAAATAAATAAAATCTTTAAAAAAATAAATATGTATATAACAAATACATACGTACATACATACATTAATTAATTAATTAATTTGGCAGGGAGAAGCATCATCATCCTTGATTTTTTAACAGGCTCAATTTCTGCATCATTCAGGAGCCAAGGCAGTCTACGCTGGAAGGAAGCCACAATATGGGGATGACTCAGGCAAGCGAAGGGTCCCCTGCGGTCCCTCGGTCAGAATTTCCCCCTGGGGACTCAACACTCCCCCACCGACTGACGAGGACACCCCCAATCACAGCTAGTGTGCGTTTTCTCGCTACACCCATCTCGGGTGGGGTGCAGGCCTCCTGTTGGGGTTCAGACTTGTCAGAGAAAGGAGAGGTCACCGAGGAAGCTGGAGGCGGAGGGAGTGGGCGACGGCAGTGTTTGCCAACAGGAAGGTCACTGAGTCCAGTTTTTCCACCACAATTAAGCCTGGACATTATGACCTGGGCAGCGAAGGAGCATGGCCCCGACAGTGTTGGCCTTTCCCTCTGAGATCCCTCCATCGCTCGGGGATCGCCGGGCCAGCCGGGCACAGGCCTCGCTCACGGGGCCGGGACCGCCGGACGCCCCGTTTGGACAGGGATGGCGGCTGCATTCACTTCCTGGCCCGGCGACACCGGGCACCTCAGGGCCGTCCAAAGGCCCACTTCTGAGACGCTCCGCCTCTCTTCCTGCTGGGGCCACACGCTGCATCATCCTCGTCGTTTCGTCGGGTCGCCGGCCACAAACGCCCTTGCCTCGCATTTTCATATCCCCTTTCACTAGCTCGAGGGCCAGGGAGCCTTCTCTGAAACACACAGCATCTGCTTTAGCTCTTTCTCAGCTTTAGCCACAACCTTCTATTCTTGTGTACAGAGGGACGCACACTTGATTCATTTACGTCACTGGTCGATCTCTAGAACATGTGGGAGGTTTTCTGTTGTCGTTTTTGTTGCCTTGAAGTCAATTAAAGTTGTCCTCCACAAGAAGTAACTTGGTGTTATGGACTGAATGTTTATGTCCCCCCCCAACATTCATAAGTCGAAACCCAGTCCCCGGGGGATGGTATTTGGAGCGGAGGCCTGTGGGAAGTGAGCAGGTCATTCGGGTGCAGCCCCCCCACGAATGGGACGAGTGCCCTGACACAGGGACCTCAGCGAGCTCCCTCATTCCCTGTCCACCGCACGAGGACACAGTGAGAAGTCGGCAGTCCGCAGCCGGGAAGGGGGTCCCACCAGAGCTGACCATGCTGGCGCCCTCAGCGTCCAGACTGTGTGAAATAAATGCTGGTTGTCTGAGCTGCTCTGTCTACGACAGCCTGGACTGACCGTGACACCCAGCCGGGACCCCAACCGCACAGAAACAGCCGTCTCCTTACCCACGAGGCTCATCTTGGCGCTGTAACTCCCAAAGTACTGCTCGTCGGTGTTGGGCGTGTAGCACTCGTACTCCCCGGCGTCCCGGGCCTGGAGGTCGGTGATGTGCAGCAAGGACGAGTCCCCCTGGACTCTCTCCACGTAGATCTTCCCGCTGCGCACGCGCTGGGTGTAGATGGCGTACGGGAAGGAGGAGTCCATGGTGCTGACGATCTGCACCTCGCGCTCGGGGGCCGAGGGCAGGTAGATGGACCACTGGAAGTCCTGCTCGGATGGCCCCTGGAAGCCGCTCACGTTGCACCAGATGGTGACGTGGGAGCCCTCCGTGCGGTACAGGGGTCCTTCCTGGACGGCGACGTGACGCTGAGCTGTCACCGCACCTGTGGGACACACACACACACACACACAAGGTTCACTTCCTGCTCCGACCGAAACGCAAAGCAGGCAGCAGTCTTCAAAGGGCTTGCTATTTGCGGGACACGACAGTCATGTAAACAGCTTCCTGGCCCTTTCTGGGGCGTTCTGTGCTCTCTAAACATCAACCGAAACACTCCATGTAAAGCACTGTCCCTAACTGGCACGCACGGGAATCTGATGGGGCAAGGATGTGGCTCTGATGCTTGTTTAGCAGTCGACCCCTGGGAACGGCATTTAGTCCCTCTCTTTGTCATTTATGTGGCATTTTAGAGCTACTTGTTAATGCTGTTTATAAGGGTTTTTACTAAAATGAGCAGGAAAAGTTGAATCCTTGCCACAAACTCTATAGATAGAGACGAACAAAGGTGACCTTGCAATCTGGCTGAAATGAAACGCTCCTTCCTTGATCAGAGGGCTGGTAGGAGGGATGGGGTCCTTTCTGTGCTGGTGCCCCCTTTGTTCTCAGAAGTTAAGACTCCCAGCGCACCCCGTGGGGGAGCGGTCCTGACTTCCTCTGCCTGCCGTGAACGGGACAGAGCTGAGCTCCCGCGGGTGCTGCAGCCCAGAGGCCCACGCACTGACCACGGAGGGAGCTGAGCACGCAGATGGGTAACAGGAAAGTAAGGCTGCCCTTGAGATCACAGCTCTGGTTTGCCCACGTTCCTCTGAACTCAGTCTCCTGGCAGACTGGGGGCGGGGAGACACGCGGGTTTCATTTCTCATTCCCTGCCAGGACAACTTTGATTCTTCCTGAGCCCCTGAGAAGGCGGGAGGGCACAGCCTGTTAGCCTCGCCCTGGGCAGCAGCTGGGCACGGCAGGGTGGAGAAACAGCAGGCCAGGTCTGCTGGGAACTGGAACTGGCTGCGTCCTCCTGGACAGGATGCTTGTCCCTCGGGACCTCGATCTCCTCGTCTCTAAAGTGATTTCTAAGAAGGCATTGCAGCAGACTAGCAAGTGTCCCAATACTGGCTTTTGTCCCTTATTTGCTGTGACCTTGGATAAGTTACTTCATCTCTCTGAGCCTCAGTTTCCCATCTGCAAGCTGCAGAAACTAACGTGTGCCTCAGAGTCATGGGAGAGACTAAGATAAAGTCCATAAAGCCCCCAGCACAGCGGCTAGCCCATAACTATCCTTGATGAAGAGCTGAGACCCCTTCTGGCTGCAATGTACCTCAGGATCCAGAGAGGACAGGATTTGGCCAGTGGCCTCTTGACAATGACACCCTCTCCAGGCCACCCACAGCTGCAGGCCACTCCCCTCCCAAATGCAACCGCAGCCCGCAGCCACCCTGGTGTAAACCTAGCTGAATTTCAGGATCCAGCCCATGAGCAGCCTGGACAGCTCCAGTCCAGTGGACTCAGCTCTCAGCCCCACCCCCGCCCCCATGCTCAAAGCACACTGATCTAATATGTAAAATCCCGGACTTTCAAACAGACCCTACAAGGAAAGGCTTGTGGCTTATAAACTCTTGCGTGCACAGAACCCTGTCTCCCAGACAAAACCTTCCAGCAAACCCCATCTCAGCTTCAGCAGTAGAAGTGGGGAAACTGAAAAAGTGGGGGTGTGGAGGGGGGGCACATCAGCAGACCAAAGTGGCGTGTGGACTTGCTTGACACATTCTGCTCGACAGCCTTCATTTCTCTATTGCAAGTCATCGAGAAGGCAGCCTATTAGTTATTTTCAGCATGCTAAACTTTGCTGTGTAACATTTTGACTGTGTACTCCTCCCATGACGATTTTAAAAACTTAAATAGCGACATTTGAATACATGTTTGCAGTACTCCAGAACTGCAGAAACTCTGAAAACAATGTAACCACATGGATAACGTGCCTCCCAGGGCTCTACCGCGGAGCAGCCACAGGCCCCGCCCACCCGCTGCTAAAAAGGCTGGAGGCAGGCCAGGCCCAACCAGCGCTTTAGGGAACCACTTCCCCACCTTGGGCCCAGACTGCAATCTCCTGGGGAGCTTTAAGAACGTAACACTGCCTGCGCCCACCCGATGTGACTGGCCTGGCTAACAATTCTAACACCTAGCAGGGTCAAGGCCGCTGCCTTTCAGTGTCTGTGCCAGCCCAGTGCCAGCCAGGCGCCCAAGCTAAAGAACCTATGCTAATGAAAGGCTCTCAGTAGCTTTAAGCTCCTCCCTTCCGCAAGGACTCTCCATCGATTTGGATGAAGAAAGTTTCCTTCTCTTCTAGTGGAGGGGCAGAAGAAAGCAGCCAGGCCCCCCAGATGCTGACCACTGTGATGCAGACACACAGACAGCTCACCCAGAGACACGCAGACAGCTCACCCAGAGTGCGCTCTATTTGCAGAGCTTACAAAAGCACTTGATCCCGGATCTGCACGTTACCCCCCTGAAAGGTAAACAGTGTTAAGTGGCCTGAATGAGCCAGGGGCATCAGGGTCAAAACAACTTGTCCAAGCCGGAAGCCGGGTATACGCAGCCCTGACAAATAAATAAATACTGGATTGTACTTTAACCACACACGTTCAGCTGCGCCTGCTTATCAAATAACTCCTTCAGTTCCTTCCCTGGAAATAATGCCTTTCTTAGGAAGTGGACCTTAGGATAGAGATAAAAATTAACTTTTTCTTCTCAGCAGCTCGATGTCCCTGCCACACCCCACCCTGCCCGAGTGCTTCTCCTGGCACTGCCCCTGCTGGGCAGGTCTCATCCTCCAGATGCTGCTGCCGTCCCATGGCCCGACTCCCGGCCCTGACCACGGAGTCCTCCGCCCCATCGCCCCTCCCATCTGCCCACTCAGCACTGGACAGAAGGCTCCTCTGGGCTGGGATCACTGTTTTTTTTAATAATAATTTTTACTTTTGACACGCTTGTACTGTTTGAATTACTCTGCAGTAAACAAATACCGCTTATGTAATTCAAAAAGATCAAAGTTATTAAATAGAAGTGAATGAAAAGGGCTAGACACAAAAGGCAGAAAAAGCGTGGAAGATAAAAACAAAAACAAGAGCAACCAATAAAAATAGTAATGAATACGGTAGATATTAACCGAACTATATCAATATCTCTTGGTCAATGGTCTAAAGCACAGGCAGCAAACACCAGGCCCGCGGGCCGGCTCCGACTCTCCACCTGTTTTATCTGGCCTGGCACCTTGTTTCTACCCTGGCGGGGGGCAGGGGGGGCAGAACCAAGCTCTCGCTTAACTGCTAAAGGAGTAGTTACATTTATACAGTCCTCAAATTACATTCGGCCCTTTGAAGGCAACCACGAGTCTGATGTGGCCCCCGGTGAACATGAGTTTGACATCCCTAGAATGCACCGATTAAAAGACAGATATTGTCAGAGTGGAGCAAACAACCCAACCCAACTATATCCTGCCTGTAGAAACTTTAAATATAAAGACACGGATAGATTAAAAAGGAATGGATGAAGGAAAATATACCATGGTAACATTAATCAAAAGAGAGCAGGAGTAGCTAAATTAATTTCAGACAGAGCAGACTTCAAAGTGAGGAGAGTTACCAGGGATGAAGAAGGACGTCCCATGATGATAAAGGAGTCAATTCTCCAAAAAGAAAGACACGACAATTCTCAACGTGTATGCACCTCGCAAAGCAAACCACTTGGCACAAAGCCGGACAGAGGTGCGGGGAGAAACCGATGAATCTGCTCTCAGAGGTGGTCACTTCAACACCCCTCTCTCAGAAATGGACAGACCCATCACGCAGAAGCTCGGGGAGGACACGGTGGGACTGAGCAGCACCATCCATCAAGTGGATCCAATATACACCTACAGACTACGGCGTCCAACAGCCACGGAGTATGCGTTCTTCTCAAGCTCCCACGGAAACTCACCAAGACAGACCACAGTCTGGGCCGTAAAACACGCCTTAACTGATTTAATCGATTAAAAATCAGATAACGTCCAGACCAAAATGGAATTGAACTAGAAATGAATTACAGATTTACCTGGAAAATCCACAAATACTTGGAGTTTAAACAACTCACTTCTAAATAACATGTGGGTCACAGAAGAAATCTCCATGGAAATTTTAAAATATGTTGAACTAAATGAAAAGTACAGTACAACAGATCAAAAGTTGTTCTATGCAGGGAAACCAGTGCTCAGAGGGGAAATGATAGCATTGAATGTGTATATTATAAGAAAAATCTCAAATCAATATTCTGAAGTTCCACCGTAGGAAGCTAAAAGGAAGACCAAATTAAATCCAAAGCAAACAGAATAAATAATAAGAATCAGAGCAGAAATCAATGAAATTGAATATAGAAAATCAATAGAGAAAACCAGGAGCACCGAAATCTGCTTCTTTGAAAAGGTCAATAAAATCAGTAACCCTCCATGGTGGCTAAGAAAAAGAGAGAGAGGGTGCCAGTTATAAATATAAAAAATAAAGGAGAGGAAATCACTACAGATGACATGGAAATTAAAAGGATAATAAAGGAATGAATAACTCTATGAGCACAAATTTAATAACTGAGAGAAAAAGGATCCATTTCTTGAAGGACACAATCTGCAAAAACTTACACAAAGAGATGATCTGATTAGGCCTATATCTATTAAAGAAATTAGATCAATAATAACCTTCCAAATCAGAAATCACCAAGCCCAGGTGGGGTCACTTGTGAATTCTACTAAATATATAAGTTAGAAATTATACCAAATCTCTACATTCTCTTTCAGAGGACAGAAGCAGAGGGAACAGTTCCTCCTAACTCATTCTACAAGGCCAGCATTCCCTCACCACCAAAACCAAAGGCATTACAAGAAAAGAATACTGGAGACCAATATCTTTCATGAACATAGATGCAAAAACCCTCAACAAAATACTGGCAAATTTAATCTAAAAAGCATAAAAAGAATTATATACCGTAACCAAATGGGATTTATCCCAGGTAGGCAAGGCTCGGTTCAACATTCAAAAATCAGTTAATGCAATCCATCACGTCAATAGACTAAGAAAGAAAAATCACAGGATGCTATCAAAAGATGTAGAAAAGGCATCTGACAAAGTTCAGCACTGATTCATGATGAAAACTCTCAGTAAACTAGGAATAAAGACAAACTTTCTCAACTTGATAAAGACTACCAAAAAAATAAATGAAAACTCCTACAGCTAACACCATGTTTAATGGTAAGAAACGCAAAGCTTTTCCACCAAGATCAGGTACAATGCAAGGGTTTCCCCTCTCGCCGCTCCTTTCCAACTTCAGACTACAAGTCTTTGCCGGTAAGCAAGGCAAGAAAAGAAAATAAAAGATATACAGATTGGACAGGAAGACACAAAGCTGTCTTTGTTTGCAGATGACATGATCACCTATGTAAAACATCTGAAAGAATTGACAAAAAAAACCTCTTGGAGCTAATAAGGGATTATAGCAAGACTGCAGGATACAGATCAATACACAAAAGTCCACTGTTTTCCTATATACCAACAATGAACAAATGGAATTTAAAATTAAAAACACAGTACCATTTACACTGGTGCCCTTAAAAAAGAAATGGTTAGGTATAACTCTAACCAAATATACCATATTTTTCAGACTATAAGACACACTTTTTTTCCCCCAAATTTGGGAGCAAAATGGGGATGCATCTTATAGTCTGAATGTAGCTTACCTGGCTTACACTGAAATACTACGTTATTAAGTATTTTACCACATTTTTGCTTCGAAATTTTTTTTCCAATTTTCCTCCTCTAAAACCTAGGTGCGTTTTATAGTCCAAAAAATACGGTGTATAAATCTACATGATGAAAACCAGCAAAATCAGTTAGAACTAAATAAATGAAGGGATAGTCCATGTTCCTGGATAGGAAGACTCCATATTATCAAGATGTCAGTTCTTCCCGACTCAATATATAGATTCAGTACCATCCCAATCAAAATCCCAGCAAGTTATTTTACAGGTATCTGCCAAATGACTCAGGAGTTTATAGAGAGAGAGAGGCATGGGACCCAGAATAAGCAACGCAGCATTGAAGGAGGGATGAAGCTGGAGGACTGAAGTGGCCCAACTTCAAGACTTCCAGTGTAGCAGAGACCAGCTCCTCAACAAACACTGTTCAAAAAATAAGACATTTGTGTATAAAAAAAAGGAATCTAGACACAGACCTAATAAAGTCCATAAAAATTAACTCCAAATAAATCACAGACCCAAGGGTCATATGCAAAACTATAAAACTCCTAGAAGGCAATGTCAGAAAAAACCCAAATGATTTGGATATGGTAACGACTTTTTAGACCCAATACCAAAGTCACAGTCTATGAAAGAACTGATAAACTGGACTTTATTAAAGTTAAAAACATCGGGCCCCGGCCAGGTAGCCCCGTTGGTTACAGCATCGTCCCAACACGCCAAGTTTGCCTGTCCAATCCCTGGTCAAGCACATACAAGAACCAACCAATGAGCGCATAAATAAATGGAACAGATCGTTGTTTCCCTCTAAAAAAATCAATAAATAAAGGTAAAAACTTCTGCTCTGCAATAGACAATATCATAAGAATTAGAGGACAAGCCGCAGAGAATGTCTGTAAAAGGCACATCTTATAAAGACTATTGTCCAAATAGACAACGAACTCTTAAAACTCAACAGTAAGAAAAAAACCCAATTAAAAAATGGGGCAGAGTCTTTAACAGACACCTCACCAAAGCAGATATACAGATGGCCAAGGAGCCTATGGAAAGATGCTCCACCAGATGTCATCAGGGAAATGCAAATCACAACAGCGAGATGCCACCTCACGCCTGTCAGATGGCACAACCCCAGAGCCCTGTCCCCACCGAATGCTGGGGAGGACGCGGGGCAAGAGGAGCTCCCCTGCATCGCTGGCGGGAATGAGAACGGTGCAGGCACTCTGGAAGACGGTTTCACAGTGCCCTTCAAAACGAAATATATTCTTCCCATACAGTTCAGCAAGTGTGCTCCTTGGTATTTACCCAAAGAAATTGAAATCTTCTGTCTACACAAAAACCTGCACATGGACACTTATAGCCGCTCTATTCATATTTGCTAATAAAACCTGGAAGCATCAAGATGCCCTTCAGTAGGTGAACAGATAAATAAACTACGGCCATTCATTCCAGATCATGCAATAATATTCGACACCAGAAAGAAAGGAGCTATCTATCAAGCCATGAAAAGGCATGGAAGAAACTTAAATGCATATTACTAAGTGAAAGAAGCCAATCAGAAAAGGCCACACACTACATGCGTCCAACTATGTGACATTCTGGAAAAGGCAAAAATGATGGGGACAATAAAAAGACCGGTGGTTGCAGGGGTCGAGGAGATGAATAGGCAGATTACAGAGGGTTTTAGAGCAGTGAAGATATGTTCTATGATATAATGAGGGATACATATCATTATACATTTGTCCAAACCCATAGAATGTACGAGTATATCAAGAGTGAACGCTGAGCCCTGGCTGGTGTAGCTCAGTGGATTGAGTACGGGCCTGTGAACCAAAGGGTTGCTGGTTCAATTCCCAGTCAGTGCACATGTTGGGCTGTGGGCCAGGTCCCCAGTAGGGGGCATGGGAGAGGCAACCACACATTGATGTTTCTCTCCCTCTCTTTCTCCTTCCCGCCCCCTCTAAAAATAAACAAATGAGTAAATAAATGAAATCTAAAAAAAAAAAAGAGTGACCCTTAAGGTAAGCTATGAACTTTTGGTGATTATGATGATGTCACTGTATGTTCAACCTTTGGGAAAAAAGGGTGAGTAATGGTGAAGACAGGGAGGCTGTGCGTTGCGGGGGAGGGGGGGCGCTGGTGGTGCATGGAGAATCTCTGCACCTTCCTCTCAACTTCACGGGGCAGTTTCTCCAATCAGGATTTTTTTAAGACTTTTTTGGAGCCGTTTTAGGTTTATAAAATTAAGACGGATTTACTGTTGTTTTTGACCTTAACTTTTAAGAAATTTGTTTTTGCCGACCTATGACTGATAGAGATACCTGGGGGTCCCAAGATTAAATTAAAAATTGTATTACATGTACATGTGTGTGTTCTTCTAGAAAAAGGTCCATACATTTCAAAAGATTCCCAGAGATT
Organism: Micronycteris hirsuta; assembly: GCA_004026765.1. NCBI lineage: Eukaryota > Metazoa > Chordata > Mammalia > Chiroptera > Phyllostomidae > Micronycteris > Micronycteris hirsuta. The sequence goes on from PVJI01001315.1 coordinate 67,739, forward strand.
CAAGGCAAAAACAAAAACAAAAAAGACTAAGAATCACTGCCTTAGACAGTAAGTGGCCAGTGGGAAAGGCAAGTCCCCAGTCACATAAACAAACTCATGATATCACTTAACTCGCTTTTCGAGACACTGCGGGCCAGGCCTGCGTCCCTTTTCCTCTGTGCGAAGTCCCAGACGGACCTGGGTAGGGGCGGCGTGACTCGGGGGCTCGCGAGCAGGGAGGGGCAGCTGCGCCTGTGGAAGCCAGCCTCTCATGCATTTGGGGGAACATGCCTGGGCTCAGGGACCAGCATCTCTCGGCACGGAATCCGATTCCTACGCTTGAGGTGCGTGACGGAGCGAGTCACGGCGTCACCGTTCCACACCCGCTCTTCCAGCTGCGGCCTCCACCGCCACCCAAGCTCGGTCCGCACCCAGCTGTCACAAATGCTGTGAGGGACTCCAGTGCACTTTTTCATCCGCAAAACGGGAATAATGTAACACACCATACCGTCTCACACGTAACCCCGGAGATCAACGAATACCATGAAAGTCACTAAATGAATATTTTTAAATATCACCTTATTTCTACCAATGTGAGAAAGCTACCCCAAATAGGAAAAGTCTTTGTAAGTATGAAAGCATTAAAAAGAACATTAATATTCAAATTTCAGTTAAAAATGCAAAACTGCATCTGCAGTAAAATTTTATGTTAAAAAAAAGGCCATACCTAGAAAATCAGCAAACCGACCATGAATGAAACTGGCACAAATCACTGAGCGCCGAGAGCGTGGGTGACCCCCCGCCCTTTTCCGTTTCTCCATCCCCCATGTGCTAAAACCGAGCAGGCAGGAGCTGCTGCGAAATGGGGAGGAGTGATGGAGGTGACCAGCCCGTTGGTGTGCCTGGCGCGGCCCAAACTGCTCTGTGGGCACTGTCTCCTTTTGTCCTTGCAGCGACCCAACGGGTTGACTTCCTTACAGCCACATTTACCAACAAAGAAATGACCTCCAAGCGAAGTCACTTCCTCCATGACCAAGAACTTGACTCAGTCTGTGTAGGCTGTGGCTCCTACTGAACGTGGTCGACGATGATCAGAGATCAGTGATGATAAACCACCAACCAAGTTCTCTGGCCAACCTGGTCCTGCACATGGTGACAGGGAGCCTGAGGGCCCCTGTGAAAGCACCCAACAGACTGGCAACCAAGTGCTTCCCTGAACGTAAAGGCTCCCGAGAGAGCATTGAGGAAGCCACCCTAGTGACAAGGTCTGGGAATTCCAGCTTTTTAGCCTTCAGTCGAGGGAGGACAAGAAGTGGCATGGGCTCAAAGAAGCTTTCTGGACCAGGTGACAGACAGACAGACACAAAGCGTGGCCCTGACCAGCCAACGACAGCCACCTCGTGCTGGGCCTGTTCCAAGGTGTCCACGTGGGTGGAGTTTAATGGTCACAGCGACCCTGCAATGGCTGTCCCCTCAGTGACTTCACGTCGTAGCTGCAGAGCCTGCGGCAAGGAGCAGGCTGCCAATGGAGTCGGGCTGCAGGCGCCGGCACCATGAGAAGCACCTTAACAGAGAAGGCCCCTAAGTCAATGTCACGGCCCTCCAGGGGCAGCCCAACCAAGGTCCGCACATGGGGTAGCCGCCGAGCAGGATGGCTCGCAGCTCAGCTTCCCGAGGCCACGGGCTGCGGAACGTGCTTCCAGGTCCTTGATTCCATTAAAAACATCCCTCGAAACAGCCATCGACTCGCAGCTGGTAGGTGCGATGCCGCAACCCAGCAGCAGACATGAAGGACGGAGATAATGCTGGAATCTTCTCCCTCCCTGACCTCTCACAGCATAGGCAGTCACTGGGAGGCCTTGGCTGGTTACTTGACCTCTCTGTGCCTCAGCGTCCTCACCTACAAAGTGATGTAATCTTCGTAAGTGTTGTTGAAGGAGTAAAGGAGTCGCTACTTTCAGTACCTGGCCCATCGTAGGTGCTCCGTAAGCACGAAGCCACCAACCACGGCAATACGGTGGTGTGGATATTCGCTCCAGCTGGGGACCTGACGTCTCCCACACGCCCAGGCAGGCTGTATTTCCCAAACACGGCAGTACAATGTCTGCTACTCCATAAGCTCTTCTGCAATGTGACCGTATCATCAAGAGGCGGAGTTTATTCCCTTCCCTTTCAATCAGGGCAGCCTTGTGACACTGTGTGACCTTCAAGGCTAGGTCATAAAAAGTGATGCAGCTTCCACACCACGACCTGGTGCCTGTGCCATCGCGTCCTGAGGCTGCCATGCTGCGAGGGGCCCGAGGCTCGTGGAGAGGCACCGGGAAAGCCTGGCGGAGCTCAGAATCAACAGCCAGCACCAGCCGCCATCCCCGTGCGTGAATGAGCCTTCACGTAGTTCCCGGCGCAGCTGCAAGCCGCCTCCCAGCCTGGGAGAGCTCCCAACGGAGGCCTGGACACCATGGAGCCGAGAGGCCATCTCTGCTAAGCCCATGTGAGCTCCTGACCCACAGCCGCCTTGAGCATAATAAAATGTTTTAAGCTGAATTTTGGAGTAATTTATTACGCAGCAAAGATAACTATAACATACACTATACTTTCAAACAATGTATTTTGTTCATTTGTTGATTTTTTTTAATAGAGAGAAAGAGAAACATTGATTTGTTGTTCCACTTATTTATGCATTCATTGGTTGCTTCTTGTATGTGCCCTGACCGGGGATTGAACCTGCAACCTTGGTGTATTGGGATGATGCTCTAACACATTAGGCTACCTGGCCAGGGCCTCAACCAATGTATTCTGCATCCCTATTACATGAAGAGTACAGGACAGAAACTGTGAGGGAGGAGAACATAAGACAGACATAGTTTTATCCTGAGCTGGCAGTGCCAAAGGAAGGACACGTTACTAATTATCATTCTACAACTGCGTGTGAGGGCAGTGAGGGGCAAAGTGCAAAATTCAAACCGCTCAGAAGGAGAAAGCAGGTCTATAAATGCTTCACGGAAGCAGTGACATCTGAGTTGGGCCTTGCTGTTCCAGGATTAGCACAAAGTTTGCCAAGGTCTTCTGTCACACGACGGGAGGGCACACCAGTGCCCCGAGGGAACTGGGAACAGGGGAAGTGAAGAAAGAGGCGAGCTCAGAGCGAGGACACGGATCAGATCCGTGTTTCTGAAGCGCCACCCTGGGGCAGGAGGAGGACAGCGCACAGGGCAAGACAGGACGCTGGAAGAAAGAAGCAGGAACACCAAATTCACGGTCAGGTGCAATAAGAGGAGAACCCGGCCTGGTTTCAAGTTCAAGAACAAAAATGTAACTCGCTCATTCCTTCATCCAAATCCCTAGTAGTACTTACAATAGAGCTGGTCTAAAGACAATGATTAATAATTGTTAAATTATCGATGCTGCTTCTGAAAAGGTGTGACCACCAGCTGCAGAACCAGCTGAGCGGACTGAGAAGTCCTGACTCACTTCTTCCCGAACGGACTTTGATCTTGGAGACATCTGCGCGGCTGAGCCACGGGGCTGCCTCCCTGTGCTCTGCTGGGACCCTGGGCTGGGTCCCTCCAGCCCAGCGGTTGCCTAATCCAGTCCTTACTGAGTGCTGAAGCTGCCACCCAGAGGACTACTAAACTATGCCCTCAAAAATATTTAAACATTCTAGAGTTCAATCAATTAGAATATTCATTTACAACTTTTAATGAAAGTTTTATAAGCCTTCGGTCTCTTCCCGGCCACCAACCCTAGCCCCACTCCCCCTCATTTCCCCGCAGAGAAGCACTTCTGTGGCTCAGGGCGGTGATGCTCCAGGCTTTTAAAAACTGCACTGACATACAGATGTGCGCGTGTACAGCCACAGAAAATGTACAGTACTGTTCGGCCTATTCCTGCATAAACATTACCGTTCCAAACACACTCTGTGGTTTCCTCTTCAATATTTTTGAGAAGGAATATAATTCTAGTGCTTTCCTTTTCTACAGCTTTATAGTATTCTATCACAGGATTACACTGCATTTCATTCATTCCCAGAATGTGGATGTTTAGGTTATTTCTAACTTGTCTGCCGTAACTGAGAAAGTCCTTCTCTTCTCCCCTGCTCCTTACCTCTTGTCTTCTCCTCACCTGAAATCACACAGCCTCCAGGTGCCCTTGCCTGGGCCATTTAAACCACCGGGGAGCTAGGAGGTCTGTCCCTGGCTCTTCCATCCCATGACCTGCTGGGGACCAGGACCAGCCGAAAGGCTGCACCTCCCTGCTCTTCCATCTCAGTCCCGCCTCCCCTGTCACTGGCCTGTCGCCACCACCCTCCGCTCCTCTCCCAGAAAAGGCAGGGATGACACCCCAGAGTCACACCCACCCCCTCCTGTTCCTCGCCCCCACCCAAAGATGGCCAGGAAGCAGCGTCTGGAAGGAAAGGCAGCTGGAGGGAGCCCCAGAGCCTGCCCAGACCCACCGCTATCATACTAGACCCTGCTCCCAACTCTGCCAGGCTTCAAGGAGGCAAACCCAGTGGAAAATGCTTCCAACAGGCTCTGAGTGCCAACTTCTGCCTCCTGTTTGCTGGAGGGAAGAAAAACTAAAAGATGAGATCAGATGACCTGCCTGTCAATGCTCTCCCTGTAATCACCCCAGATCTGCTGACCACCGTTCCCTTCCACCCCGTTTCAGAGCGGACAGAAATGGGCTCCGTGTCAGGCAGCTGCTCTTTACTGCGGGGGCAGCCCACGGCCCAGCCCCACGGCCCAGCCCCACGGCCCGGGAGCTGCAAGCTTCGCATGAGTTCCTGTAAAAGGGCCATCACTCAGAACCAGCCAATGCCTGTTCCTTCTGACATGCACGCGTTTCGTAACGGTTGCCGCTCTGACTATTTCAGGCTGCACGCCCGCACCTAGGATGCCCCAGTTTCTCCAGATCCTCAGTCTGGTTGAGAGGTCTCGCTACCAGAATTGACAACCACCTCTTGACTGGCCGCCGCCACCCTCGCGGCAGGAGGAGCAGAAGAACTCCGCCGCCACCCCCAGCGCACTCAGTCTGTTCTTCCCGGAAGCTGGCAGCGCTCCTCCCCTGTCCCTCTCGGGGCTCTCACGGCCTCAGGAAGAGGACACTAAGCCCAGGTCCTTCCTAGAAAAGGCCGGAGGCTCCTTCAGGCAGCATCAGGGGTCCGCTCGCCGGGGCCGCAGGGGATGCAGGAGACCAGGACGGGCTGGCTGGTCAGGGGCACTGGGAACGAGACCTGGATGTGAACAGTTGGCCAAGGCTTTAGGAAGCTCGTGACAGGTCAGTGTGCCCGCCATGCCTCTCAACGCCCAGGCCATGGAGACGCAGGGCTAGGAAAGGGGGCTGCCCCACTGCCGAGGTGTGCAGGTCTTGCATGGGGGTTCTTCAGAGGGACCTCGGGGCAGCTTCTACTGCAGCTCACCCTGAGGAAGCACTCCTGGTACAGACATGAAGGCTCCTGTCCTCCCAACCCCACCTTGGCGCCACGGGCCGGAGCCTTCTGCCCTGTGTTCCCTTGGCCTCCGAGGCCACTGTGACTCTCTCGGGGGTGGAATCACTAGACAAAGGGCAATTGTGTTACCATCTGCAAACCCTGAGCAGAGCTCAGTGCTTGGGGCGTATTAGATGCTTCAGTAAGTGCTGCTACTGGTGAGGATCAAATGAACCAATAAGTCCAGCAGGAAAGTGGCTCCAAGCGTCCACTTCTTTACAGTCAGAGAAAGCCCCAAACACATGCACTCGGTCCTGGAGGTCCCCAGCCAGTTTCCTGCGGGAAAAGGCGGGGGGCTGTGGGGGCTGGGCTGGCTGGGTGGACAGTGAGGGAAGCAGCTGGGCTGGCGGCAGAGATGACCGTCTTCCGTGACCATGGCGGTCTCTACACACACATGGGCCGACCTCCTGCATGTTAGCTAGAAAATCACTAAGCTGAGCCCCGCCAAACAGCTCCCTTCCTCTCCTCGGGGATCAGCTTCCTGTACTTGACCAGTTTCTGTGCTCAAAAAACTCAGCTCACACGTGCCTACGGTCAACTCCCCGTGGTGACTCTCGGTACAAATTCCCCAGACAGCTCCCCCAATGGCCCTGCCACTCCTTCCCTAACCAGGCCTCCACCGCTGTGGGGACACACTCCAGCCAGGTCCAGCCAGACTTAACCAGGTGGCCCTCTGCCCTGCACACCTGGCATTCAGGTACTCTGGGCAGCAGCGGCCGTGGTGGGAGGGGCTGCTCACTCCCTGCTTCAAATGTGGGTGGCAGGCGCCCTGAAATACGTCTAGCACACTACACTCATGTACACACTAACAGTCAAGTGCACTGACTGCCTCTGGGGGTTGTCCGAGCAGCTGTTATTTATCCACAGCCACCTCTCCTGCCTCAGCGCTGGCTCCCACCGTCGGCGGTTCAGGCTCTCGCACCAGCCCTCGGGTTGCAGCTTTCCGGTCTGACTCGGGGAGCGTGCCCTGAGCATGGCTGTGACCAGGCAGCGGGCAGAGGGGGGCACAGATGCGGAGAACAGAACTGTGGGGTGGAGACGGATTCTGTAGCGCCCTGGAGAAGAGAATGGGGGAGGAGGGCAGGACCCGGCACTAGAAGAGGGGCAGGCTGGGCCGGTGGACGGCGCAGGCACCTTGCACAGGGGAAGGGTGAGCAGCACACCGAGCGGAGCTGGGGGTGTTCTAGGAGCCGGGAGAGGCCCACCCACCAGGAGACTCGGTGACATGAATCACAGCACCTCCCCGTGTGGCGGAACATTATACAGCCATAAAAAATCAGGAAAAAAAATATTATGAATACCTAACAGTGTTGAAAGCGCATTACTAGGTTAAAGAAGAAAGGGGCTCTAAGAGGGTTTTAAATTATTTTTGTAAAGAAAAACACCCCAGGTCTACGGCCACACCACCCTGAACGCACCCAATCCGGTATGATCTCAGGAGCTGAGCAGGGTCGCGCCTGGTCAGTACCCGGAAGGGAGGGCAGCACCCCACGCCACGACGTGCGTGTGAGAAAGTGCTAGGCTCACATCACACACAGGAAACGCTGAGGAGCCGCAAGGGGGTAAGTGGCTGTTCTGATTAGCTCTTCGTGTCTCTGCCTGGATTCTCCTGGAATGAGGGCAAAGGGTCAAAAGTCACTTCTCAGACCACCTGCCTCTTCAACCCCCACAGAGAAGTCGGAGAAGAATGAGCACCTTTGTGCAGATAAATCGGAGGTTACGGAGGCGGGGGCAGGGGTGGGGCGGGGGGGGGGGTGTAAATGACACAGAGAGAAAACGAGGCCAAGCCTGCGGAGGCTGCCTTGGTCTGAGCCAGGTCCTGCTCAAGGGCCTGGTGGAACGGGTTTGGCCTCATCTTTTTTTTTTTTTTTTTTAAATGCTGTTTAGTCGCTTTCCTAAAACCCTCATTTTCTGAGTTATTAAACTTTCAATCCATGTCAATCCTTTCCGAGCCCTCTGCACAGCGCTGACAGGCACCGTGCGCCCTGATGACGGCCGTCCTTCCAGGGCACGGGGAAGGCACCTGAGTGACAGATGGCTGGGGCGGCCCTCAGAAAGCAGTTCAGACATCAACACGCAGACTGCCACTGACTTACACAAGGCCAAGGACATGACACGGGCCCGGGGCTGTTTATAAATCCCTGCCGAGAGCGAGGGCAAGAGCGAGGGGAGGCCCGCACCACCAAGGCCCTGAAGAGCCCTTGGGGAGCAGAGATTTTGGGGTCTGGGTTCTAGGCATTCGCCGAACGGCCCACAGAGCAGGAAGGGTTCAACAGCCTCTGCCTCCCGGTGACAACCCGACCCCTATGCGGTGGGGGCTCCCCAGGCACACACCCCTCTAATTAGGACCCAGACAGGAAGCCCTCTGAAAGGAGACAATGGATACAAGGTAACGAGGTGCTTATCTTGAAACTGAGGCTTTCTGCAACTGTCACCTGAAAGGGGCAATAAAGTCCCTCAGCCAAAATGTGCGCCGCACCAGCATTTCCACGCATGTCTTCGCGTGTTAACTCCACCACCCGCGAGTGAACGATCAGATGAGCCACCTTGGCATGGCGGCCGCAGAGCCAGCACCACGGCCCGTGTCTGACTCCCAGCTCCCTCCTCATTCACCCCACAAACACCGAGGGGCCCCTTCTTTGCCGGGCACTGTGCGGGGCTGATGAGCGACAAGACCCGAATCCTCACGGTCTGGGAGACTGTCAAGCATTCACAGGTGGGGAGCCACGGAGAGGCGTACGCAAGGGGTGGTATATTCTGACTCATGTCTCGGAGGATGGTCTGGCGGGGACGAGAAGGCCTTGGCAGAGGATGCCTGCACTGACCCAGACGACAGCCCCTGAGGCTCCAACTGGAGCAGACCACCAGGGGTGGGGGCAGACGGTCCTGCAGGAGAGAGTCTGAGAGATGCAATCAAGATTCAAGAGCCAGTGCGGCTGTCCGTCCAGGGCGCTGTCCAGATCCGCTCCCAGATCTGGGCGTCTGGGTGGGTGTGACCACGGAGATAGAGGAGGGGTGGGTGTGGAGGGCAGTTGATGAGGTCATCATGGGACTGGGAATCTATTCCCTGGGCCCATCCAAGTCTCTAGAAATCATCTTGTCCAGCCAGCCCTCAGCAGGACAGAGGAAGCAGAGAGGACTCATAACTGACGGACGGCAGCACTCAGACGGGAAGTGCCTCAGAGGCCACGAGAACCCATTGATTGATTTGGGAAGATGCCAGAAGACCGTTAATGCATGGCTGCTTCCAAATACCCGGCATTCCATCCTCCTCGGTCTCCAGAAGCCAAAGACCCCACGGCTCCCGAACAGACATTATCACCGCAGAGGTCAAGACACAGCCGGGGCTGCCGGGGCAGAGCCCGCTCCCGGGAAGGACTGAGTGGCTCCAGACTAATGCCACTCACTCAGTGGAGGCTTGATGGAGAAAAGAGAGGAAAGGCAGCCGAGATGTTCTAAACAGGAAACGACCACGTTAATGGGACTTCTGAAGACACAGGTGTGAAGGCTGTCACTTTGCCAGAGCTGCCCATTTAAAACACTCTCAGGGTCACCAAACCCAGACCGCGCGGACCACCCCTAAAGGTCTCCCCCGCTCCAGTGCTGATGGCGGGAGTCCCCCTCGGTCGCCTGTGCGCACAGCCGGGGGAGGTGCGGGTCTGTGCTTTGCGGGTGGCGGCCAGCATCCCTCAGCACGGCAGACTGTCATCGCATGGTGACAGGTTTTCCAGGATTTAAAAGCATCTCAGGAACCGCTTTTGAGATAAGCACAGAATAACTAGCCACATGACATACGGAATGAGGGGCACTTGGAGACGGAACAGAAAGCAAACCCAGAAGGCAACCAATGGCCACATGGCTGCTGAGAGACTCGTTTTCAATCCTGCCAGGCAACTCTCTCTCCGGCCTTACATTTCTGTCTCCCCAAACTTGGGAAGCACTTTAAAGGAAATCCATGCTCGAGGGGGCGAGAGAGAGATTGCGCTCATTAACGCAGAGTGGCCCTTGTCTGACGGGATGAACGCCCTACACCTGCACAGCCAGCAGAACAGACTCCAGTGCACCGGGCACTTTCTGGGGGAAGGGAGCTGCTGTTTGAATTCTTTTTACAGGAACCGCCAGCCAACCCCATAAAAATAAAGGGCTGCAGTGAGGAACAGGTGAGGCATCGGGGGCTTTGAAAGAGTTTTAAAACCCATGGGTAGGGGCCTGGCCAGCGTGGCTCAGTTGGTTGGCACGCAGTCCCGTGCACCGAAAGACTGGGGATTCGATTCCCGGTCGGGGCACATACCTAGGTTGTGGGTTCAATCCCCAGTTGGGGCGTGTATGGGAGGGAACCAATCAATGTTTCTCTCCCTTCCTCTCCAAAATCAATAAACATTTAAAAAAAATTTTTTAAACCCATGGGTAGAGATGGTGACGTCAGTGTGTTTATAGAACATTTGATTTACTTTCTAAGGCAAAACTCCAGAAGTACGCGACATGGGACCTGAGGGAGTCTTGCCACGGCAGCCATCCCTGGCAGGCTCGCTCTAAGTAATGAATTTTGTGGACGCTCAGAAAAAGCTTCAAGAGCTCTGGATCGATGGTGCGCACCGCAGAGACGCCGCCTTTGCTTTCTACGAGCTGCGTCTGGGTACTGCGCCCAGTTGGGATGCGGTGGTCCCTGGGAAGGCCAGGCAAGGGGAGGTCGCCCGAGGCCTGGGCTCCTGCCAGTGTCCCCCCACACCAGCGGTCCAGAATGTCCTGGGTTCACACACTTGTGTCCACCGCTGGGTCAGGTGCTTCCCACCACCTGCGACAGGGAACGGGGGTCTCAGGAGGTCACCAGCCACCCAGGAAGCACAGCAGAGTTGGTGGGGGGATCTGTGTGTGCACAGGTGGGGGTGGGGGTAGTATTGTTTGGCATGCCAGGGGCCTTAGACAACTTTTAGCCTCCTCTCTAGAGCTGAATTCCCTACATGCAAAAAAAAAAATGTTTTAACCAAAACACACCAAACAAACAAACAAAGGGAAAACACCTAGACAATCCTTAAAGTCTCTTTTTAGCTCTAAGATTATGTAATTCTGAGATATGAAAATTCAAAGCCCCTAGACTTCCCTAACTATACACGTTTCCCTCCCCCAGTGAAAGGTACATGTAAATGACAGAATAAAAAACCGCAGAATCAGGGTCTGAGGAGTACAAGAACACTTAGAAACTGCACAAAGCAGAAAGCACAACCTGCATGGAAGGGATCTGACTTCGGTTAGAAGCAACATTTAAAATTACAGGCTTAGGAAAGCTCGAACAATCGGGCTGCTTTCTGAAGGACACGCACGCCTGCTAACGCGGTGGTCTCTGGGGTGGGTGGGGGGAGACCGACTTCATTTTCACAGTCTGCCTCCCCTCCTACCCTGTTTAATTAAGCACGCGCATGCATTACCTCTTCGAGAATAAAGGAATAAAAACACATGCCATGCCAAAGTAAAACAGGGAGACAATAAAAACAAAGGTAATTTCAAATTTTTCCTAATGAAATGTCATTTAGAAATCTAAGGGGAAAATAGGGTGGAGGGCTCGAGCTAGCGAAGAAAACAATTAAAAAACAAGAGCCACGTGGTCCTGCCAACCCGCACCCCCCCTCACCACCCCCTCACCACCCCCTCACCCCGCCCGCCCAACACCAGCCTCCAAGCTCCCACCGCAAGCCTGGCTGCATGCCTGGCTCATCCCCTGCTTCTCCTCCTCCGTCCCTGCCGCACCACCTCAGTCACTTGCTGCCTCCTCCCTGCCCCTTGCCCACTGACTGGGGTTGCCCACCACCCTCAGATGGCGCCCTCCGCTCTCCTCTGCTCGTGCGGGTTCCCCATCTGAGCCAAAGTGTGCTTCCCAAAGTTGGCTGCAACACTGTCTCCCATCCCACATGCTCTGCTCACACTGGGACTTTGACATTGTTCCCATTGAAAGATGGGATCTGTATTTCCTCCTGTTGCATCTGGGTGGGCTGATGGCTATGGCAGAAGTGACACTGTGACTTCAAGGCTGGGTCATAAAAGGCTTCTCCCTGGGGCATCCACTTGGAGATCTGAGCTGCCAAGCAGCCGGACTGCTCTGAGCCAACGCACTGTGAGGAAGTTCACGCCACCCGCTGGAGTGAACTGCAGGTCCCTCGGGGCCTGGCCCCCGGCAGGCTGCCACCCAGTGAAAGCCGCTGAGCCAGGACCACCAGCCACGCCCTTCGTGAAGTCCTGGCCTACAGCATTCCTAAGAGAAGGAAATGATTCTTGCTTTAACCACTAAGCTTTGGTATGACTGCTTACCCAGCACCAGGTAACTGATAACCTCCTTCGAAACAGGAGAACCCCGAATGTCTAGACCTCACCTCAAACGTCACTTCAAGTCCCCGCTCCCTGCTGATTGTAAGTCACTGAGCCTGACCAAGCCCTTGAGTTGCCAGTTCCAGAAACCCATTAAATTCATCCACTGTGTCTGCCCGTACTGCCCATTCCTCCAAAACAACGCCCACGATTGTCTGTCTTCCTCAGTTTCTTCCTGGCACAGAGTAGCCCAAGCTCTCCTCTCCTTCCTTGATTTCGCCCTCACTCATGGCACTGTCCCTAAATTCTGCTCATTCATCGTGACTCTCGCTTCCAGGGACCACAGGGACTCTCGGCCCCACCCCTTCCTCTCCTGCCCGCCGTCTACCCTCCACCCTCCTCCGCAGGCCTCTGCCCCTGCGGCGGCAGCCACCACTTCCCAGCCCCTTGTCCTTCCCAACTCAGCAGAAAAGCTCTCTTGTTTCACACCCACCACGTCCCAAAAAAGACCTAAGGCAGCCTAAGCAAAAAGAATTCTCATCCTCAAACACTGTGCTGACCACCCTCTTTGGGGGGCAGTGCGGTCTGTCCCCGATCCTGCCAGGAATCAAACGAACAGCACCTGGTTACGGGGTGTCTGGCCTTCACCCACAATGTGAAGGCAAACGCAGAAAGATCCCAGAGCCCTTCACCTGAAGTGGACTTTCTCATCCCACCTCTGGCCAACTCCTGGTCACAGTCATCTGCCCCTCTGCCAGGAAACCTGCCCCACCCAAGGCAGTCGGTCACTCTGTCCCTGTGCCGTGGGCCGCTGCACTGCACAACCACCCATCCCGCCAGACTTGGGGCGCCAGAGTCACAGCCTGACCTTAACTCGCCTCTGTGTGACCCTCTGCACTGCAGAAGGCAGGCGCCCAAGCAATGCTTGTGGGATGAGTACTTGGGCTATTGTGCCGGCCCCCTTTCCCAGTGCACCTCCGCTCCACGGAACAGCTCTCCTCCTCACAGGGCCCTCGCATCACCCCACCCAACCCTGAGGCCTCCTGCAGCCTCTCCTGGAACAAAGCAGGGCCCCGTCCCACTGAGAACCCTGCTCCACATCACCTGCCCTGGGAGGGGTCCCCCACACCTGGTGGACGATTCCTTCCGTGCTCGGAGGTGCTCTGCGAAGCATCTGCTCCGGTACCCACGTCTGCACAGCTTGCTGTTCCTGCTCTCCTGAGTTGCCCCCGCTTCCCTTTCGGGCCTCGAGCACATCAGGAGCAAGGCTGGTGACAACCCCTCCCGAGCTCAGAACAGTCTTCACGCACGTGGTGCTCAGCCCGGCAACGGCAACGAGATGGATGGTGATGTTCCTCGCATCCTGGGTTCCAAAACTAGAAAAAGTATCGGCACTGCTGGATTCCCAGCTTCTAGAACGGTGCCTTGCACATAATAGGATCTCAAAAATAGTAGATAAATGAATGAGTGAATGAAATGGAAGGCCACCCGGCCTGGCCTTGACTAGGAGAAGCTGTGGTCTGCCAAGCTCTGCTGCACCAGGCACTGAGGCCTGAGAGGTAGCATGACCAAGGTCACCGGCAAGCCAGTGAAAGAAACGGGGACCCTGTCTCTTGCCTCCAGCACATGGCCCTCCTTCTGCCCAGCCTGGCTTTCTCACCACCCACCCCTTCCACGTTCCAAAGGCAGCATCTCCACCAGAAGTCCTGGACAGCATCCAGCAGTATTTTTCCTCCTGGCTTTAAAACAAATTGTGACAAATGGCTTCACAGATTTGCTGGGCCATGAAGGCTGAGCAGATGGGGCGGCAATTCACACTATTAACTTAAATTCTACTGGATGCTATTTCAAATTAGGGCATTTTATCTAGAAATTATAAAAAGCATTGTTGGGGGTGAGGGCACACCTGTAAGTTTGCCAGCAGGTTCGTTTACAAATCTACGTGTTCCTGGCCACCCTGAGTGGTCACAGATCTTACCCCCCACTCCTGCCTCTCATCCACCAAAAATCCTGACTCATGTGAAGATCGACAGATGCTGGGACCCCCAGGCTAACCGCCCCGTGCCCCTGTGGACATCCTCCCTGAAGAGGCACGTCTCTATTGACGGCAGCCCCGGTGGGGAGCCTCTGTGAGAATGTTCCGGGGTCCTGGACACAGACAAACCCAGCCTCCCACCCTCTCGGCAGGCAGTCACTGAGCACCTTCGAGGCACCGAATGCTGAAGCTCCAGGAAGATGCACAGGAACAGTCTGGGCCGCCAGGGAGTTGCCAGGTCGGGGATTCCCCATCGGGCATTCTGAAGCTTCCCATCCCCAGGCTGAATGGCCTGAGACCTTTCATGGCTGCATGTGTGACCTGGATCCACTTCCTGTCCCTGTTTCTTACAAATGGACTGCAGTTGGCCTCTGTCCCTCCGAGTTCCCCAGAACGGCGTGCAGTTCCCCACGTGTGGTCTGACCAGCACGGAGCAAGCAGACCATCACCCCCGGTTCTAGACACTGCATGTCCTGCGGTGCAGGCAAAACAGCTTTGTTTGGTGGCCACATCACACGGTGGATGCCTGCCAGCTAAAACCTCCCCGCTTGCCCCAGCCTCTCCCTGCTGCTCCGCGCAGCTGCATTCCGAACCTTGCATGCATCCCTGTTCCGTCCCTTGCGGCGTTTTTCCCCTCCCTTATCAACCAGCACACTGCTGTCCCTTCTTGCGTTACAATCAGGAAAACAACTTTAAATGATTTGGATGAGTATGACCTAACCTCCACCAAACTCATGATAGAAATGCAAGAAGGTCAAGGGCGGAATCCTGCAACCCCAAACCCAGGCAGGGCCCTCTAAGGACAGTGGCGGGCGCTGCGTCTCCTGCTCTCGGCCTGCCAGTCCGTGCTTTGGCGCACAGCGCCTCCTGCTGGCACCTACAGTAAGAATTCTCAAAAAACACACCAGGTTGAAGCCAAAGACTCAGTTATTCCACACGTATTAAAAATACAAATAATTTTTTAAAATGAGTGCTATCTTCACTTTTTGTGACTTGCCACAGTTGAACTGGCTAGAAATCTCATAGCCAAACACCGACGCTCCCTCCGTCACCCGTCAACTAGCCCACGAGTCCTGCTCCTTCCTCACCAGCACATCCTCCGCTCCGCTGCCACCGTCCCCGCCCTGCCCAGGCACTCTCCTCTTCAACATGAAAGGTCTCCAGCCTATTTAAAAACTAGCATCTTTACTGCCACCCTCCCGCCGCCCTGGCCAACCCGCCCTGTAAGTCACTGCCAGACACGGCGCCCACGGCAGTTGCCCAGCGTACAGACAATGGCCCAGGGACTCCACTCTGCCAATCCCCTCGAGTCCAAAGTCCTCTCCACGGCTTCCAAATTCCGGCCCCATTCCCCATCTGTGTGATCGGACTCCCATCAGTCCTTCCAAAATCTGCCTTTTCCCTCCCGAGCCTGCCACTAGTCACTCACACCTACAGGTTTTGCTTACCATGTGGTCCACCTTCCGGTGTCGCTGAGCTAAAACGAGGCCGAGGAAGAAGCGAAGGAGGAAGTCGAAGAGCAGAAGGGAGGAAGACAGAGAGGAAGGGGAGAAACCAGGAAAACAGCAGCGGCACCAGCATAACCTCGGGGCACTGACCCGTGCCAGGCCCGGCTCTGAACGCCTCATACACAGCCCGTTTAACCCCCACAGCAGCGTGAGGTGGGTGCCATTCTCGTCCCCATTTGCAGGTGAGTGCGGCCCCCAAGAGGTCCCCCCAGGGCCACATGAGGAGTCTACACCCTGAACCATTTCCGCCTGCACTGCTGCCCAGAAAAGTCATCGGTGGAGAGACGAGCATGGAGTTGCGCAGCGATCCGACCAAGAGCTGACTGTACGGGCGCTGTGGGCTCAGCCTGGGGAGTCCGGGCGGGGGTGTCACAACACAGAGATCACCTGGACCTGGGTCTTGGGAAGTAATCAGGGGTCCGGCAGGCAACCGAGGAACAGGTACGGAGAGGCAGTCATTTGCCTAAGAGGTCAGGTACGTGCAAAGTCAAAGGCCCGGGGACAAAGGGCAAGTTCACGGAGAAGCTCCGGCTGAAAGGGTGATCGGAGGTGGGTGACGATGGACAGGCAGGGACCAGGACAGGTAGTGAGCAGAGGTGAATGAAGATGGACAGGCAGGGACCAGGTCTTCAAGGGTTGGCGTCTGGACAAAGGCGGGCCCTTAATCCCAAGACACGTCTGGTCAATCACTCCTCATTCTCTAAATCCTAGCTCCCCCGAAACCCTTCTGCCCACAGCAATGCAACCTCAGACAGGCGCTGACCAGCGGAGGGACGCTGCATCCAGGACCAGTCTCCGCACAGGGAAGGACAGACGCCCCTCCTCTGCCTCCTCCCACCACACTCCTCTGACCTTCTCCACAAGGAAAAGAAGACACAGCGTGACCGCGTCTTCTGCAACCTTGTTGAGTCGAGGCACTGTTTCTATCACCATCAGTGTCAGGAAAATACATGGATCGGGGGCCTGCACGAGTCCCTTAAATTGAGGGGGATCCATGATCTATCGTCATTAGATGACAAAGAAAATACGCATTTCCTCTGGACCAGACGAGTCTCTTAGCTTCTGTCTGGATGCTAACAACATCATGTGACAATGGCCATCGCCAGCTCCTCAGAAGATGAAGAACAATTACACAGTTCTCACGTAAATTCTTGAACAAGGAAGTACCTACGACACAGAAACGTGTACCTGTGCCTACCCGGGGCTGTCAAATCCTGATATTTTGCCACATTTGATATAGAGTTCTTTTTTCCCAAGGAAGCAAGCCTTAGAGACACGGATGAAGTCCCTGTCTCACTCCCTTCCCAATTCCATCACCCCCCCCCACCCCAGAAGTAACCGGAACTTAGTATTTCTCACTCTCGCGCATTTATTTATAGGCTTCTACTATATTATCTGAATCCAAAAACAATAGAGTTTTTGTGTAAAACGACGTCACACTATATGCACTCTTTGCCTCTTTTAATTTGACAAACCATTTCTGAGCATAATCCACACGGACACACCACCCCAGTGTAATCATTTCAGCTGCTGTAGGTCACAGTCACTGTATACAAACACCACAGTTTATTTATTCACTGTCCCGGTGATGAACTTTTAAGTGCTTCCAAGTCTTTACCGCAATAAACACTGGGAGTGTCTCCGGTCACGCCAGGCGTCGCCCAACTTGGTCAGCAATGGCGCCGCACCAAGTCGCACCCTCAAGGTCGGTGTGTAAGCGTTCTTTTTGTTCCACATCATCAGCTCCCGGTATTGTGTGACTATTACATTTTCGCCAATCCGAAGGGGACAAAACGTTCCTTCCTGTTGTTCTGAAAATGACTTTCCGGTGGGAAAGTAAAATACTAATAAATGCGGCTTAGTAGATGAGAGCTTTGCACACACAGGGGAATACAGTAAGTGTTCCTTGGGTTTTCTGGAAGGAGCCGCGGGCAGGGAAGAGACGTGAGGGGGGCACAGAGGAAAACGAGACTGCGAGGAGCTGGTAACGGTGGGAGCTGGGCGATGGGTGCATCGGGTTCCGTACCCTGTTCTCTGCACTTCAGGATACGTTTGAATTCTCCCGTAACGGGAAAAGCAGCAGCAGCACCCAGAGCAGAAACCACGTCAAAGAAGAACAGCATGATGAGCACAGCGCAAGCAGCCTTCAGAGGGGCAGAGCGGGAGGCCTGGCCGGCGGTCCCGGGTAGCAGGAAGCCGGGGAAGAGCTTTCCAACTGCGTTAGGATTTAGGTCAGAAGAGTGAGGAACATCAGTTATCCACTCATTGTTTCTGATAACCCTTCACCACGTGGCGGCGTCTAACGAAATGCTATCAGATTTTTAAAGTATGACTAATATAATGATCGCCACTAAAAAGCACTCAAGTTTTTGTTCCAGAAAATGTTACTCTGAAATACAGATTTCATTTGTTTTCATATTCCCAGATTTGTTTTTCAATATGCGCAAGAATTATCAATTACAAAAAATATTTCATGACCAAGCTGGTCCTGACGCTTTCTCTTAAAATCGAGGATGACTTCAGTGAGGACAAGAGGCCACGTGCACACTTTGGAGTGAGCCTGCAGTCAGTCGTAGTGAAGGGTGTCAGAATTCTGGAAGCCTCCAAGCGGCGAGAGCAGGGAGGGTCTAGTGTCTGTGCCTGAGGGACAGGAATGCAGACCCCGGATTCCAAATCCCGGAATCCCGGGGTGTGGAAGATAAACCTCAAAGAAACAAACAATGAGTGGGGTTTGGGACAGAGCAAAATCTGACCTGGGAGGGAGCTAGAAACCCCGGTCACACTGCGGGGAAGAAGTAGGTTTGCTCAACTCGGTAAGAGCAGGTGGAAAGGTTAAAACCGTGATAAGAATCAAAGCCAGTGCTTTAGAGCTGGGAGCTGGGGGCTGTCCGCTGAAGACGCGTCCTGGCCCAGGGGGTGTGGCAGTGGCGCCACACAGCTGCTCTGGGGCAGAGTTGCTACTGAAGGGTCATCAATCACGGATCCATGCTGGGCCTTGGGAACTTGGTGGCAAATGTCAGCAGGGGGCCACCAGGGAGCCCACGGCAAAAGCCGCTCATCAAAGTCATGTCCAGATCCTTCTGCATGCTATTGCTTCAAATGATCTCACCTCGGCGGAACGTGTGCGTCCCACCCATCTTCACCTGCAGTTTTCACTACCCCCACCTCTGCCCCGAGGCAGTTCCTCATTAACCACAGAGATGTACCACCCCAACAAAGGTGCTGCAAACCAGCTGCCTGCTCGTCTTGGTCGGAAAAGCACATGGTGAGCAGTGCAAGGCACCGGGGTCGTGGTGCCCGCTCCCCTGCGGAGCCTCGTTCAGCAAATGCAACATGAGAGCCGCCGAGGGCTATGCAGTCGATACCAGTCCCACCCTCTTGTTTACAGAAAAGGAAACTGAGGCCAACCTGTCCGAGGTCACATGACTAGTTTCTGACCAAGTGGCTTAAAGAGCCCAGGTTGTGCCCTGACCAGTGTGGCTCAGTTGGTTGGGTACTGTCCCACAAAGGGAAGGGTCGCCGGTTCCATTCCCGGTCAGGGCCCATGCCTGGGTTGTGGGTTCAGTCCCAGGTTGGGATGGCTACAGAAGTCGGCCAGTCAGTGTTTCTCTCTCGCATCAATGTTTCTCTCCCTCTCTATCTCCCTCCCTTCCCCTCTCTTTAAAAATAAATAAATAAAATATTTTTAAAAAACCCTCATGTTGCAAGCTTCCCAGACCAGGGTTCTTGTCCCTCCCACACCTGGTCTGTGGCCCTAAGCTCCAGCCTCCCCAGGGTGGAGTCTCCGCTCTTTTTCCATCCGTGCCCCGTGATGACTGAGAAACCCCGTTTTGGACAGGCACTCTTCACATGACCTTCGGGGGTCTGACTCTCTCCCCCGACAGGCCTTTGTGTCCTGCCTCCTGGCTGCTCGGTCTCCTCTGTGCATTCATTACTGTCATTCTGAGGGAGTGAGCAGAAGTTTCCAAGCTGGCGCATCCTCAGCTGACATCGCCCGGGGCCAGCAGTCCCAGGGACGCCCATCCACACTCTGCCCTCCCCCAGGTGCAGTGATCCAGAGGCCAGGACAAGGAAGCGGCTTCCTGGTGCGAGCTTGGGCTGCCACAGCACCCTTGGGGAGGCGAGGCAAGGCCTCTGGGCCGTATGTGTGAAAGGGCTTCCCAGTGCACACAGGGGACATCCCGCACACCCGGCAGCCGGCCGGCCAACCCCCATGCTCCTGTTCCCCAGGGAGGATGCTGAGGCTCGGAAAGGGCAGGGGGCTCACCCAGGTCACCCAAAGTTAGCAGGAGCCAGGGACAGGGCAGGAGTCTTTCCAGCCCGGCAGGTGGGTTCACTGGCCGGCCTCTGCCCTCCCCAAACCCAGCCGCAAGCTGCAGAACAAACATCCGTGCTCAGGGCCCTCAGTGTGACAGCAACTCCTTACAAGGGGGGGCCTGTGCTTCCAGCCCGGACCTCAACCAAAGGACGCCTCGTGGGTTACCAGCCACCCCTCTCGGAGGAAAAGGTAAAACACAGCCACGTGTTCTTCAAACCCCTCCTCATTTCGCCAGCATGCCAGCCCAGGGCAAACCCGGAGGGACAGCACCCCTGACCGGCCGGGGCGCCTCCGGGACCTGACGGGAAACCAGTGCAGGAAACTGGGGCGTCTGCTGAGGAGAGCCCCGAGCGGGGACGTCCAGCCCCGAGATGTCCCCCGCAGCAGCAGCAGCAGCCGCCCGCACAGGCCCACGTACCAGCAGACACCCCCGAAGCACAAGGAAGCCCAGGCCATGTCCCCGTGGCTCTCACTGGCTTCTGGCCTCCTCTTCCTTTGGGGAGGGGGCACCTCGACCTCCAGCTCTGGCCAGAAGCCAGGGTCACGGGGGCAGCGAGCAGGTGTGGAACGTCCCAGGGTCCACGCTGCAAGTGGGTCCGTGACAGCAGCAGAATTCCACAGGTGACTTCATGATGGACCCCAGTGGGGGTGGAGAGGGAAGCCAGCAGAGGCGGGTGTCTGCGTGGCGGCAGCCGTAAGAGGAGGAGGCAGCCCCGAGGGATGAGACACCCCCCACCCTACCCCCAGAGAAAACCGCTCAGGGCCAACTGGCTTCGAACTGTGAAACTTCTCCAGAATTCCCCAGTGAGGGGGGCGGACTCAGGACACGCTCACAGGGTCATCGGCCACTAGCAACACCTCAGCAGCAAGCAAGGTCCTGGATTAGAAGTCAAGTAGACCAGGCCCCCTTCACCCTGTGCCAGTGGCATGTGGGACGGCAGTCACCTCGAAAAACACCCTGGCAGTGCTGTATAAAGTTAAATATCCACCTGCCACGGGACCCAGCAGTCCCCCTTCTCCTGGTATTTACTCAGATAAGTGAGAAGCCACGCCCACATAAGACACACACACAGAATGGCAGCTGCATTCCTAATAGCCCCACACGGGAACCACCCCAGGGCTATCGGCTGGGGAATGGGTGACGGCAGGATCAGCAGTAAAGGGGTGTGAGCAGCCGCAGGGGTGGGTCCCACAGCACTCGGTGGAGGGAGAGCCCGGCCCCAGGGGGCATCAGGCTGTGGGATGCCGCGGGGCCCACATTCTGGACAGGGCAAGACTAGTAACGGAAATCAGGCCTGTGGTTGCGGGGCGCGAAGGGGGGAAGAGGGACTTTTGGGGGTGACGGTGGTTTACACAACTGTTTACATTTGTCAACACTCCAAGAACTACACACTTCAAACTGATGACGTTTGTTCTCTGTCAATGACACCACAATAAAGCGGATGGAAATAGTGCGGGGCTCCTTTGCCCTGACTAGGGCCCCAAGAAGAGGTGGCCTGTGCTGGCTACGACTTGGAGAAGTCACATAACCTTGCCGTGTCTCTATTGCCCGTCTGGACAGGGGGCTGCAGGACAGTCCCCCGGCCCCACAAGGATGAAGTCAGAGAATGTGAGCGAACCACCGAGGCTGAGGCAACGCCGGGGTCAGTAAGTGTCAGCCTCTACGTCCCCACGTCCATCTAACTTCCCACCAGCCCACGTCAGGAATGAGCTGGAGGACCCGGTGAAATGCTGAGCCACTGGGGAGGAGAAGGGACAAAGGTTGCAGCCTGGGTGGGGCAGAGGGGGTGGGGGAGGGAAACCCACGGATGTGGCAGCTTTGGTGGGGGTGTGGGGTGGAACAGCAGACGGGCGGTGAGGGCCAGGGCTGGATGGCGGCGGGCTTGACCACTCTGCTCCCGGCCAGCCTGGCTGTGGTCTCCGGGTCTCTCATTTCCTCTGCCTTAACGAGGGGTCACGTAAGTGCCTTCCCGTAACTGCATCACCTCCCTGTGGAGTCGGCTTCAGCACAGGGCTGCGCCGGAGCAGGACAAAGTCTCCTTCAGAACGCGCTGTGATCTGCTCCCACCGCCGTTTGAACCCTCCGGCTCTGAGACAAATTCCAGCAGTGCTCGCCACTCCCACAGGCGCCAGGACAGAGAGCTCCTTTGCCTGGCTTCTGGTTAAATGCCGCTATCATTATCTGCAGGAGGAAGCCGGAGATCTGGGGGGAGGGGTCAAAAGGAAGCCGGGTCCGAAAGACTTCCAGGAACTTTAAAGGGCTTGGAGGTGAGCGGTGCCGGTTCTTTATTCCATCCAATTTTACTTCCAAAGTTCCTCTTAGCACAATACGAGAGCCAGCCAAGACGGGGAGGGCTTTTGGCTGGGAAACAGGAAAGGTGAGAATTTCCTCCATTGTTGGTGGAGAGGTGGAAGGAGGCAGAAAGTGCCCACTGACAAGCAGTCACAGGAAACTAACGTTGCCAGAGGCAGAAGCAAGTGAGTCGTCAGTGGTGAAATGCCAGGGACTTAGACAGCTAAGCCGGACAACAGAGGGAGCTGCAGGGACACGCCACGGGTCCCTCAGGTCACAGGCAGCTGACCAGTATACCCTCACCTCTGAGATGCCTGTGTCTCAGGTGACGCCAACCCAGGGAACACGCGTGCCATCAGCAATAAATCACTCACTTTCCCCAGGACACTAATCAGACCCCCGGCCGTTCCCGTGCCCTGCAACGGCCCACACGGGTTCTTCCCGCAGCGCAGCGGTCCAGGAGCTGCGGTCAACACAACAGAAACGCTAGAGAACAGGGGGGACAATAGCAGGACTCACAGGAACAGGAGCTTAAGCAGATGGAGAAGTAAAAGTGGCTTACAAAAAATAAGGTGAAGGTGAAGGGCAGGTGAGACCCAGGCGGCAACGCCCAAGCAACGGGGTGAGGAACCCCCTTGGGGCCCCGTGTGCTGAGCATCAGGCGGCACAAGGCTGGTGACCACGCAGAGGCCCGTGGGTGCCGTCCACGGCTCAGAGACCTCGGGGCCCAGCTGCAATGGCCTCGCCAAGACGGACACAAGAGCAGCAAGATGTCCCGAGGGAGGCGGCCGTGCGGTCCAAAGGCCGCGCTTTACGGCTCAGCAGCTCTGTGCCATGGCCTCACCCAACCTCCAAACGGCCACACGCGCCTAAGGCACCCGGTAGCCAGGCAGCTGACCAGGGTGGGCCCCTGGCCCTGGAAACGAATAATGACAACCGCCATCTCTGGGGCATTTACCACGTGCCAGGTGCAATGAAAAGCGCTCTGCTCGGAGGGCCCACCTAAAGCTCGCGATCCCCGGAGCCAGAGGGTCCCACAGCTGCACAGAGGAGGAAACGGGAGCTCAGAGCCGTGGAGCCGCTTGCCCCAAATCCTACGGCTGGCTCAGTAATAACGGCATAGTGAACGTTGGTTGGGTGGACAGATGGATGGATGACTGGAAGAACAGATGGCTTCGGTGAGATCCCCTTCCTGGGACTAGACTCAGGCCTTCCAGGTCTGGCGGAGGAAGCAGGGAGCACAGTGCGTAAGTTCAGGATGGGTACCTGTGAACAGACGGCATCAACAAATATGTACGACCCCCCTATTTTATTGAAAGTGGAGGAAAAATAAGAGCGCCAACTCTCCATTAAACAAAGAAACGGTTCCTCCCTGGCCGGTGTGGCTCAGTTGGTTGGAGCATCATCCTGTAACCAAAACGATGAGGGTTCGAGCCCTGGTCTGGGTGCATACAAGAGGCAGCCAACTGATGCTTCTCTCTTGCATTGATATTTCTCTCTCTCTAAAAGCAATGAAAGAAAAAAAAGTCCTCTGGTGAGGATTAAAAAAAGAAAGAAAAAAAATGGTCCCTCCCTGTCTTTACATTTTCAAACATAAAAAAAAAAAATGCCCCCAAGCGGCCAATGCTGGCTGCCTCCCAGGTCGGAAGGGGGGTCCCTTGGCCATTTATGGGGCCAAGTTTTCAGTGAGAGGAGAAACAGCACAGAAACACCGGGGCTCACGCACAAAGGCCCTTTCCTTGCGTCTGGCTCTGCTTTGTTTAAAGCAAGATCAGATTCAACGTCTGCACTTTTACTCGCTGCCTGACGAAAACCAGATGCCAAGTGCCTCCCAGCACCGCGTCCGGGCCTCTGCCCTTAGGAAAATAATGTGAGTCAGCCAAGCAACATGAATACACCGCTGTAACAAAGAGAGAGCAATCCACTCCAAGCACCAGGAGCCGCGCTGCTGCGCCTTTAAGAAAAGGCACATTTTGAATCTTTTGAGAGTAGGAAAGATTATGAAGTTGAGCTCTGCGCTTCATTCTCAGTCTCGTCTGGAGGTCTGGAACTTTTTTCTGAAGCTGTCTACTTTTAGCCAGATGACTGAGACGCTCAAGCGTGTCCCCAGTGGGTACCAGCCACCAAGACATTCGCCTCTGCAAGCCACTGGACATTCTGGTGACCTGTGGAGCGAGCAGCCACCTCGCTAGTACAGCTCATGAACAGGGATCCCCTTCCCTGGAAAGCTAAAGGGCCTTGGGGGTAGGGGGACAAGAAGTAAAGCCACCCACAAAATCAATGAAAGCCTCAGAGTGGAATGAAACCCGGCCAGCAAGCTCTCACCCATTCATTGCAGACCCATGAGCAAATGAAGGCAGAAGTAAGAAACTATGACCTGGAGACCTCATATCACCTGGGTCCTCGCCAAATAGCCGGGAGCGCTGCCACCCTGTCACAGCTGCAGACCTGGCTGCCACCGGATTTCCTGGATGAAGGTCGATCAGTCCAAGTCTGCGGCTGGAAGGATGGCCCCCTTTCCCTGTGTCCACCCCTCCCCCGCCCTGGCGCTGAGGTCACTGTGGCACAGGGAGAAGGGATGGAGGAATGCCCACACGGCTCTCGGCTGCCTGACCAGGAAATGACACCTGTCACCTCTCTCCCATTTTACTGACTAACGCCAGCCCCAAGGCCCCAGCCAAAGTGCGAGGGAGACTGGAAAATCGGGAGTGTGTGTGAATCTAGTGAGTTCTCGTCTCTTCCACATAATCTTTTTTTAAAATCTTTTTTATTTGCATTGATTTTAGAGAGGGAGGGAGAGATGGGGAAGTAAAGGGAGAGAGAAAGAGATAGGGAGAGAAACATCCATTTGTTGTTCCACTTACTTACACACTAATTGGTTGATTCCTGTGTCTGCCCAGACCAGAGATTGAACCTGAAACCTTGGTGCATCAGGACGACACTCTAACCAACTGAGCCACCCCCACCCCGCCACCCCCACGAGGCATGGCGCATCATCTCGGGCCCCCGACCTCTCGCTCCCAAGGACTAGCCCATAATTTCAGACGAATTCAAGGTCGT
The DNA here is from genome assembly GCA_004026765.1 of Micronycteris hirsuta. Taxonomy (NCBI): domain Eukaryota; kingdom Metazoa; phylum Chordata; class Mammalia; order Chiroptera; family Phyllostomidae; genus Micronycteris; species Micronycteris hirsuta. Next base: position 92,720 of record PVJI01001315.1, read on the forward strand.
ATTATTTAGACCTTCCAGCATTGCCACAAAACCTCAGTGTTCTTCCTGAAATCAATTCCCTCTTCCAAACTTCCACTTTATGTCATTTCCCAAATCACCACCCGCAAACCCCTGGAGTCCTCCTGTAGTCTCCCCGCCCCCGACATTCCATCAGCACTCCTTCTAATAGCTGTCTTATTCCTTCCCCATTGTCCTTTGCTGTGTTCCCCAGTTCCTACTGCTTTCTACTCAAATCTCATCACCTACCACCGAATTATTCCAGGCACTTAAACTGGTCACTCAGCTTTTCCTTTCTTCCCTTCCCATCGCCCTGGTACCCGTCTGCCCAAGCCTCCTCTCAAGGGCCCCCGTGGTACTTTCTCCACTGCCCCAGGGCGCCCAGTCCCTCCCACTGCAAAATCAGGCATCACCGCCGGAGCCCGCAATCCGCCGTGCTCAAGGCTCTGCCTGTGGAATTAGTCAGGACATAATCCCACAGTTCTCTGGCAAGGCCACGTCCACTCCTGTCTCCGCAGGTCTGCTCATGCCGTCGCTTCTCGGATGCCTTCTGCTCCTCCTAAGCGAATCCTAATACTACCTCGGGATCCATTCCAAATACAGTGTCCTCACTCCGGTCTCTCCCACCAACACCTTACCTCCCTCCTTCCTTACCACGGTGCCCAGCACGGGCTCTGAATGGGATGCCTTCTGATGATCTTTTTTTTTAAGTGCACAGCCCTTTTTAACTGATTGACTGATTTTAGAGAGAGAGAAAGGGGACGAGACACACATCAATTTGTTGTTCTCCTTGTTGATGTGCTCATTGGTTGACTCTTGTCCGTGCCCTGGCTGGGGATCGAACCCACAACCTTGGCGTATCAGGACAACGCTCCAACCAGATGAACTACCCAGCCAGGGCATGATAATAATCCGAATTGTACTGTTTTATAAGAATAAGTCCTATTTCCCACCCCTGGGAGGCAGTGCCTAACACAGGTTGCCTTCAACTATAAGGTGCAGAAAATGCCAACTCAACTGGCTGAGACAGTGAGACAGAAAGTGTGGAGGCCAGCCCACTGGGTCTGCCCGCAGGGGCGTTGGCGTCAGGGTTCCCTGTCCCCCCAGGCCCCCTCTGACAGCCTCGACAGACTCGCTTTCCTCATGGTGACAAGATGGCTGCCTCATTGCTGAGAATCTAAAGGAAGGAGCTGTCCCTTCTTCTGTGTTTCTTTTTCAGAGAGAAGACGTCTTCCCCAGAATCCCCCCCAGCAGACTTCTCATATGTCATTGGCCAAAACTAGGTCACATGTCCATGTCTCAACTACAGGCCTCTGTGACTGGCTCAGATCAATCAGCCTTTACCCTGGAGCTGAACGCGGGGTTGCCTTTCCTTGAGTGGGTGGGGGCGAGGCACACAGCACTGAGAGCTAATCAGGGCCTTGCTGCCCAGAAGAGAAAAGAACGGCTACAGTGTAGCAACCAACGGTGTCTGCTCAGGCGGGAACCAAGGTCGTATACTTGTGCTTTCCCTAACTCACCACCCCGTCCTGTGCTGGCCCATAACATGCTCAGCAAATAGCTGTGGGCTTGAGCTGAACCGGAAATTACCCTGTGGGTGTGGGAAAATAGGGAGCATTATAACAGAGAGGCACAATTAGACACGTGTGCTTAGGAATCCAAACAGATGCAAAGAAGTACTTAGCCGAGGAGGTTTGGGAAGCTCTGGTGCAAGCCCTCGGCTGGGCCCCATTCCCAGTTCCACAGATAGGGGCCGGACCACGCCAGAGCGCTGGGCTTCTCCCAGCAGGGCCCAGCTGGGCCTTCTCCTCAGTTCACCCCCGCCTCCAATGGGCCAGCAGTCTATATGCGGCCCACACCATCAGGCCCAACAGAGGTTCACAGTGAGGACCGGCGGTGCACAGCATGTAACTGAGCACGCCGTGAGCACACGAACCTCCTGGGTGTGAAAACCTGCACGCAAGGTCTGAGCTGCGGAAGCAAGCGCTCCTCTCCCCTGGGGTTGGAGAGCCGCCCGTGCGCTGTGCTGACGGGTCTCTCTTTCCTCCTGCCCCACCTGTGCCTTCCACCTCCGCCTTCCAGCAACTGGCCCAGATTCTCTGGGCTACCAACAGCACTACAGACCCAAAACACACATGCTTCCACCGAGGCCGGACAGGAGCCCAGCCCCGCACCGAACCCAGACCCAACACAAGGCTCTCGAGTCCCCTCGATGCCCCACGTCGACATCACGGGTCCACGAGGGTTAGCGATTTGACGTTTTGGATTTCCTTCACTGAAACTGTAGCTGGCGTTTCCCTGGCTAAAGAAAACGGTGTTACATGCAGCCTACTGTTAAGAGCTCATTGATTACGACATGTATTCAACATTCGATACAGCATACCGCCTGAGCAACTACTAGGTTGAACCGCACAGCATCGCTGGTTTTGACCTGCACACACGGTGATGTCATCCAGTTCAACTAACGTCTGTGCCGAGCAGCAGGGTAAAGAGGGGCTCGGGGCCCCAGGACCACCAACATAATCCCGGCACTAAACCATTACTTAAAAGGTAATCTCGGTTTAAAAGAAAAAAGGAATATACAGTCTAGCTTCACTACTGTGGTTAATGACATGTATTTATTTGTTACTGTTCAACTGCTCGGCTAACCTAAAAACTACATAAGAACGATGGCCGCGTCTCCGTAACACACTGCCAAGCACATAGCGGAGCACAGTAGATATTTATTCATTTGTTAACTCCTGTTACAATGGACAAGTGCAGGTGCTGGGAAGCATCTGGCAGAGTGATGTAACTAATCTTGGGAGGTAAGGATCAGGGACTTCCCTAACTGGGAATTTCAGGTATTGCTGATACGTTTGAATCAGGTCTTTGCAAAACAGGTCTTTACAGCACATATAAGCTGCCAGCAGCACACGTATGTGGGGTTTTACAGGGACCATTTAAAATACACAAGAACAAATGGTTTTCACACACAATCTAGTATTTCAGAAACACCATTTACATAAACAATCGGCACGCTCATTGCAAATCATTCCTGTTTGTCTCCGAAAGCAGAATCCCCAAGGACCTTTATTAGGTGCTCTCCTAGCCTCCTTTGAGTTACGATATTTACCTAAAAGTGGTAACAACGTTCTTGAAAAATGTTCCGGTAATTCACACATTTTACTCATTGAAACTCATTTTCCTTATAAGTCTACGTTGTTAGGAGTTTTACCAAGAGAAAGTATCCAAGACGCACTTAAGAGTAATAGTCATCAAGCTCTTTCGCTGGGCACCTCTGACATCCAGAAGCTGAGCTCACATCAGAAAGTGGGCGGAAACAGAAAATAAAGAAATGGCCATTTGAAGAGCATCTGTAATCTAATTCAGTCCGATACATGCCACACACATGAAGTCACATTCAAATGATACAGGTGGACGTTTTAGATCCTGCGCCCCGGATTTTTGGAGCGACCCGATACACTGCCACGAGAGTGTCTGTGGACACCACTGACCAGCAGGCCTGCGTCCCCGAGAGCCAGCCCTGGGCACACAGCACAGACACCAACGCGCTTGTCGCGGGCGCTCTGTGCCAGCACACTGGTCACATTCATGGAGCGGCTTGAACTCTCTTGACATGGCAAACGAGCAGCAGGCTCTGTCCCCGTGCCAAAAGCACACAAAAACCTGTCACCAGCAAAGAGCACACCCGGTCTCCCCGAAGGATGCCAAAGTCGCCACCGGGCCTCCTCTGCAGATCCTGGGATGCCGGCAGGACGCTGGCAGCCCTGGAGATTAGACTCCAACTGTCTTGAGAGATTAGTTACTTAAAACCCTCCACGTGACTTCAGCCAGCCCCCGTTGCTGATGACAGAGTGAAAGCCTTCTTGATTAAAGCTGAATGCCTACACATTCGCAAAGGGGAAAATGCGCTGAAGAGAAAGAGTCAGATTACTGATGGGCACGGCACCAGCGCCAGGACATCAGGGCGGCTGAATAAATGATGACGAGGAGGCAAACATAGTCATCATAAATTCACTATAAATACCGCAGCCCTCAAGGCTCACATTTACTTACTTCCCCCCCGCCCCCCAGCACAGATTGAATCTGGCCGTGTCCTCAAATGAGGCCTGGCTCTCCCCAGCTTCCAAATATGGGAAATTACAGCTCTTCTGTGGTGGGGTTAAGAGTGGGAAAGCAAATGTCTGTATTGCATAACGTTTTCATTAAAACAAAGACGACGTACACCAGTCTCTTTCTCTTCTGTCAGAGGGTTTCCAGGCCCCCTCCCAGGCTCCCCCTACCCCGCCCAGGCCGACACAGTCTTTTCCTCACCTCCAGAATAACTCCCCGTTAAAATAAAAGGATTAGGCATGAGATTCACAGATTCTCCCAAAGCAACTTCAAGCGCAGAGGCGCATCGGTGCTTGATCTTTCTCCGTCCTAGAAGTCCCCTGCACAGGGGACTTCTCAGAAGAGCTGGGCTCATAACAGGAGTAGATAAAGGAGACTGGACAAGGGCAGCGGCATTCCTCCCAGCCAGGGACACGCGGGAACACCCAGCTCCAGGCCATCGCCCACCGTGACAAAGGGAATGAGAAAAAGCAGTGCTGCTTGCCGCCAGCCTGTTCGATCTTTTGTAGCAAAATGCCAGAAGGCAGATTGCAAAACTGTTGAGCAAGCTATAGTTTGTAGTGAAACACCAGGAGACATTGAGAAACTGTTCAGCAAGTCACCTCCAAAGGGCTGTCTGCTGGGGAGTGAGCCTAGAAGGAATCTATCTACCCAGGTGTCCGTCTGTGAAGCAGAATTCCCAACAGGTCGTCCATCTCTAAGCCACCAAAAAACCATGGCGGAACACCACCAGTGAGGACAACCTTTCAAGGCCTCGGAGAGCACCCCTTGTGGATAGGAGGATGGCTCCCGGGAGCAGCCCCCACCTGCTGGGGACTAAGCTGATCTCTACCCAGCTCAGCCTACAACCTGCCGGGACCTGCAGGCTAGGGGACCCGTGGAGAAGGGAGAAGCGCTCATGCCATGCGTGAGAAGCGCAGATCAATGTCTTCCCCTGGCATTTCCCCGGGGAAAGCCTGCACCCCGCTGACCTAGAAAAGAGGCCCCCTGTTGGGGAGGGTCCTGAGCTGCCCCTCAGTCTCCCCTCCCGCCCTGACAGGAGCCACGGTGCAGGAAATGAGGGAGGCCGAGGACAAAGTAGGAGAGGGCAACCCCGCCACCACCACACTCCAGCGTACAGGGCCTCGAGAAGGCCCGCCAGGGGTGCTGGTCTCCTACCTGGCGGGAAGTATGGGGTTGTTTTGTCCCTCATTTCTTCTGGCTTCCTAGGAATTCTAGGCCAAGAATGAGATTCCCAGTCTCCATAGACAAGACAGTCTCCCCAGCAGTTAGTAAGGACATCCCACATATCCGGAACTCAATGTACTCGCGTACTTTCAAAAGAGCGCGCTTGCCCTAAAGGACCCTCTACGCCCCGCCCCCTGTCACCGGTGTCCTTCATCACTTATTCCTAAGGCCCTTCGTCAGCGCTGCCTATGGTGTTCGCGATTCACGGCTGCTGAAGAGGAGCTGAGAACAAAACAGGAAGAAAAGATGTTAAGTAATAATAAGAAAAAAGACTCACCTTAGGGATAGAAAAGAGCTCCCTAACGTCAGTGTTCTTAATTAATCTATTTGTTAAAGATTAAAATACATATCAGGTGACTCCTTAGAATGTTCATCATATGCTTGCACCTTCTGATTCTCGGTGCGGGAGAGACAACGAGAGCTTGCAGCAGGCACTCCGCTATTTCACCCGTGAGCGGGGGAGAAGTCCTCCCGGAAAGGACTGCGAGAAGATTCCAACAGAACAGCGGTCTCTGGGCGGAGGCAGCAGGTCCAGGGGGTGCTGAAGAGGGTCAACGACGATTTGTGAATCCCACCGCCGCCCCTTCAAAACAGCGGCTGCTTTAAAAATCAGGTCCAAGGGCGAACCGTCCAAGAAAGCTGCAGTCGCTCCAGGGGTTTCAAAGAAAATCCTGCCCGTGAACCTGAGAAGTAACCAACACTTTGAAATGCTAATCTTTTCACAGCAAGCGCTGCTTCTGCAGGGCTGGGGAAACAAGTTCTCTTTCTCTGGATGAAGGTCTCTACTGTCTGGTAGCCAGCAACCTCAGAGGTGCCGCCGGTCCAGCTCCTGCTCTGCGGGAGAGCCGCCGGGGAACTGGACAGGCAGGAAAACGTCGCTCGTTTTTGGTCTAGTCTATGAACAAGAACACCTGACTGAATTACACACAAAAACCCTGCGTTTATGGTTATCCTCTTAACAGGCTTTTAATAGGCTTCCTTTTTATTCAACGTAGTTTTAAGATTATAACTAAAATAGTCAATACAATATGTGTGTGCTTGATTTGTTAAATTTGTGTTTTTGGAGAAAATAGTCAGAATAAACAAGTCCATTATTTTCATAAAATACATTAAAATTTAAGGGTAGTGTTTTTATTATGACTTTTGCTCTTGATAAAGCACGACAAAATTATCCCGTTACAGAGCTACTGACTGAGGCTCACTACTCCCCAATGATTTCACAAATTACAGTTTCAACTAGCTATACAATAACCAAATCAGTTCTGATATGGCCACAAAATTAAGCCTGAAAAATAGGGAAGTAAATCATCCCTATAAAATCAAGTTGTTGAGCAGTGTATTCTGGATGGTTGTATTCATGTCAGAAAGATGTTTATGTTTCTGTGAGCAGATGCACAGAACTTATGGGTAAGGCCTGGAAGACTATCAAACTGTAAAGAACACACAGCAGGTTCACTAAGGGGCATGGGGCAGACAGAACTTTCACATTTCACTTTCTGTCTGTGCTATTTGGATTTTTTTTTTTTACAACAGAACAATATTCACCTGTTATCTCTGGCAAAAAAAAATAAAATAAAATTCAAAACAATAAAGCCAACAAATATAAGCTGTCTTGTGAAATTGAAACCAATCTCTTATTACCTTACTTTTATATATGTTTACCCTAAAGCACTTTATCTTCTGTTTTAAATTATGACTTAATCAAATCAAATCTTCAGTGAAAAATTAAGGTTTCCTGGTGGGGGGAGGGGGGAGTTACACCTAAGAGGTGGTGAAATCTCATTCTCTCCAAAAACAAACACAAAAATAGGGAGCGGGTCATACCCAGCCAGGACAGGCCCTGCAGCGAGGACTGGTGACTCAGCCCCAGGTCTCCTGTTCCGCTTCCCCCTGAAAGTCAGTCAAGGTCACCATGCAGCCAATTCCTGGACAAGCACACTGCTCGCACACCAACGAGCCCAGGCAGCATCTGCATGCGCGTGTGGCCTGTCAGTGCTCCTTGTACCAGCACATTGGTCACATTCAGGAGAGCCTTGAACTCTCCCGACATGGCAAATGACCAGCAGGCCCTGTGCCCGTGCCAGAAGCAAACAAAGACCTGGCTGCCTAAGCTCTCAGAGCCACGCCTGGGGTCCGGAAGCGGGCCACCTTGAGAAATTTCAAAAACACCTAACAATGACACCGCCTCCCCTAAACTGCTGAGATACGGGGCTAAGGTCCCTGCAAGGTCTGCTTGTGCGTCCCTTGTAGTCACCAGACTAACGGCTTCAGAGCTGGATTATCCAAGTGTGAGTGAGTGATCACAAGGGCCTCACAAGGGCCGTTACACAGGAAGAGCAGATTGATACTATTTAACAAGTGCTGTCTGTCTGGGAGACAGAGATGCAAGCTTTTGGGGCTCGGGGGGGGGTGGGGGGGAGTGAATAAAGCCTCCCCCTCATGACAAAGCTCTGTCAGCAGCATACCACAGGGGGGCCAGTGCCCTGCTGAAGGTACAGACAGTGTTCTCAAAGTCACCACCACAGGGGGGGCAGCAGACTGCACTCCTGGGTCCCGGAAAGTGGGCGTTACAAACAAGCACAGAATTAAATACACGAAAGGAACACGGATTCAAGGCGATCCTGACCATCCTCCACCACATCAAAGCCTCAAAATGGGGAAAAAGCACACAACCTGTATCAGGTGTCTGTCTGTCCTCGTATGAATGAAGGGGAGGCCTAGGGGCCCGCGAATGCGGGAAAGGAGGCCTCCACGAGAAGACTGGACAACAATTTCTCTCAGTTCAGAGTTCTGTTACAATGTCTTTGCCCAGATGATTTTTTGATGGATACACGAAAGCTCATCCTCTGATACAAGAACAGGTCCTGGTCCCTTCACTCTCACCCTGGGCCTGCCACCTCCAGGGCGGGCTCCTGCCTTCCCTGGCCACTCCTCCCAGCGCTCCTCCAGGGTACCCACTGAGAGCTCTCTGGCACCTTGCATCTGTCTCTGCCCCAGATACCCAGACCGCACACCAAACAACTTCCCAAATTCGTACGACGCGACCCCTTTAGGGCCCTGGCCCGCCGAGCCTGGGCCCCTCCAGCCTTGAGAAGCCCCGTGAGTGCAGGGTGCCTGCCAACCCACAGTTCTGCCAGGACCGCCCTCTTCTATGACTTAAGGAATGACTAACATTCCAGCTCTTCCAGAAAGCCTTTCCAGAGCGATCACTCAGACCTCGTCCAGCCTCAACCCTCTCGGGGCAGAGCACGACCTCGCTCCTCCCGCCGGAAACAAGCACACACTTGCCTCGCCTCCTCCCACAACAAACATCGATGTCTTCCTGGCCATTGGCAAGGGGATTCACCATTTGCTTTACCTCTGGCCTTAGATTACCATCTCCTGGAGGGCAGGACAGGGCTGTGTCCCGCAAAGCCTGGGGCACCTGGATGATGGAGAATAGAGAATCCGAGTGAATTTAATTAGAGGGTGAAAAGAAGGCTAGGCAGGAACTTTGTTTCAACTCTTGTCATTATAAAGTCCATTAAAAAGCTTTTTAAAGTACATGTGACCACTTAGCAGCCTGGGCAGAGTTCATATAATTTAATCTTTGATTTAGGATCGCGCAGGGCCCCGAGGCGCGTCATTCTCCTTTGCCACTGTAATTACAGCTGCGGAAGATGGAGGCGCTGGGCTGCCAGTGGCCTGGAAGGTAATTTCTAGAATAAATCCTTGCTACCACAGCTTGTGAGTTTTGCCTTTCTGAAAGGAGAGTTCAGAAATAAAAACAAAATCCCACTTAACTGAGGACTCCAGTGAAGGGAGGCCCGTTGCCACGGTTTTTGTGAAGTGCCTGCCACCGCAGCCCACTTATAAAAGGGTTCTTGATGAGGGAATTGGGCAACATGATTTTCTACAAATATAAGCCTGATTTTGATGCAACCACTTATGTCTTTGAAAATCAGGGGGAATTCACACACAGGTGCCCTAAATTTCCTTAAAGTAAAAACCAGCCCTTCATGAGGAATGGCCGCGCTCACTTTGAAACGGCAGGGAAACAGGTGCTCCATCATGGCCAATGAGGAACCCCAAAGAAACCTGAAAAGATGGATCGAGGAGCCGCGGGGCAGGGTGCGCGAGGCCAGGCACCGTGGCGGGCCGGCACCGGGAGCCACCGCGTTCCGTGCCCAGGCCTGGCTCTAGGGGCCCAGTGGAAGCCCGGAGTCCCCACTCAACACAGCCGTGTCCACGCCGCCCACGCTGGTACCTAAATCCACACACAGTCATTTCTCTGGTCTCTAAAGAGTGACTCTACCACCGTTGTGACTTCTGAGTCTCTGAACTGTCAGGACTCTGCTGGGAACGGACTGCCTCCCCACCCAAACCCTGTCGCTCTGAAAGGCCAGCCGAAGTCTCCTTGCACAGCACCTTCCCCGGCAGCACCACCGACATTGAACTTTGAGCTGCACAGGGGTCTGTGGATAGAATTCAGGACCTCTGTGAACCTGAGTCGGGGGAGGGGAGGCGCTACATCGTCATCTCCACCGACCTCTCAGTGAATGTTCACAGTTCCTCTGACAACGAGCGTCAGCAAGTGTCACGGTCAAGTCTCCAGGACCAGGTAACACACCTCCTTTCCACCACACCACAGCTGAGGCACACCCCTCGACACAGCATCTTCCCTCTTCACTGTGTCGAAACTATGATATTTGGCAGACCTGGTTATTTAATGTTATTAAATGCTATATCATAAACGTGCTTTTTAATATTTTGACGACTTGTATTGCACTGTAATTGATCTCCTTTGTTACCCTATGTATTTTTGCTTCTGCTTTTTAAAGCATTATCCTGAGCAGGGGCCCAGAGGCCTCACCAGAGGACCGCCCCAAGAGGGTCCACGGCCCAAAAAAGGTTCAGAACCCCTGTCTGGCGAAGCAAAGGTGAGAGCGCTAGAGCCAGAAAAACTTGGATTCAAATCCAGGCTCTGCCGGTTTTGAGTTCTGTCCCTTTGAGCAAAATGCCATAAACTCTCGGAGCCCTGAACGTCCCACCCTGAGTGAGGCAGGCGACGGCGAGACAGCACCGCCCCTGGGGCACCACCCACTCATCTAAAACTTAACTGAACACCTACCGACTCCGCGGCGGGCCCAAGGCCGAGTCCTGGGGCCACAGTGGTGAACAGGACAGAGACGGCGCTGCTGTCCAAAGTGCCCAGCAGTGACCGGCATACAGGGCTTCTACAGAGACAGCAGAACTACTGTATTGCCCACAGCACTTAGTGTTCAACTAGGTATACGCTGATTTACGCTGTCTCCCCTGTAACAGTTGCTGGTTCATCTAGCTCATGTCCTTCCCACAAAGCTTCTCAGGCGCTAGGGGCTGGGGGCCACACTTGCAGAGGGGCAGCCTGTTGGATGGAAGCACACTGAATTTGGAACGAACAGGTCCTCTGGCTTCAAAAGCCTGCTCTGCCACTCACTGGCTCAGGGACTCTACCCCAGACAGTGTACCAACGTCTGTTCTCTCCTTCTGCTACAGCAACGGAAACCCTAGATTTTAGCTCGGCACATGGACACTGTGAGTTACAGATACTATTTCCCAGCCTCCCTTACGGCAAAGTATGGCCATGTGATCAAGTTCTAGCCAATGGGGATGCAAGCAGAAGTGATAAGTACTACTTCCAAGAAGTGTTCTTAAATTAAGAGGCCCTGCCCCTTACCCACCCTTTTCCCATCACAGCCAACTTGGACATGAGATGACCTTGGGAACGGAGGTATGCACAAGGAACAAGACAGAAAGGGCCTGGGTCTCTCCCATGGTGGAGCACCATTTCTAGCTGGTACAACAACCTACCTCGGACAAGTTCCTCCACCTCCCTGGACCTCCACATCCCCGTCCACCAAGAAGGTGACACTGCGAGGTACCCACCCCGCAAAGCTGTTTTGAGGACTTAATGAGACAGGGCTCGCTTCACAGCAAGGGCCAGAGTCAGGAGGGGCGAGGCTACGGTTCTCCTCTTGCTGCAATGACACACAATGGGAACTGAGACACCGTCGCTCCGCCCCGGGTGCCCAGGGCGCTGAACGGCGTCCTAGCCACTCGCGTCCTCCAGACAGGCGGCGTCCCCTTCCCCGGCCCCTTGTCGAAAGGCCCCGGGGAAACGGAGGTGCGCTACCTCTGGCACAACTGTTGGGATGGGGGTGTCTGTTCGCCTGTAAGTCACTGTCCTCGCCTATCCCTTCGGAATCCCTCCTCCGACGGCCCTGACCCACCTCACGCGTGTCCTCTCTCTGCCTCTGATCGCCTCGCTGGGCTCTGGGCTCACGCCCTCCGGACGTCAGAGTTCCTGCCCCGTCTTTTGGCAGCACCCTCCGGCTCCTCCCCTCGGAAGGCTTCCCTAAGTACCGCACTGGGAAGTGAGTGATGGCTTCCTGAGGCCCATGCGATGGACACAGAGACTGCCCGGCTCTGCGAGTGACGTTCTCTCCCCCCGAGAAGAGTGGCGAGCACCGACCGGCTCTCCCGCGCTGATGATGCAGAGCCGCCGCATGGCCTCCCTGTCCCGCGGCTCACTCTCGCGGCTCGCTCTCCCCGTGCACAGCGTCGCATGGATCCGGGAGGCATAAGTCTCCACGGCGATGCGAAGTCGAAGGCCGCTTTACGTGCCTGGAGACCATATTCATCTTTCCTGACGGTTCCCTTCCTCGTCCTCAGACACAAATCCTAGTCTGTCTCTCCCACATGGCTGTCATCTTCGCTTGTCACTGTCACTCATGCAGGCGGCTCCCAGGCACAGGCACAACCACCTGTCCTCTCCTTATTGCCTCTTTTCATACTTGCACTACACTCACACCAGCCCCTGCGCGCTCGCTCTTTCTCTCTCTCTCCCTCTCTCTCCACCCCCCCCACCCCCATCTTCTGCCCCTCTGGCTCCACCCATTCTCAGTAGTGGAACTTTGCAGTCCTCCTCCTGGTTCAACCAGGCCAGGCTTTAGAAGTGGAACAAGGGTGGCTGTGGCAGCCAGTGGCTCCCCCGTCGGGCGGGGGACCCAGAGCTGCAACAGGAAGACACAGAGCCGTGGCGGAGAGGGCAGGAATCAGTACCCGGGAGGGAGAAAAGGAGAAACCTGACCCAGACGCGGCAAAAGGTGGGAGCAGAAAGCACAGGCCTGACGACGTCGAAGGAGCCACAGGTATCTGGGAGATTTACCCTGAGTCCCCCTTCCCTTCACAGACGGTCACGGGGTTTTCGAACTCGAACTGCTGTTCCTGGAGGCTGGCTGCTCCCGGATCTGTCTTACTTTGCAGAGCAGTTAGCCTTACCCTACTTTAAAAGAAAATTTTTTTTTTTTTACTCCAGAGGTGTGACTCACATGGGCATAAAACCTTGGGTTTTTGGCTGTTTTAAATTCCCATTACACATTAATCTGCAGTGCACAGCAAGAGTGCAGCTGCCTGACTCCAACCACACCAGACTCAGGCAGGAAATGAGGCCCCACTGGGGTTTCTGTCTCCCCCCCCCCCCGCCCTGGGACACCTCCTGCTCTCCGAGGTTAGCACAGCAGCAGCTCGCCCATGCCCCCGCCATGTGGAGGGTCACGGAGGGCTGAGAAAGAGGGCATTTCCCCAGTGGGGCTCAGAAACCAGGCCGAGGTTCAGCGTTCTTGTCCACAGCTCCAAGCCTTCCCACTCTCGCCGCGTCTGGCCTGCCGCCACCGTTCCCCTTCAGTGACGCTTTGACACTCGTTTTCCTCCGTGGCACCTGTTTGTACGCGGGGCTGGGAGCGAAGGGAAGACAAGTGCCAGCAGCCAGGGCCCGGCTCCCACGCCACACAGGGGCCCAGCAGAGCAACCAGCCCGCAGCCTCACAGGGAACAAAAGGCACAAAGTCACCTTTCCTCGCTTTCCCATTGGCGGTTCCTTCCGCCCTGGCCCCACCCGACCACTGCTCAGCCCTCGCCCCCACCCCACACCCAAACCTCCCTGGAGGGCTCTTCTTGTTTGTCTTCTTGAATCCACACGAATCACTAACTGCTGATTTAAACCCAGACACTAAGTGAATGACAAATACAGTATAACCAATACCAAAATGATATTTGGGACTGGCAAACAGAGAGCTTCCTGCCCTCCAGATTCCGCCTCAGCGCGCAGAGACGCAGAGAGGCAGAGACGCTATCCTGGCCCACACTTGGGCAGAAGACTGACGAACCTTGCCGCCAGGCCAGGTGCCCGTGTGTGTGCTGGGGTGGGGAGGGCTGGCGCCAGGGAACTTACACGCTGGTCCCTTCACTCAGCTACACACGGGAATTACCTAGGAAAGCTAAAAGACCGACGCCTGGGTCTCCCTCCTGGAGGATCTGGTTTGCTGCCTGGATTTTTAAAAGCTCCCCCAGTGGTTCCAACATGCACCCAGGTTTGAGAACCACTGACAGAACACATTTATTATGTGTTCAGACATTTTTCAAAGTGGCCAGGATGTTCAGAACACCTCACAGCCTTTCACAGTCAAAGCAGCCCTTGGAGGCACCGCCCCACTTTCCTGAGACTTAGACGCTGGTCCCGGTGGGGCTGAGATTGGAACTCAGGTCCTCTAACCCCAGAGTCCATGCCCTTTCCACCCGTCTGCGAACTCCTGCAAGGGTGCAGGCAGTACCTGGAAGCAACCTCCCCGGCCAGCGGGTCAGGAATAAACACAGACAGCTAGATTTGGAGAGGCAAAGACCACAGGCAGCAGTGATGGCCTGTCCTGAATGCAGGGGACCCCGCCACACAGAGAGGGCAGGAGGTGCGCTCACGGTCAGGTCTGAGGCAATGCGGGGAGACGCCCTGGCCAGGGAGCTGATCCTAGACCCAGAACACGTCCTAAGATACCACACCGAAGACGGAACTCAACGGCCCAGGAAGTGGCTTTGAATTTGAGAATGGACGAGTGTTAGGCACAAGGGGAGCTCTTTACAGGGAAGCGAATCCTGAAGGGAGGTGCCAAGGGCTTGTCTCTCAGGGCCAGTTTCTTCCTCTAGCTCGAGCATTCCGACTTCTGCGGAGGCGGGAAAACCAACCCTCATACACCCCCAACCAGGCGGCTTCAATTCCTCCAGCCGCTCTTCTGCCAGAGCAATCAGCCCAGCATCCGGGGTGAGGGGACACCCAACAGGTAACTTCAAACATTTTTTCTGTCCAACCCTGACTGGTGTCACTCGGTGTGGTGGGCATCATCCCCAAACCGAAAGATCGCCGGTTCAATTCCCAGTCAGGGCACATGCCTGGGCGGCAGGCCACATGCCTGGGTGGCAGGCCAGGTCCCCCCGCTGGGGTATGAGAGGCAACTGATCAATGCTTCTCTGTCACATTGACGTTTCTCTCCCCCTCTTTTCCCTCCCTTCCCCTCTCTCTACAATAAATAAAATCTTTAAAAATACACTTTTTTCAATCCAAACTACTTAGGCAGGACAAAAACACCCCTTCAACCTCTTTTCCAGCTACACCCACCTCCCCTCCAGAAAAAGCAGCACCATCGTCACCAAACCAACCTTCCCGGCAGAGTGGGAGCCAGGAGGCCACGGCGGGCTGGGCATTTATCTGGGCCGTCACAGAAAGGAAGCCCCTCGGCACCGTGTTTGTGATCTGTGGGACCAGCCCTCAGGCCACACGCAGCCCGGACACCACCCACACGCAGACGGGGGCTCTCACCACACCGCCTGGCTTGGGACAGACACTTTAAGGACAGCAAATGCTCCTCCTTCAAGACAACAAGCAACCTCCTCCTGGGTCAGAAGTGGGCCTCTCGACACTCCCTTCCAGCCTGTGTCACACGCCGGCTGCCTCCGGGGGTGTCGGAGGCTGAGTGTGGATGGGAAAGAACCACAAGGAATTACAAGAACCGTCAGCACGTTAAACTTTCCCATCGATCGCACTGATAGCAGCGCCACTTACCCAGCGCCAACAGACAGCTCAGCAGCGGGAGAAAGCACTTCATGTCGGCAGCGGGGAGAAGACGCAAGGCAGGGGCGCTTTCTCCTCTCCCAGGATTTAATCTCTCATTTCTGGCAATCCACTTAGAGCTCCAAGGGACGTTTTTGGAAACAGAACTTAACTCAGAAAATAAGACTAGGTTGCAGAGGAGGAATCCGCAGGAGGCAGTGGGGGAGGCCCCGGAGGGGGGCCGGTTTTAAACTCCCCTATGCAAAGGAAGGGTCCAGAACAATCCTGCGGGCGCTCTAGGCTTCTGCCACATCGTGTGTCTTGCGGTTTCC
Source organism: Micronycteris hirsuta (assembly GCA_004026765.1). Classification (NCBI taxonomy): domain Eukaryota; kingdom Metazoa; phylum Chordata; class Mammalia; order Chiroptera; family Phyllostomidae; genus Micronycteris; species Micronycteris hirsuta. Next base: position 108,292 of record PVJI01001315.1, read on the forward strand.
ACTGGAATTGTAGATTGCGGTGGATTAATCCTCACGGAAAAGGGAAACGAGTCTGAGGAAATCCTTTCATCCACTGATTATACAGAAATGTCCTTGGCTTCCCGGTGAAGGCGTCTGCACTCTCCCTCATTCGGATTCCCCAAAGGGAACAGGGCAGGTTTTGTCAAAACCTCTGACAGCCAAATCGCCACGGCTGGCATCCACCGTTTGGCTTTCTCCATCAAAAAGTCTGTCTCCACCCATGATGGCAGGTCACGGAGCTGCCACCTGCCCCGGACCTGCCCGGCACGAACGAAGCGACTGCACGGGGCGGGCTGGCGTTTCGGTGCCCGGAGGCGGTCCCACAATGCCAGCAGATTTCTAAAACAAACACGCAGAGATTTAGCAAAGGCCACCCTCCCTGCCGCGGAGCCGAGAGGGGCTGTGTGGGTCGCAACACCGGGCTCCCGCTCCCGGGCTGGGGCAGGCAGCCTTCGCACGCTGACCTTGAGCAAGTCGCTGCGCGCCCTCCGCCTCAGTTTCCCCACCCAGAGCCGGGCGGCAGTGGGAAGCCCGATTGTTCCCGCCGTACTTTCGCCCAGCGCTTCACTCCTGGGAATTCCCTTCGCCTCCCTGGAGCCCGGCTGCGGGCAGCCCCACCCTCCGCGGGGGCCAGTCGGGAAGGGGCTCCGAGGTGGGGCCGCCACTCCCGGTTCCACCCCCAGCTCGGCCTCCACCCCCAACGTGGGAGACCGGCGCGCGGCGTCCCAGGTGGCCCCGCTATTGTTTTACCTTCCCGGGTGTTTATTTTTTGCTGAGTGGAAAGAAAAGGGACGGAGGGAGAAGGGAGCCGGGGCTCCGCGTTCCGCTGCCCAGACGAGCTCGCCGCACGCCCGACCTGCCAGGGGAAGGTCTCGGCCCGACCCCCGAGCGCAGCGGGCGCCGGCCCGCCGCCACCGCCCCTCCCCGCGCCCTCCCGGGGCTCCGCTCCCCTCAACATCGCCACTCCCCGCGCCGGCTGTGCTTCCCCCGATCCTACCTCGCTGCAGCCCTCTCCCTCCGCGCGTTGGTCCGTCTGTCGACCCGGCAGCCAGGGAGCACGCCTCTGGGGACGCGCCGCCTCCTCCCTCCCGCTACGGCACCAGCCGCGCGCTCGGCCCCTCCCGAGTCCCCGCCCCTCCAGCTCCGGCCGCTGCGCCCCGGCTGGCCGAGCGCGGGGCGAGAGCGGCGGCCTGGGCCAGAGGCACCGCCCCCGGGCCCGCCCCTTCCCGCAGACCCCGAGGCAGGGCTGGGGACCTGGCCCGGACCTGGCTGATGGGGACCTGGGCGCGGGAGGGGAGCACGCCGGTGCCACACCTGCCGGTGGGGAGGGCCTGGACGCACCTGGTGTGCGGGCCAGCAGCCCCCAAAGTTAACCAGGGGTTCACACGCAGCTTCCTGGGCCGCTGGCAAGATGCACAGGCCCTTCCCAAAGCCCGACAGGACCCATGGGCCTGGTGGAGGGCGGCCCAGGAGCGCGTCCTCTCTCCCCGACAAAAAAAAAAAACAAAACAAAACACAAAAAAAACAAAAAAAACAAAGCCCTTGCAGAAGGCTGGAATCTGTTCATGTAGCGGAACCCCGTATTGTGTTTCACTCTGGGACCGAATTTCCTAGAAGTTGAGACTGAATTGGACTCTGCAATATCCTGGGTTCTAACTCTTGGTTCCTCTCCACTTCCTCAAGACTAACCTTGGTCAAGTGCTCTTTCTACCTCAGTTTCCCCATCTGTTACATGGAGAAATAGCCTCTACTTAGTAGGGTTATATGAGATGTTCATGACATCACTTGTAAAACAGAATGGTGCCGGCCACGTCTTCAATGCTCAGCAAATGGAAGCTGTAATTGTTTCGTGCAGAAGTCCTATCCAAGCGAGTGCATTTTCATTCATTCAGTACTCACCCAACACACACTAGTGCTGGGCAGGCACGGTCGCAGGGTGTTGACGGCAGAGTAGGATAGGCCTGCGCCCCCGGAGCCTGCAGTCTAATGGGGAGACCACAAAACAGGTATGGCAAGAAAAGAACGGTGTTGAGGAAGCACGTGCAAGGACATGGGCCCTGTGTTGGGGGTCCAGACATGAGGAACAGGGGGAGTTGGTCACCCTGGAAAGGCTTCTCAGAGGAAATAATAACTAGGTAGCATCAAAGGAACAGGAGTCACCAGAAGGAGAAGAGAGAGAGGAGTTTACAGGCCCTGGAACAGAGAGAGAAGAGCGAGCGGCCCACTCAGAGGACCGAAATCTCTACTGGGTCCCAACTAGGCTACAAGAAATGAGCAGAGAAGAAATCCAGTGCCTGAACCAGGAGGACTTTGCAGGATGTGCGAATGGGGTTGGAATTTAGCCTGGGGACTTCCGGATAAGCTAGTACTGCCTTTAGAGGTCCATTTGTAAGGAGACCGCTGGGGCCTTGGTGTGGAAGGTGGATGGAAGGGGAGCTCTACGGGATCTGGGGGTGTTGCTGAAAGTCCAGATAGAAAGTGACGGTGACCAGGACCACAGCAGTGGCAACAGGGAGTGAGCAGGTCCCCTGGATGTGGGGAGGTAGGTTCCTGGGGTTAAGGGTGAGGAAGGGCCAGAAAAGAAACAGTTCAGCCTCAAGGGCTGAGATCAGGATCCACAGAATGAGGCTGGATGGATTGGTTTGAGGTGCCCAAGGGCATGCAAGTGAAGAAGGCCAAACAGCAATTGGGGTGGGAGGTGGTCTGGAGTTCAAAACTCAGAAAGGGACTGTGGGTTTGTGAGACTTTTTCACCCTACTGGACAGTATGACAGTGAAAATATTTAGTGGAGGAATAGACTGATAATTCACTTATTGAAAAAAAAAAAGACATTAATACTCCCAGCATGCAGGGCCGTGAAGAACATGCTATGAGGGATACAAAAATAACCGAGGGGTCTTATTCGCCCTCACCCTCTCCCTGAGCTATAAATTCCTCGCCGGCAGGATCTGCCCTTAGATAACCATTTATTGCAAACAACTCTTGGCATTGTGACCTGCATGTAGTAATTGCACTATAAATACTCGAATTAAATTGAATTGGATTAAATATTTATCACATATGCCAAGTATTATACTGAAAATCTCCTCTTGTGTGCTGAATATTATCTCTTTCCCCCAAAACAACCTGCTTCTGGCATCTCTCACTCCTCCCTCTCTGCTAGACTCCTTTGCTTATTTATTGCACCTCTGCTGCATGACAAAAGTCTCTGCTCTCACAGCGCTTACATTCTAGGGGGGAACAGATAAATATATATCATAGCCTGGGAAAAGTGAGCTGAGGAAAGTGTGTGTGCGTGCGTGCGTGGCGTGTGGAGGAGGACTCCGTTCTAGGTGTGGTGGTCAGGGAAAGCCTCAGGCTGTGACATTTGAGCAGAGACCTGATTAGTTGGACGGCAGGAGCCTCGGGGATTTCCTGAGGGAGAGCGTTCCAAGGTTAGGGAACACGTTCCAAGGTTAGGGAACGCCAAGGGCAAAGCCCCTTAACAGCCTCCGAAACTGAAAGGCATGCCTGAAAGAGTCTGAGAGAGAAGAGGGAGGAATGTTTTCAAAAAGGTCCCAGAGGCGCAATCCTGGGACCTCACAGGCCAGGGTGGCAGTTTGGCTGCAGACAGGATAACGCATTGGAAGGCAGGAATGGAGGAGGGGCATGAAAAAGGAGGTTCTCATAGTTATCGCGGTGAGAGATGAACACAGCCAGGACTAGGGCGGTAAAGATACAGGTTATGAGAAACGTGTGGAGTCTGGACGCATTTTAAAAGTAGACTCAATGGAATTTTCTGCAGAATTGGATATGGAGGGGGAGAGAAAGAGGAGAGTCAAGGAATCTTCCAAAAGACCCACCCAAGTCTCCTTTGGAGTTCTCTGACCCACCAAGCTGCCCAACCCGTTTTCTAAGCCCATACTTCCCAAGCATTTGCTCCCTAGGCCTCTGCCTCGGTCACTTCCTCTGTCCTTGAACCTGTACTCCATTATTCCTTTTCAGTTGTTTCTCCTCAACCTACCTCGCCTCAGATCACCCAGACCTCTTGCATCCTCCTAAATAACCTGTCGACCCTAGGCTGGCTCCCCACATAGCATCTTTCTAATTGCCACACCGACGACCCAGCTAAGACAGCCAAAGGACAGTGACAAGTCTAGGGCACGGGGAGCAAATTCAGCAAAAGGAAGGCCTCTGCCCTCCACACATAGAAACGAATGAAGTAAGAGCTGAACAGTGGCATGATCGGTCGTCTGCGGGCAGAGAAACCGCAAGGGACGGAGGGGCGTCAAAGGAGAGGAGGGGACAGAGTCCCCAGTCAGCCATCGCATCTGGTGCCTGGTCTGAACGTCGGTAGCCTGCTTCCAACGTCTGACGTTGGAATATGGAAGCCTCTCCTGAGTCAGCCTGGAATGGGGCGGATATTTGGTACGTGACAGAAGACCTCTCCTTAATCTTCGCCCCCAGGGACTTCAACGCAGGAGCCTGGCTGACTCCCAGCTTCAGCAAAGCGCCCCAGGTGGGAACAAAGGTCCAGTGTTGCCGGATTTTCTTACTTTTCAAGGAAAGCCAGATTTCGTTGAACTCTTCCTAATTTTTCTCATTGGCAGTGAGTGTTTCAGAATCAGTGAAACCCTGGGGGGAGTAGCAACACAAATGTGTTCGTGGTTAAGATACAGTAGGGCTCCAGACCCACGGTAGCTGCCATCAAAGGCTAATATAAGACGATCCGTGACATGAAGACACGGATGCGGGGGAAAGGGGCGTTCGCCAAGTTCCCTTCTGTCCGTTGAGAGAACAGAGGGCAAGGCATTTTGTGCAAAGACAGCCTGACACTTGGGGCGCGCAGCGCGGATGTTAATTGCTCTGCTGCACTTGGAAACGCCAAGTGGAAAGAGCAAAGCTCCCCACCTCGCAAAGCAGCCACTAAACAATCCTCCTGATAGCGCGTTTCTTCCTGGTGATTACCCTCCTACACAGGCGAGGATCCCCGAAGCCGAAGACTAGGAATAGCTCACAGAGGATGCCATCTGTCCAAAAAAAAAAATCGAGTTGACTATTACATCTTGAGATCAGGGTGGCGAGGGGGTAGGTAGGTCGCGAAGGCATTTCCTACAGGGGGTGCCCAGAACCTGAGGTGTGGCATCTAGTGTTGGAGAAGGGGCTGCAGTTGCCTCCGTGGAACCCTGAAGACTGGCTTGTCCCAGCCGGGGAAGTAAGATTCTGTCCGGCTAACAGTGTCCTTCCTCCATGAAGCCCCAGGGCGGTGCTCGCTTACGCTCCGGTTTTCGGGGAACAGCGGGGCTGGAGAAGAAAGCCTGGGCTTGTGTCCCAGGTCTGCATTTCCTGGTGCTTAACGCTGCTCAAGTTGCTTCCCCCCCGCACCCTCTGTTCCCCTTCCTAGAAGAGGATAACAGGAGCACCGGCCCTCACAGTGAAAGTACCTGGTACTGAGCATTCAGTCCTCATTAGCTACTGTCTTCCCTGATCATGACTCTCGCCCAGTCCAAAGGGCAGAAAACCAGGAGCCAGAAGTCCTCATTGTCAGTCCAGGCTCTGCTGCCTATGTGTCTTCTGACCTCTCTAGACCCAAGTCTCCTCTTCTGTAAGATGAAGTTGGTTAGACTGGTCAGAAGGCCCCAAACTGGCTGTGCATGAATTACTCCAGAAGCATAAAAAATACAGATTCCCAGGTCTCATCCAAACAGCACCGTGAGACTGAACCAGATGGGCTCCTCCAGCTCAGAATCTCGTGATGGCTTTTCACAGATTCATGATCCCGTCTCATCTGTCCAAGTCCATTTCCGATTTTGATCGATAGGTCCCTCAACTATGTAGCTCGTCACCTAGATCAAAAGAGTTGAAAGAGCTCACTTTTTCATCAATATTCCATTCCAGAGGCTCCCCATCCTTCCTACCCAGACCCTGAGTGCTTCCTTGCTCTCGGTCCCTCTTTTCCCAAATCTCAGCAAATCCTGATTCATCTGTTTTTTTAACCTTAGATCTTTCTCCTGGCGCCCAGCGCTGGCTCACTGCCTGTGTTCTTCCCTCGTGCACCGCTGCCTTTGTGAAGGAGCACACAGAACCCAGAGCCCGTGGGTAGGCAAGCATTTGGCTCAGGCTGAATGCCACCACACTTGTCATGCTGGAGTGACTTCTCTGAGCTAGACTGGCTGACCCCCAATCTCTCCCCTTCTCTCAATGTCCCGGGGCAGCCGGGCTGGCGGCCAGGACTGGCTGCCACTCTCGGCCGTGCTGGTGTCCAGGTGGAGAGCTCTTCAGAATTTTGCTTGGCCCCTCTGGTAAAAAAATAAAATAAAATAAAAACAAAAGTGTTACGTTGATCAGAGAGCTTCTGTCCCCGCATGGGGGAAGGTGTGCGTGTCACCATTGATCTGATGTTCCAAGAATCCAAACGCCCATAAGCGTAGAGCAGAACAGAGCCTTCTGGACGGGAGGGCGCGCTTTCGGAGACATCTGCTACCCCACTGATCGCCAGGGCTGTCTGGCCTGATCCGGCTGGCATGGTGCCTCTTTCTGTGAAAGAGTGTGAAGACATTGGCAAAGCTCACCCAAATGTATATGAGCCCGGCCGACAGTTTCCAAAAGTTCACTTGGAAGTTAATTATTTGGAACTCAGAACATATTTCCCCATAACAGTAATATAATAAATGGTGATTAGAGTTCCAAGCCGACACACAAGTCTGTTTAACCCTTCCTATGCCTAAGAGGGAAAAAGGCAGTAAGCCAACTTCACAGTTGAAACACCAGTGATGAGATAATACTGAAAAATAACATGAGGACAAGAATTTTTTTTAAAAATTAACAAATATTTAAGAAGATTGAACATAAAGCACTGTTCTACACCCCAAGGTGCTAAAGAGAGCAGGCGAGCTTCCCGCCCGCATGGAGTTTAGCTATGTATTTATATTCCTGTTTATTGTTTGTCTTCTCCATGAGCACGTAAGTTCCCCGCTGCCAGAGTCTGCTCTCTGCTCTCTAGTGTCTGTCTATGCCTAGAAGAACGCCTAGCACATAATCTGTGCTCCAAAAAAAAATTGTGTTTTTGTTGTTGAATGAATGAGTAAAGTCCAGTTGAGAAGGCAGACAATAAACCAGTAGGCAAATAAACGTGCCACCAAATGTCAGATGGTAATGAATACTAAGATAAGAGTTGAGCAGAAGAGCAGGGATGGAGGGGGCTGTTTTCCGCGGGCCATCCTGAAGGCTCCTCTGAGGGAGGGGCGTCTGCCAGAGGTCTGGGTGAGGAATGGGTCACGGAGAAATCGGGGAAGGAGGCCTTCCTGCTTTTGGTATTATCAGACCGAGAACTTTGGACCCATTTTCCCGCAGTCAACTAAAATACCTGGACAAAATTTTAAATAATGTTAAAAATAGAGTAAAAGTAGCCCTGGCTGGTGTGGCTCAGTGGATTGAGTGCCGGCCTGAGAACCAAAGGGTCACTGGTTCGATTCCCAGTCAGGGCACATGTCTAGGTTGTGGGCCAGGTCCCCAGTGGGGGTGGGGTGTGAGTGGGAACCACACATTGATGTTTCCCTCCCTCTCTTTTACCCTCCCATCCCCTCTCTCTAAAATAAATAAATGAAATCTTTTTTAAAAATAGAGTAAAAGTGGCAAGGAATTACCAGGCGAAAGCTAAGAGAAGAGGAGGCCATCCTTTGGAGCCCCGTTGCCCTGAGGTCGTCTGTGGAGATACAGTAAGTATCTTCCTAACAGCTGAGCTTTGGGCAGCCTTAGAAGGCAGGGGGACATGTGACCCTTGAACTGGGGTTAAAGTGGTTCCAGACTGGGAGCAGCACCAGGTACCTTCCAGAAGCAAATGAAAATCCTTCCAGGAAGAAGAGCCTATCACCCTGGGCCTCAAAAGATTCCAAAATGAAATTTCCAGTATATAGTCAGATACAAGCAGGAAATAAGACAATACACGTGAGAACCAATAGAAACAACAGAACACTGAAATAGGCCCGCAAAACCTTGGGCTATCGGTGTCATCCAACGCAGCCCGCAGAGCAACTATGCTCACTGTGTTCAAAGAAATAAAAGTCAGACCTGAAGATTCTGTGGGAGAAATTGGAACTGCAGAAGGGGCTGAGGGAAGAACACCGCACGCTCGGAGGGAAGCAAGCGCCAAGGCCCTGAGGCAGGAGCAGCTTGGCCAGTTGGAGAGACGAAGTCGTGGCAGCGGGAGCAGAGAGTCAGCGGGAGGCTGGTGGAGGGCGAGTTCAGAGAGGCAGGCAAAGCCCAGATTGTCCGGGTCCTGTGAGAATTTGGGTTTTATTCCGCGAGTCAGAGGAAATCACTGGATGGCTCAGAGCATCCGAGTGGCAGGACTTAGCTTGCATTTTCAAAGGCTGATGTGACTGTTGTGTAGGAAACAGATGACAGGGAAGCGGCAATAGGAGCAAGGAGACCAGCTGGCAGGTTGCTGCAGGGCCAGGTGAGGGACGACGGGGGCTTAGACCAGGGTGGCGGTGACAGAGGCAGAGAGAAGTGAACCCAGGATATGCTGTGAAGGGGGAGCTGACAGTTCTTCCTGTCGGGTTAGACACGGGGTGCGGGAAATAGGCCAGAAGAAGTCTGCGTCCCCTTCTCCCCTGCCCCCGTGATCTCCACCTTCCTCTCCATAGACAACACTTTAATTGTCGTTTTCAGCCCTGTCCCTTTTCTTGAACTGTGCACCTATAAAGCCAAGCACCTTTTGAAATGTTCTACCTGAATGTCACCAGACCTGACACTGAACACGCCCAAAACTCAGCTCGGTAATTTTCCCTCTAAACTATTCTTTTTCTTCCTCAACTTCCTACCTCAGTGAATGATACCACTTTTTACTCAACTGTATAAGCCAGACATTTAGATTAATTTAGACTTCTTGCTTTCCACATCCAGGTGGTACCTGGGACTGCTGGTTCTGTCTCTGTAACATCTTTAGAAGCTGCTGTTCCTTTCTGTTTTCATGGCCTCTGCCCTAACTCAGGCCTTTGCCTATTTCTAGACTATTGTCATGGTTTCCAACCTGGTCTCCCCGGTGGTGGTCTCATGCCCTACCCATCCACCCTTCTAAAGTTTCTATGTGACCCTTCTGGGGCTGCCAATTGCTTACAGAAGTTTCCAACTCCTTCGAATGGACTATAGGCACAACCTCCTTCCCCAACTGCTCTCTCTCCCCCCAGCTTTTCTGTGGTCTTGATTCTCCCCGATTTGATCTGGTCTTACCCAGTTGCCAGTGGTTTGCCAGATGTACCTTTGATTATATGCTATTATTCTGCTAGGTGTGCCCCTTCTCCTTCCCTTACCCATCCACTGGGCAACTCCCGCCCTTCTTGTAGGAATAAGAAAAACATCAGCTTCTCCATGGGGCACCCTCCTCTCCTCTGCTGCGTGCCTCCTCCCAGCACTGAGTTAATCATCTAGGGAAGCCCTTGGCTTAGTCTAGACCTCCAGGAGAGTGCTTTCTCACTGATTTAAGTAGTTTATTTACAAGTATGTGTGTGACCCCGGGAGTTACTGGAAGTCAGACTGACTGAGATCATGCTTTTGGCTCCCCCAACTGTACCTGGCACCTAGCAGGCCCTCAAGCCCTCGGGGCAGCCCACCACTTCCCGGGCTCCAGGAAGCCTCAGTGGCCAGGAGGTGGGGGGTTTCATGAGTGTCCTCTGGATGACTTAGCTCTTGGTATAAGTCAAACACCAAACTGCTTTAGACAGATGGTTTAATACAAACTGATAAGAGATCGATTTTGTTTGTTTGTTTCTACTTGTACCTAAAAGCCTTCATTACTGATCACCCTCTTTAGTTCCGGCTACAAAAGCCCTGGCAGGGGACATGAGCCCTCCATCAGCAATGCCCACCCCCCTGGGACGCCCAAGTGCCCCCCAGCCCCGACTCTGGGCCCTTGGGACTCACTCAGGGGCAGTGTGTCCTCTGAGGCTTCACAGGCAGCTGACTGTGTTTAGGAGCCCATACGTGTGCCTGGGGTTCACAACACAAATCATCATACATGGACAGACACATGCTGCTTTCGTAATCACATGATCTCTATGACCTCCCCATCTTTCCTTTCTTTTCCCCACTTATAACTGCCCATTTATAGACAAGGGGGTGGGGGAACAGAAGGGGAAGAAAAAGAAGTAGGAACAGAGAGATGGAACCAAATAAGAAAAATGGGGAAGAGGAAGAAATGAAGGAAGGAGCAGAAGAGAGAGAGAAGGGAGGGCAGAAGGCAAAGAAAGAGAGAAAGAGAGAGAGAAAGCAGGAGAGAGAAAGAAAGAAAGAAAGAAAGAGGAGAGAGATCCTTAAATTAAATAACCACACATGTGGCTATGAAATCTATCTGAAGTATCTCTACTTAAACAGCAGGGACCTCATGGCAGATTTAAATATTTAATTGACTAAAGAAGCCAACGCAGAACAAAGCGCTTTTCTTTGCGAGGTATCACATGATAACCCAAACACAGTAGTTGCTATTTTTCTCCCAACCTTATCAACCACAGCCGTCTGTCTTGGTCCTAGACTGTTTATTAAAAAAAAAAAAAAAAAAAAAAAAAACCTTAAAAAGAAATATGTGTGTGTACATCAGTCACAAGACCGAAGCCGCTGCCCTGCAACAATGGGCGACCTATGGAATTCACAGTCTCAGCCCACTCCTGGCCGCCAGATGTCAGCCAGTCAGTGGTTCCCTTTCATCCTCACCCACCGCAGAGCCCGGTCACCCCGTGGAGTGGTGGGAATTCACAACCATTTCTGAATGCCACCAGATCTGAGCAAGGCCCAATCTTGCCTGGGGCCAGCTGGTGGCGGGGGGGGGGGGCGGTAAGGAATGAGCAAAGCTGCCTGGTAGGGCAGATGGGGTGGGGCTAGGTTTGTTCCCGAAGTTCCGCTGCTTATTCCAAGGCTGGTTCCCCGCCTGGGAAGTCCGTGGTTACCATGAGGGAAAAGAAGACAGAACTAACCCCAGGGTTTGAAAGGAGTACCATGAGCGGGGGGGCATGCAGGGAACGCACAGAGTCCTCCCATGAGTGCATGAACCTAAAAATAAAAGCCGAAGTGAGCAGCAATAAGCATTCCTCGGAGATCCCAAGGAATAGCGACTCAGGAAGCACTGACTCCGGCCGAAACCCAAGTCGTGTTCCAATGAGGGACAAAGGCAAGGGGTGTCTATGAGAAAGGGGAGGGGAGCGATGACATCCATAGAAGGAAGGCATTTCTGTGGGTGCAGACCAGCTAATTAGTGATGCTAACTCCGAAGAATGTTCTCAACTGTCAGTCCAGTAGTCATAATATCCACTCTCCGGTTATCTTTGCAAACAGCGGTGGGGATACTCCGGCCCGGCCCAGAGGTCGCTCTGTCCTGTGCGAACATTCCCAAGGTTTGAGGAGAAGACCTGCCAGGCAGTACCTCTGGGTCGGCTCCGCTTTTATTTTTTTCAGCTGCTTTCCTGGTGGTCGTGTATTCATTCTACCACAGACTCGGGAGGCAGCCGGCTGGTTCCCGGACCTCCGTCCCCTCCCAGTCCACACTTCTCCTCTTCCTCTTCTTCCTCCTCCTCCCCTTCTCCTTGTCTTTCATCACTGTGGATTTGGATCAGCAGTGCAACTCCAGCGAGGCAGTTGGAAGTCACACCACAAAAATGTTGACCAGGGGGCCACCAAGCTGCCAGCCCCACCTCTGGGGCATCGGAGAACCCAGGGAAGGCAAACGGCAGTGTGGCTTGCTAGTCCAGAGCTCGAAGTCCGCACTTTCTCTCTCACTGGCTCTGTGACCTCTGATACTGTATGTAACCAACCAGCCTCAGTTTCCTCATCTGCAAAATTAAAGTATCAGTACCTGCTTTCTATGAGGAGATACTATAGTACTTCTGTTTTTAATGGGTTTAGTATGGGAAATACAGGGGTAACACTGCCTGGACTACTTAGTACATAGTAGGTGCTCAATGAATTCATCTACTTAACAAATATGATTAAACATCTATTGAATGCCAGGCTCTCTTCCGGGTACTGGGTAGACAAGAGAGATAAAAAGGAAATACTGCTCTCAAGGAGTTGAGCCCCTGGGAAGGGACCCAGACAATAAAGAAGTAAAAGAATAAAATAAATAGTGTGTCAGATGCTGAAAGAGCTGCTGTTGGTGGCGGTGAAATGGCACCAGGTGACGTGGGGTCAGACTGGACCTCGGTTCAGCAACCCGGGTCTTGAGTTCCAGCTAAGGGAAAACTCAGAGCCAAGACTCAAACTGTCAGAGAACGTTTATTTAGAAAGTCACCGAGGTGGGAGAAATTGGCCCAGGAAATAAGCTGCAGAGGCCAAAGAAGAACCCTTAGAGCTCAGGAGAAAGAGAGAGGCAAGGAAAATTCGTCTGGGGGAAGGGAGCAGGGAAAGGCTCGGCTGGCCTCTTCGGGAGAGCCATGCTGGGTTCTCTGTCCTAAGGGCTTTTAAGGGTGGGGATTTTAGGGGAGGATTTCAATAGAACATTCATCATCTTTCCAGGTGTGTCCTTTAAGGAGGGGGTCATTAGTCAGTGCCGCTGGTCCTGAGACAGCCGTGGCACGGCTTGTCTGGTTTTGCTGCTTTTCTGGGCCTGGAGCTGAAACACACCTGAGGCCTAGATGCTATCTCTAGGGTTACTGCTCAAGAGAGCGGTTGTGCAAGGGTCCCCTTGGGAGTCGCAGGAGGCCACTCTTCAGGCCCTTGTTCCTCCGCCAAGGGGTTCCGCTGCGTGACTGGCAGCGTGCCAGGGAAGGAGAGGCCAGGGGAGGGTCTGGACTGCAGGACCAGCAACATGCGAGGGGAGGAGAGGCTACCCTGGGGGCGACATCCTTGTTCTCCCAGCTTTGCCTGTTGCTAGGCACCCAGGGCTTTCTGCCCTGAAGACCTTCTGGACCTGGCCAGACACCCTCTGCTCACGTCTGTCTAACTGCCTAGCCAAGGGTGAGAAAACCAAACCCAGGAAGGGGATAAGAGTGTCTTGGAGAAGGAGGAATTGCAAGTTTACATAGAGCCATCAGAAACACCCTGTGACAGTGTCACTTGGATAAAGACCAGGGGAGGTGAAGGAGCCCTGCAGGCAGATGTTTGAGGGGAGAACATTCTGGGCACCGGGAACAGCAAGTGCAGAGGCCCTGGGCCAGGAGCACACCAGGTCCGACTGAGCATCGTCTAGGAGGCCGTGGTGGCAGGGGGCTAAGTCCAGGAGGGAGGAGACTTGGCAGTGAGGTCAGAGAGGTGACGGCGTGTGCGAGGGAGGGGAGACTGGTGACCAGGCAGGTACATGTTGGCCACTGTAAAGACTGTGGGGAGTTTTGAGGAGAGGAGTGATACGATCTGATCAGTGTTTTAACATAATTGCTCATGTGTTGAAAACAGACTGTGGGGGTGAAGAGTGTTTTTCAGGAAATCAGTGAAAGGCCAGCGTGGCAATCAAGGCGAGAGATGGTGGCAGCTGCCGAGGGGTGGTGCAAAAGGAGGTGGTGAGAAGTGGTCGCATCCAGGATGTTTTTTAAAGAAGAGCTGGCAGAACGTGAGGATGGATGTGCAAGGAGCACGGAAACAGGAGGAGAGCCCTAGACTGGCTGCAGGGTCTTTGGCCTGCGCAACCAGAAGGGTGGAGTGGCCATTTTCCCTGTGATGGGAAAGTCTGTAGGTGGAGCACGTCCGGGTGGGGGTAGGAGATGCTGTGGATTCTGTTTGACATTGCGAGACGAGAGATGATCACCTAACAGCCCAGTGAGTCATGCGCTGGGGCTCGTGTTCTTTGAATGCTGCCTGAGCCTCATAAGAAACCCAGGCTCAGCTGCTGGGGAGTCATACGGAGGACAACCTACGTGTCTGGGTCAACTGTTCCAGCTAACTGCCAGACTCACTCAAGTGCGCGCATCTTAAACCAGGCAGTCTCGGTAAAGACTCCGGAAGACTTTATTTGCATGAGTGACCTCCGGCAAGGCCAACCAGTGAATCATCCAGCTGCGCCCAGCCCACGTTGCCACTAAGCTTTAGGGTTTGTTATGTAACAACAGATAACAAATGTTGTTAACTGTGAGATTCCTTGTGGACATTCGAATCGGGGTGTCAGGTAGGCAGTTGGATGTCTGAGTCTAGAATCCATCCGCATATAGATGATAGTTAAAGTCGTAAGCCTGATAAAAGTGTCAGGGAAATGAGCATAGGTGAGATAAGAGAAGTCCAAGGACTGACCCATAACATTCAGAAAGGAAGAAGAATTGCAAATGTGAGAGAGAGGGGCCAGCCAGTGCAATTGAAAAACAAGCAAACAAACAAAACCCCCCAGGCAGGTGCAGTGTCCTGGAAACCAAGAAATAGAGTGTGTTTCTGGGAGAAAGCGGGACTCAATTATGCCAAACACTGTACGGCTAATGGCTCCAATAAGATGAGGGCTGAGACTCGATCACTGGATTTAGCTAGTGAACGTCTTAGGTGACTTTGAGAGAGACAGTTTTAATGGAGTAATAAGTGTGGAAGCCCACTAACAAGGCATCACAGAGAGAAAGGGAGGACAGGAGTTGGAGCCGGGGCTGTAGACAACCCTTTTGAGAAATTCTGATATAAAGGAAAATGGAGAAATCGACCGATAGTGGTGGAAAGACGAGCAGTCAGGAGAGGGTGTTTTAGGGTTGGGGGCATTGACTGATGGCTGGGTATGATCCGGTAGGAGAGGAAAATCGAACGGTGAGGGAGACAGGGGATTCGCTGGATGATGCCCTTGAGGACGTGAGTGGGAACAGGGCCTGGGGTGCCCGTGGAGCCACGGCCAAGCTGGGAACAAGACGTATCCCACGTAATGTGGAAGGAAAGGCAAAATGTATGGGCGATGATACAGGTAGCAGAATATGGAACTCCTTTGTTTATGTTTTCTCTGCAGGGCCGCTGGCCAAGCCCAAGGATGGGGGAGGAGGTGAGGGAGGAAGGGGCTAGAAGTGAATGGTAGCCATTGCTATAACCTCCTGGCAGGAGGTGGGGCTCCCGTCCTCCCCATGACTACCCAACGTCGGGATCCCCCTTCTGGTAGCCCAGGCTTTCCACAGCCTATAATGTAGAGTGACTTTGCCTGGCATGATTGTCACTTCCTCCTTGACACAGAACTCAGTTTTGTTCAGATATGTGGAGGCCCGCTTGGGCGTCTCTGAGCCTTTTCCCTGACCAAGGTTGTGAATCTGGTTGTCCGAGCCAATCAAGATAATTCCGTTCCCAGGATCTTCAGATAACTTCCAATCACCTCCCCCAGGTTAGTTATTTATTACAAAGAGGAAAACAGTAGGAACTCGGGTTTAGTTGCCACTAAACCCTAAAGCTTAGCGGCAACTTGGGCTGGGTGGAGTGAGTGCTGTGCAGGAGAAAAACTTGGAGGGCGTGTCCAGGACTTGGTGATTAAGTTGTCGCCAACAGGACAAGTCACAATGGCCTGCCAACTGGGGGATCAGTGAGAGGAACATAGTGTCCTTTCTGGAGTGTTCCTGCCCCCCGCGCCTAACCCAAATCTAATGAAGTATCAGACTAACCCGAATCGAGTTACATTCTACAAAATAACTGTCCCCATCTCTTCCAAATGGCAAAGTCGAGAAGACGAAAGAAAGACCAAGACTGAGGCAGAGGGAGGAAGGGTGAAGAGTCGTGAGAGCCGAAAGGCAACAGGTGATCTTGGATTGGACCCCGACCCCACATTCTTACCACACAGGATGAGTAGGACACTGGGTGAACTCTGGATCAAGTCTGGGTTGGGAAAAACAAAAAACGATAATTCTGTTCCCATGGCCAGCAGGTATTTTAGGCATGGCCGTGTGTCCCACTTCTGGCCAATAATACGTGACAGGAGATCCGCTGGCTGAGTCTTAGAGAGGATTTTTCCTTATGATGAAGAATCACAGAAGGAAGGGTCTCCTGTGTTTGCTCCCCAGTGCTGTGTGTGCGTGGTGTGTGTGTAACTGCACCTGAGACCTGCGGCAGCCACTCTGTGACCAGGTCTCGGGTGGCCCACATGCTGACAAAGGCAAGTCTTTAAGGACATCGCTGGACCACTGAAGTCAACCCTGGAGCCCCCAGACACCCGAGTATGTGAGACATGGTGACACATTTTCCTCACGGCGATGCGTTTTATGCTAGTGCATCTGTGGTCTGCAACCGGGAAGAATGCTGACGCACAGACTGTCCGCGGAAAAGATGTGGGAGAACTCAGCTCAGCCTTCCTGAGGACACAGATTCAGTTCAACTAAAACGAGAGCCATGTGCCAGGCATGGTATTAGACACAGATGAATAAAACTCTTCACCCTGAATGTTTCCTAGCAAATCTGTGTGTCTGTATTGTGGACCAGGGATAATAAAACATAGAAATCACTGTTCTAGAAAGCAGCATCTCTTAAGTGCCTTGAAGGAAACATAAGAGCTCAAAGACGATAGTGGTAACATCCACTTGGGGAAATAGGCGTAGTCTCCATTACGGGAGTAGAACATGAGCTGGATCTTGAAAAACAGGCAGAATTTTTATTAATGGTGATGGAGTGAAGGACCGCCCAGGTCTAGAAAACAGGGAGCTGTACCAGCGAAAGCAGAGCCAGGCAGCGGACTGGTGTGGAAAGCCACACGGTGAGCTCGGTTTCTCTGGCTCAGGGAGTGTGTGCAGAGCAGAAATGGAAACAATGCTGCAAAGCTGTGTGGGCTCAGGACTTGAGAGTCCTCACGTACCAGCCGAGAAATTAGGGTTTGCCTAGAGTTCTCTAGGCTGGCCCTGGACATTTTCTCAATCAGCCATCAGTGCTAAATGGGGGAAGGGTCAGCTTTAGCAGAGGGACTGAAGGCATTCCTTCTTACCCAGTAATAACTAATTGTTTCAGTTATTCACCATGCCTTTCGTATCCACAGACATTAAGACAGACTCACTTGCAGCCTGAGCAAGAACAAGCAAGAGAAAACCACATTCCCACAGGCTAGCAATGGGAGGAAAGAACAGGGACAGATCCTTTGCCTTGGCCTTGAATAAATCTCACCGACCCTTCTTCCTGTACCCCCCAACCATCCCCTGCTAGGCTTCCATCTCCCAAGGGAGCCCCATGCTGCCCCCAGAGCAGCGGTGCTGCGCAGGGGTCCTCTGAGGTCTGGGCTGTAACATCTTTATACAGCGGAGTTCCTACTAGTTATGGCACCCTTTGCAGTGCATCATGAAAAACTGATAAATTTAAGATCAAAATACAGCCTACGATTTCGCACAAAATTATATATTTAGCTCCTGTGTGCTTAAGTTGCTTAGAAATGTTGAATTTAATTAAATTTCCAGACCCTGGCACATAGAACGAAGCCACAACCATAAGCCCCAACACCTGGCCACGGGGACAACAAGCTGTCAGACTTAGCACAATGTCTGGGCCCATTAATATTCATTTGCTACTTGCTAATTCTTCCTGTCATCTGCTAGCACTGGCCAGTGGACAAGCAATAACAGGTGCCAAAGATCTAATAAAAATGTAGAGAGAAAAAGACCAAAAACTGGAGAAATTCTATCCATTAACTTAATTTTTCCGGGAATCAGTATCATTTCTTCATCCATTCAACAAAGGTCAGCCGAGCCGTTACCACGTGCCGGGCGCCGCGCCGAGAGGAGGAGACACAGAAGTGGGGTTCAGTGCTGCCTCCCCGAAGGGGAGGGGACGCGGAGGAGGAAATGCTCAGAGGACAAGAGGAGGTGGGCACTCTTGTCAGCAGAGCGGGGACCTGCGGAGCCCAGGGCCTGGGCCAGAGAAGGCTTCCGGAAGGATGAGCTACCAGAGTGTCTTGAAAATAAACTCAAATGGCCTCAGCCAGTGCTGGTCAGAGCACAGGATGTCACAGAGCTGGCCACTCAGTGTTCGCACAATGGGGAGGAGGGGCAGGACCAAGTTCACATTTTGTGAAATAATGGTCATTCATTATGTCATCAAATATCATCTGCCATGACCATGATGTTAGAGATGAAGGGACAATTTAGTACCAAAAAAAGGAAACAAATAGACGTACATAATTTCAGTAAAACAAAAACAAAAACACCTGTCCTATTGTTGGTGTGAATTTTGCATTGTGAGAAACTCATCACACCGTCCTTATTTATCTCATTTTGCTGCAGAGTCATGAAAACATGAGCCCTAGAAGGGCAGTGGAGGAGAGCCACCGAGAAGGTGTCACAGCAGAGAGGAGGGACATGGGGCTTCTTCCTGGGCACCCTGGGTTTGGGGACGGGTGGGAGCATAGAGCCAGCCAGAGCTCAGAGCTGCGTCGTGACCTGGGCTTAGGTTTTCTTTGGAGAGTGAAGGGGTAGGGACTTCCTCTATAAAAAATATTACCAATTACATTTTAGGACTATGTTGGTATAAAAAAGAATCTAATCTCTGGCCCTAAAAGTTTATTGTTTTTTCTTCTGATGTTAAAAGAAATTAAAACACTTTTGCGGGCCCCTAAAAGTATCATGGCCTCACTGAGGCGCTTTGCCCGCTGCGCCTGATGGATAAGTCAGCCCTGACTGCCATGGAACTGGGGTGACACCCAGGGAGGAGGGGTCCCACGGGACACCTGTGTCACCGCAGTCCCCTCACTGGCCCTGTGGGGGGAGCAAGTCGAGTGCTGGAGGGAAGCGGAGGGATGACGTCACAAGATGGCCGAATGCCACAGAGGTGTGTGGCTCTTGTAAGTGTGCACAGTCAGGACTGGACACTCCAGAGGGCAAAGGGCCACTTGCCAAAGGCCAGCGGGGCAGGCTGGCCTCTCTGACCTCAGCGACAAGAAGCTGCAGAAACCTGTCCTTTGCAGAAACTCTGCCGGATGGTCTAGCACCCTGGTCTTGGCCTGATCTGCATTTTCGTGGCCAGGGCCAGACCACGTCTTTCGTGGTTCAGAGCTCCTTGTCCACCAAAACCCTGTCCAAATACCGCCCCTACTGTGGGCTCGATGACCTGAAGCCAAGTGTCAGTCCCTCTGTCCTTTTCGGTCCAAGTGGGAGGAGGTGGGTGCTGGGGCTGCGACT
Source organism: Micronycteris hirsuta (assembly GCA_004026765.1). Classification (NCBI taxonomy): domain Eukaryota; kingdom Metazoa; phylum Chordata; class Mammalia; order Chiroptera; family Phyllostomidae; genus Micronycteris; species Micronycteris hirsuta. Next base: position 127,308 of record PVJI01001315.1, read on the forward strand.
GGGGCTTCTTCCCGCTGCTTCTGCCCCAGGACGTCTTACCTAGGGTGTGCAGAGCTAGAGGGCAGGCACCAAGGCCATGCACGTGCCTGGGACCCTGGAGATCCCTGGTGGGAAGAGAAGGGAGGGGAGAAAAGGAGAGAGAGAGACCCAGCAGGAGTGCACAGCAGGAGCCAGGTTCCTGTTTTTGAAAGAATGATGCATCGTGACAAATGCGTGCACTCTAATAGGTTACCCTGATTTTCCTAATTCAGCCCCAGTGAAGGAAGTCCACAGAGAGATGGACAGATGGACAAAAGGTAAACATCTAACTGGGACAGTGTCTGGAGGAGTAAATAGGATTTTCATGCTCTCTGCTGCCCTTCCCCGCAATGTTTTCTAGTGCAAGAATCCAAAGCTCCAGAAAACTTGAAAGAATAGTGTAACGAATATTTACACACTCCTCCCCCAGATTTACTGGTTAGTATTTTGCCACATTTGCCTTTTCTCTCTGTATACGTATTTCTGTGTGCTGTGTGTTTACATGCTTGTATTTGTGTGAGGGGTTTTTTTGCTAAAGCATTCAAAATAAATTTCAAACGTAATGACACTTTGCTATATAACTACTAAGAATAAAGCACTCTCCTAAAATGTCATTACCCCACTGAAGAAAGTTAACATCAATGCAATAGTATTAACCAACATGTAGTCCAACTACCTAAACGAGTATTTTGTAGTATTTGTATAATCCAGGATCCAATTGAGTTCACTCATCACAATTTGGTTGTTACATATTCTTAGTCTCCAGGAATCTGGAAGAGGCCCCGCCTCTTGACCTTTGACCCAACACCACTGATATCATTACAGCATTCAGCTGGTTGCCCTGTTGATGTCCTAGGACCTGGGTTCTGCTGATTGTGTCCTTGTGATTGGACTCAGGCTGAGCGTTTGAGGCAAGAACACCACACAGGTGACATTTGTGCTTCCCACTGCCCCTAGCAAGAGGCCGTGGGCCAGCAGCCCTCATTGCTAGCTAAGGGAATGTCCATCAGATCTCTTCACAGTAAAGACACCTTTGACCTTTGTAATGAATTATTACTGCAGGTGGTAAAGTCTTTTTTTTGTTGTTATATAGTATATATTTTAGTCATTACATTAGTTAAGGCCCACAGTTTACATTAAAGTTTGCTCTTTGTTCTTTACATTCTACGGGCTTGACAGCTGCGTGATGTGCTTCAGCTGCTGGTGCAGTTTCACACAGAACGGGGTCACCGCCCCACGTAGCCCTGTGTTCCCCTTTCTCTGAGCTTGAGCCACCCTGCAACTGAAAAGAGGAGAAGCTTTGAATGGAAGCAGGACCGAAGTTTTGATTTTACACAGACTTAGACTTTTAATATCTCAAGATGACCCAAAGAAGCTATGGGATATCCCTGAGATTTCATCTGGGGATGAATGGCTAACAGCGTGGGCAGAGAAAGGCAGCAGAGGAAAGGAAACACAGTTGGTTTCTGCCTCCGCCCAGCAGAGTCCGTGTATGGGTTTCCTTGGGCTGCCATAAGGCAGACCTCCCAAATCAAGGTGCTGGCAGGGCCACGCTCCCTCCAGAGCCTCTAGGGGCGGGGCCCTCCTTGCCTCTTCCAGCTTTTGGCGGCCCAAGGAGTTCCTTGGTATGCGGGAGCATAACTTCTTATTCTCTGTCTCCATTTCACATGGCGTCTTTCCTCTGTGTCTGTACATTTCTATGTCTTCACATGGTGTTCTCCCTGCATCCACTCTTACTTTTTTTAGGGAGCAAAAGTCATCTGCCCTCCTTGGGAAAACCATCCTTCTTCCATTGTCCCACACAAACCCTGTCCCATGACAACTCATGCAGTCACGGTGTGCCTCCGGGCTCACCCCGGCAGCCAAGAAGCTGCTCCCAGAACCGGAAGCTTCATGAGTGTAATAATTAGTCATCATAACATTTCCTAATGTTTTTGCAGCATCTCACAGTTTACAGAGCATTTTCACACATATTACAGCTTTTTATTTCCCCCAAGTTTCCTTTTCCTTCTCTAAGAAATGAAATTGCTTAGAATCATTCACTCATTCATTCACCCACTTATTCATCCTGACCACATTCATACCAGGCACGGAGCTAGCAGCAGGGGCTTTCAGAGACGCGTGATGGGATCAGGCCCATGGCAGGAAACAAACACACAGACTACGGCATAGCGTAACAAGCCCAGAGGCAGAGAGACACACTCTGGTGTGGAGACCTTGGGACGAAAGGAATCCGGCAAGAGAGAACCCCAGGAAGTGGAAGCTAAGCCTCTAGCCTGTGGGATCCATTCTCCTGTGAGTAAACACATGCCCCTTCTCAAAGCTGGGCTTTCGGTTACTGCAAACAACAGCATGCAAAACTGAGACACTATCTTCACTTGCCCATGAGGAAATTAAGCCCCCATAAACAAAATGATTTTTCCAAATACTACCCAGCTAAGAAGTGCCTGAGACTTCCGGCCAAGATGGAGCCGTAGGTAGATGTACTTTGACTTCTCGCATAACCAAAAGGAGGACAATGACAAATTTAAAAACAGAAAATAACCAGAACTGCCAGAAATCAAACTCTATGGAAGTCCGACAATCAAGGAGTTAAAGAAGAAACATTCATTCAGACCGGTAGGAGGGGTGGAGATGGGTGGCTGGGTGGAGAGGACTCGTGGAAAGTCAGCAGCTGGTGGACAGGATGGTCCCACATTTGCGTGTGGATAAACCAGGAGGAACAACTGGGGAGTGAGACATACCACACAACCCAGGGGAACCCATACCGCTCCAGCACGGGGAAATAAAGCCTCAAAGCCTTCAACTGAAAACACCTGTGGGAGTGTGGTAAGGGGGGGAACTCCCAGCCTCACAGAGTGTTCCTTGGAGAGACCCACAGGGTTCTAGAATGTACACAAACCCACCCACCCTGGAATCAGCACCAGAAGGGCCCAATTTGCTTGTGCGTAGTGGGGGAAGTGACTGAAAGCCAGCCAAGCACCAAGCAAGCAGCATTGTTCCCTCTTGGATCATCCCCCAAGACAGCACCACAACGCAGCAACGTAGGTTTCCCTGCCCTGGTGAATACCTAAGGCTCTGCCCCTTACAATGTAACAGGCACACCAAGACAAAAAAATATGGCCCAAATGAAAGAACAGATCAAATCTCCAGAAAAAATACAACTAAGCGATGAAGAAATAGCCAACCTATCCAATGCAGAGTTCAAAACACTGGTAATCAGGATGCTCACAGAAATGGTTGAGTATGGTTGCAAAATAGAGGAAAAAGTGAAGGCTATGAAAAGTGAAATAAAAGAAAATCTACAGGGAACCAACAGTGAAGGGAAGGAAACCAAGACTCAAATCAACAGTTTGGACCAAAAGGAAGAAATAAACATTCAACCAGAAAAGAATGAAGAAACAAGAATTCAAAAAAATGAGGAGCCCTGGCTGGTGTAGCTCAGTGGATTGAGCATGGGCTGCGAACCAAAGGGTTGCCAGTTCGATTCCCAGTCAGGGCACATGCCTGGGTTGCAGGCCAGGTCCCCAGTGAGGGCCACACGAGAGGCGACCACACACTGATGTTTCTCCTCCTCTCTTTCTCCCTTTCTTCCTTTCTGTCTAAAAAAAATAAATGAATAAAATCTTTAAAAAAAATGAGGAGAGTCTTAGGAACCTCTGGGACAACTTTAAACATTCCAACATCCGAATCATAGCGGTGCCAGAAGGAGAAGAGGAAGAGCAAGAAATTGAAAACTTATTTGAAAAAATAATGAAGGAGAACTTGCCCAATCTGGCTAAGGAAATAGACTTCCAGGAAGTCCGGGAAGCTCAGAGAGTTCCAAACAAGATGGAGCCAAGGAAGCATACACCAACGCACATCATAAGTACATTACCCAAGATTAAAGATAATGAGAGAATCTTAAATACAACAAGAGAAAAGGAGACAGTTACCTACAAAGGAGTTCCCATAAGACTATCAGCTGATTCCTCAAAAGAAACTTTACAGGTAAGAAGGGGCTGGAAAGAAGTATTCAAAGTCATGAAAGGAAAGGATCTACATCCAAGATGACTCTATCCAGCAAATCTTTCATTTAGAATGGAAGGGCAGATAAAGTGCTTCTCAGATAAGGTCAAGTTAAAGAAGTTCATCATCACCAAGCCCTTATTATATGAAATGTTAAAGGGACTTATCTTAGAAAGGAAGATGATAAAAAATACAAACAGTAAAATGACACCAAACTCACAACTATCAACAACTGAACCTAAAAACAAAACAAAAACAAAAATGAACTAAGCAAACCACTAGAGCAGGAACAGAGTCACAGAAATGGAGCTCACATGGAGGGTTATCAGTGGGGAGAAGGAGGGGAGAGAATGGGGGGAAGGTACAGGGAATAAGAAGCATAAATGGTAGGTACAAAATAGGGGAATGTTAAGAACCGTGTGGGAAATGGAGAAGGCAAAGAACTGATACGGACATGAACTAAGGTGGGGGAAGGCTGGTGGGAGGGGGTGGTGCCGGGTGGAGGGGAATAAAGGGGAGAAAAAAATGGGACAACTGTAATAGCACAATCAATGAAATATATTGAAAAAAAAGAAGTGTGAGGTGGTGCTGAGTGCCTGATGCCAGCCCCCCACTCGTCTCTGTGCCCCGTGCTGGTCTCCCAGGGGCGGAGACCAGGGGAGCCCTGCTAGCCTGAGCCCGGGGGCTCTGCCTGGCTTCCCTCTTCTATGCACACAGCAGAGGTGGCTGGATGGGGAAAAGGATGCATGGCGGCGACCCTCATTCAGCTGGATGAGCACTGGTCCCTTCCTCCCAGTTGGCTGAGTGATGGGCACTTCAGAACAGGGAGCAGTTTCATTAAGTTCGACACTGTTCACATGGACAGATAGGGCGTGTACACACTTCATCAGCCCTAACAGGTGATCGTACTGTCTGAAGGCCTCGAAGTGCCTCATGAATAATTCCCTGTAACGATGGATCCATTGCCCAAGTTTCAGGGAGGGTGTGAAGGACTGAATGGCTCAGGGATTGGGAGTTAATGGATGGGAGGAATCTCTGGGAGTAGAGGCCAGGGAGCAGGCTCAGCGGAGCCAGGCTCTCCGGCCCGCTGTGAGTATGAAGTATGAAGGCAATTAGGCATGAGCTATTTGCAGACAGGAGGAAAAAAAGGTGAGCTGAGTGCTCAGATCCCCGTGCAAGCTCGATGTGGAGGACCGCTACCCTCCGTGGAGGCTGTAAAATGATGCAGTGGGTCGTCCTTGCAGAGGGCACGGCCCAGAGTCGGCAGCATTTAAGTAGACTTTCTGAGCTTTCAGAAAGGCACCATATATATGAGCACGAAGGTCATGGATTCTAAAACCTTAGCTGCTAATTTCTCCTTAAGTAATTTTGCTAGAGAACGCTGAGGCAGCCTGTCTTTGTGCGCGTGTGGGGGAGACAGTCGGGGTACAGGGGATGTGGCATTTTTTGCCAGTATTTGCCTTTTTAAAATGTTTGGTCTTTCTCCCCCCTGCTTTTCTCCACCCTTCCAATAAGCTGAGGCAGTGTAAGTTACAATTTATTAGCTGGTTGCTATGGGTTACCCCAGCGCTCCACAGATATTCCCTTCAGAAATAGTAACATTTAATGTAACGTAAAACAGAACTACTGTATCACCACTTGGTTGGCTTCTGCTGGCTTGCAATATTTCATCCTTCCCTGCTGAGACCGAGGCCTCGGGAAATTAGCTGGTGCCGTTGTTTCATTATGATGATGGGTGTCTGCCATCCCCCTGGTTTCATGACAAAGAGAGTGTCGGCAGGACCTGGGGTGTCAGCTTGCAGTGCCTCCCAGAGCTGGAGGCCAGATGTTTATTTCACCGTCCCCGTCACTATTTAGGGCAAGTCTGGAAGCCACGTCCCTGTGAGCCAGAGGCCAGTTACCATTTCAGGGAGGCTCCTCGTAACTACCGCTGGGTTTTATTTATTTTGCCGTCTGTATAATATTAGTAGCACGCTGATTAACAGAAATGCGTGGGCGGGTAAATTTTTAGGATAATATTTAGCTGTGAGGGTGATTTAAAAGGAGCTGGTGAGATGACAGCCTTGAGTATAGCTATTCGACTCAAAAAATAAACACTGCGTAAGAGAGATCGGTATTCGTAGGCCACCTACACTCTCGTTCCTGCCCACTGCCTCCATCAACCTCTCTCCTCGCCGCTACCCCACCCCGGGGGGAGGAAGCAAATCACCCAGGAGAGCCCGCCTGCTCACCCACTTTTCTCTTCTGCTCCCAGAGCTGCGCTCTCTTTCCCTGCAGGCCACTGGGCCGGTGCATGCTTCCCAAACAGGGGCCGCTTCTGCAGGAGGAGAGTGGGGATGGCAGCGAGAACGTGGGTTCTGTAGCCTGACGGCTGTGTTCCAACGCTAGCTCTGCCCCTTTCTGGCTGTATGACCTTGGACAAGTCACAACTCTTCGGAGCCGCGGTTTCCACACTGTAAAGTGGCACAATGGTGTTTACCTCGCACCAGATCACAGAAGCAAATTGTATGTTGTATCACAGAGCACAGGGCCCGGCTCATTGCAGGTGCTTAAAAAGCGGGCCAGCCTACTGTGTTTTAGTTCTCCGGAGCACGGGAGATTGTTGTTCTCTCTGCCCGACAGGCACTTGGCCAGTTCGTCCATCTGGGCAACTTGCTTTTTGTGCAAGACCCAGTTCAGATATGAGCTCTTTTGTGAAAGCTGCTCAGTCACCCTCCCAGCTCCCTGTCCCAGGCGCTTGCTCCTGCCTTCAGCTCTGCTGCGGCACCTCTGCCGTCGCAGGCGCGCTGACTGCCAGGCTCTGCTTCTAGCTCTCCCTCCCGTGGGCTCGGGGCCCCTGCAGGGCAGGGACCTTGCCTTGTCAGTCGCTCTGGCACAGTGCCTGCTGCACGGAGGTTCGGGGAGGTTTGCTGGGCGTGAGGATGAAGTGAGGCGGGAACTGGTTCATCACTTCCCATCTACCCGACACGGTACCGAAGGCAAACAGCCAGTGCTCCAGTCAACAGGCCAGCGGCAGTCACTAGGATGGGGGGACAGTATATGCCACAGTCTCTATGGTTCAAATGCTTTTGGCTGCAAGTTTCAAGAGATGCAACTCAGAAAGGCTTAATAATGAGAAACTGGTCATGCCCCCCCGACAGGGAGTCTTGTTCTTCAGTAATGTCACTGAGGAGCCAGTCTCCTCAGCTGTACGAGGTGTCGTATCCAGGTCGGAAGGCAGAGCGTGCTTCCTTTTTTATGAAAGGAAAGACCTCTTTAGAACCCCCACCCTGACCCGGCAGACTTCTGTCGGTGGTTCTGCCAGAATGATGTCGCGTCTCCTGTCTGACACCAGTCACCGACACAAGGCCACCATGAATGCTCAGGGGAACTCACAGGCCTGAGTAGGACAGGTGGCCAAACCCAGTTTGGGACTCTGCTATGAAGGGGGCAGCGTGGGGGGAGGTTATTTTGCAGAAGCAACCACACCGCTTGCAGCGGCAGAACTCATTGTTTGTTTATTCATTCGACAGATACTTACTGGGCACCTACCGGCACCAGGCACTGTGTTAGTGCTGCGGACAGCGGTGAGCAAGAAAAAAGGCCCCTCCCCTGAAGGAGCTGAGATTCCAGTGGGCAGAGAGAGAATGAAGAGGTAAACAGATAAGGTCCTTACAGATCGCTGTAAGTGTCAAAAGGAATAAACAAGTCAGTATGGCAGAGCGAACGGAGGATACACTACCCTAGGTGGTCAGGGACAGCCTCTCAAAGAAGGTGACATCTGACGGAGAGGGGGCACACGTCAGGGAAAGATCAGGACGGTATTCCAGATTCGGGGGTCGGCAGGCACAAAGGCCCTGAGGCAGGAATAAGGTGAGTGCCAGGCTGGAGCAAAGTCTGCTTGACGAGGGAGCCAAAGTTGCTCCTGGCACCCAGTCTGGCTCCTGCCGCAGACTGGGGACAGATCACCGGCGATAACAGCAGCTCCAGGAGCCTCCCCTGCTCGGACTTGCAGCCCCGCCCAGGTCAGAGGCTCAGGTGCAGAGGTCACGGGACAGCGGACAGCGGGCTTGGCTGCGGGCTCAGCCCTGGGAGGAGAGGAAGAGCCACGTGGCTTTGACCATGGCTCCTAGGGGTCAAAGGTGCCTTTGGGCCCTGCCTAGCCCACGAAGCAGAGAGCCCCTCGTCCCATAGACTGGGGGCATAAGAAGACGGTGCAAGGGAACCAACCAGCGGATCTACTTTCTGCGTGTGTCTTTCCGTGTCCTGGTGGCCTCGCATGGCTCACAGCTCCTCCACTGTGGCGCCAGGCCACCTGCTCCTGCTCCACATGGATGCAGGGCCACGCCGCTGCTGGGGTGGCTGCTCTGCAGAGCTCTGAGGAGGCAGGGACTGGCGTTCTGGACTCTTGTGTCATGACTCCCTCACCTTTCTGTAGCTCACTTCCGGGCAGGCATAAGGATTGACTGGGGCACTGGGTCCCCAAATCTCACTCCATTTCAGGGACTGGGCATTCCCCTTCTCCCCTCCTTTGCCCGCAGCAAGAGCCTCTCCCCTGAGGTTCACCTGGCCCTGCCAGGTTCGATCCAGTCCTGCCCATCACAGCCTGACCAGGCCCCGGGGCAGTGAGGTCCTCCCCCGCCCCTCCTCTGCCCGCTGTGACATCAAGTATGCTCACCTGGCTTCCTCTGGGAACAGGCCTCTTTTCGTCCCTCTTGCAGACAGCCACTTCCCCAGAATGCAGTCACCAGATCCATGTTAAGTCCCGCTTTCCTTTAAGAATTTGGGAAACTGGTATAGGCTCGTGGACTATCCCGATGAAGCCACATGCACCTCAGTACCCTGTCCCTGGCTCATTGCCCCAGGATACCACCCTGCCTAGGGTTTCTCAAACCCTCAGTTTATCTGGAAGTCCCTGGGATGTCTTACCCATATCCGTAAGTTGCTTGGCCTTCCTGGGCCTTCGGCTCTTGGTGGTCTGCTTGGGATTTGAGGGGAAGGGCTCCCCAGGGTGACAACACTATAGGGCCCTAGGCCTGACCTCTGGGGGCTAGCGGTGAGCCTGCCTCCAGGGAGGATGGTAGCAGTGGAGCCGACCATGACCACTCGGGACCTGGGGCAAGGCTTCCTTCTGACTGGACACTCCACTGCTGAGTCTGCCGGGCTCTTTTCTCCTCGAGGCTGAGCCATCACTTAGGGACTCCATGCCTGACTTTTGTCACAAATCTCCCTGCCTCCTTTCTCTCCCTGTCTCAAGTTCTGCAGGCAACCCCTGGTACGGACATGGTGGTGGTGGGAGGGATTGTTTCTCTGGAGCTCTGGAAACCCAGGTGGATATCCAGGGAGAAGAGGTCTTTCCACCAGCCAGATGTAACTGGACTGTGGCTCTGGCCCAGCTGGCTACAGAGCATCGGCGGGACAGGTACACTGTGGGCCATTCAGATGACTGGCTTTTATTGCAAACCAGCCCACGAAGCTCCCGAGGGGAAAGTGCTCAGGTCATAGAACTCATGGCGGGGGTGGACGCACCCACACATCCTGATATTCAGGCTGGGTCTCTGCTCACTGGATCTCTGGCCCTGTCCCCTCAAAGTGTTAGGAGAGGGCCTTTTAGATCGGAGCGCCAGTCCTTCAGCGTCCTCCCCTCCCCCACCAGCAGGTCTTGAGGATAGAGACCACCTTGGGCACTCCCTTCTCTGACACACACGGGCAGAGCAGCACATACTTACTGAATCTGAGTAGACATGATTTCCCACTTTCTACTTATTCTGTAGTGTACTAATAAGAGTACTGTGAAAACAGAAGTGCAGATTTCCTGCTCAAACAATTGAGTGAAATAAGCTTAGGTTGTTGGTTCTACCACAGGACTCAGAACAAGGTGTTCACCCGATAGGAACCTGTACTGCCTCCAGATGGTACTCTCTGTACCACCCGGAGCATCCGAGAGTCCCCTGTGCCCCGCTCCCTCTGCACCCCCTGCAGGGCTGCGGGTTCCCTGGCAGAGCTGATGCTCTGATCATCTCAGGGAGGTGAGTACTCCAGCTCCCTGCCTGTCTCCCCAGGGCTCTTTGGGGCAGGGCAGAGCTCAGGACCCCCATCAGCATGGCGCGGGGGGCTTCTGGACTGTCTGGGACATTTCTGCACCCTGCTCCTCATGTCCTGGAGCAGGTGGAGGAAACCTGCCTGCTCGTGGCCCAGGAAACCGGACATGAAACGAAACCTGTCTTCTGACAGGCATTCTTCTGGCATTTCCCTCAAGTGGGATTTTGTCTGCAGAACTGAGTTTAAACATTGAATTTCCATTTTACACACACACACACACACACACACACACACACACACCCAGAGGCCCAGGGGCAACAGGACCATCCGAAATGAACACCAGACCAAATCTTCTACCTGCCAAGTGTTCGATTAAGCTGCTGGGTTCTGTTTCCCCCATCCTGTCTTTCAAATATTTATGTGGCAGATTATAGTCAAGCTTCAAAGGCAAGGAAATGCAAATCTGCTCTATAAATCATAGAATAACACAGCTGCTGTCCTCCTCAGAGTGACAGCTTACGGATGCCAGCATTTCTGTCTGCAGAAGGGATGGTGGGAAGCGGGCTTCTTGCTCTCAGCCAGGCCTGGCGTGTGTGTGTGTGTGCATGCGTGTGTGTGTTGAAGATCTAACACTGCTTGCCTTTTTGCAGAATCGATTTTATTTTCTGGTTTTGTAACCTCCCAGCAGTGAAGGAGTTAACTTATTCTGCTAACCCTAACAAACTGGGAAGGGATAGAGCCTCTCCAGGCGTCTGAGGCACCCAGGGACTAGAGATGGGGAGTCGCTTTCAGCTTGAGGGAGAATGTACCTAGAACCTAGAGTGGGAAGAAGTCAACATACAATAACTTTGAGAAATCCAAAATGAATTTAATTTAGTCTAAATGAGTGAAAAGGAAATTGTGCATCACAAATAGTTACGCGCGTTAAGCTCTGCCCCTGGGGGCTTTAACAATCTGGCGGTGGAGGCCCGTGCTCTGAAGATTAGACTTCTGTGGGCTCTTTTCGGCTGTTGCCATGAACACATGGATTTGGTACGCTGGCGTTCAGCGACACGTTGACATCCACCAGGACCAGCGCTGGGGTTGATGGTCCTTGGCTGGCAGCTGGTTCTGGCCTGGTGGCCTCCTGAGGGTGTCCCTGGGGAAGGCCGGTGCAGAAGCCCAGCAGGGGTGAAACGTGTGGGGAAAGTTTTGCTGGGTATTAGTCAGGACTGTGCTGGAGGTGACTCAAGCTCAGTTAGGCAACAGTGGGACTTTCTGGGCCATGGAACAGAGCGTTGAATAACCACTTTGTGGGAATGGAAGGGATGTCGTTGGGCTTGGGAACAGCTGGCGTGCACTGGAACACGGCCCAGACTCTTATCCATCACCTGTCTTTCATTTTTCTTTGTGCTGGTTTCTGACATGGCTGGCAACTAGCAGATTCTGTACCTAACACCTTTTACCCTTGTAGAGACTCTTTCGTGCCCAAGGACTTTTGCATTATCAAGACCTATTTTGAATAATTCCAGGGACGAAATATGATTGGTCCAGCTGGGATCAGGTGTCCAAGCCTGGACCAATCAGCTGTAGGGAGTGGGTGTGTGTGGGGGGGGGTCATATAAAAACAAGGCAGTTCTTCCCTCATGTGGATAAGGAGAGGGGGCTTTCTAGAAAAAGGGGTAGGGATGCTTTGAAGACACCATCCAAAAATCATCTACTATAGCCAAAAGAGGGCTGGATCCTCCCTTCCTGACCCGGTCCAGAAACCATACTGAAGACAGATGCCAGGGTTACAGTTTACCTCCCTTGGTTCTTTTCTCCCAGAGGTCACGGTCAGGAAGTGCCTGATGGTCAATATCTGAAATAACTCCTTCACATGCTCTGTGGAGTCTCCTGGGTGTTCACACTTGGTGGACTAGCTGGGTGCCAGTTACTCCATCACGCCCAGACAGTCTTACTAAAGTTTAATTTTATGTTCTCACAAACGCTCTGCTCCGGCCAGTTCGAAGCTGTTTCTCATAAACACTTGGATGTCTTTCAGTGTATTAGTGTTTTCCCATGTCTTCCTAGAATGCCTCTTCCCTTTCTTTCTTGTGTCTAACCTCTTACAAAAGCTCTATCAAAACCTACCCTTTCCAGAAGGCCTCCTGTGATCACTCTGTCCGCCCCTCCTTATTCAGAAACCCGTTGGTGCAATCCGTAGGTAGTTTCTACCACATTAAATTGCACTTATGGCCACGGAGTTTTGTAAAAATAAAAAAAAAATTGGCAGATATATGTGCCTTTTTCTGATGATTATAAGCAGGAGCTTATAAAAGGGGAAAGCCTCTCTTCTACTTACTCCCTCTGCTGCAAACCTACCTAAGCCAGTTTGGCAGTTCCCAGCTGGGGAGACACTGGCGGCCCTCAGTAGTTTGGTGCAGAGGCAATGCACCATGAAACAGGAGAATCTGAGTATGCAAGTCCCCATTTGATGGCCTCCTCCAAGTCTCTGGGTCCCTAGCAATCTCTTTACATGGTAGATGGTGTTTGTTTGGTTTTTTAATCCTCACCCAAGGGTATGTTTATTGATTTTACAGAGAGAGACAGACAGACAGACAGACCTCAATGTGAGAGAGGAACATCAATCAGTTGCCTTCCATACGCGCCCTGACCAGGGATTGAACCCACAGCCTTTTGGTGTACCAGACAATGCTCCAACCAACTGAGCCACCTGGCAAGGGCTACATGGTAGATGTTTTTATAAATTTTTCAAAGATAGATATTCCCACCACAATCAATTAAGGCACTCTCCCTTTGTTTTCAGCCCTGGCTGGTGTAGCTCAGTGGATTGAGCATGGGCTGCAAACCAAAGGGTTGCCGGTTCGATTCCCAGTCAGGGTACATGCCTGGGTTGCAGGCCAGGTCCCCAGTGGGGGCCATGTGAGAGGCAACCACACGATGATGTTTTTCTCCCTCTCTTTCTCCCTCTATTCCCTTCCGTCTAAAAATAAAATAAATAAAATCTTTAAAAAAAAAAGAATTTTCAGCTAGTCTCCCCTCTTGCCAGGTGGCACCGAGTGGCTATACGCATTTGGGAGATCTAGCTGAGGAAAATTAAGTTGTTAACACATTTAGTTTGGGTTTGGTGGGATGTATTTGTGTGGTTTGCAGACATTCCATGTATAGCTTACTTATTTCTATCTGTCCTTTGCAGGAATATTCTTAGCACTCACTGGGCAAACATAGCCACTGATGTGATAGGAAGATTCAGGACCAGAGAGCCTGTTTGAGATGAACATGTTCTATGGCAGCCCACACTGGGTGTCTGTAAGGGGAGGGAGAGAAGCACAGTTGTAATTGTGCAAAACCAGAAGCTACCGTATTTTGCTGTGTATAATGTGCACTTTTTGCCCAAACTTTAAAAAAAATTTTTTTAAGATTTTAATTATTTATTTTTAGACAGAGGGGAAGGGAAGGAGAAAGAGGGAGAGAAACATCCATGTGTGGTTGCCTCCTGTGCACCCCCCACTGGGGACCTGGCTCACAACCCAGGTACGTGCCCTGACTGGGAATCGAACCAACAATGCTTTGGTTCATAGGCCCACACTCAATCCACTGAGCCACATCAGCCAGGGTATTTTTGCCCAAACTTTTGAGGGAAAAATAAGGATGCGCATTAAACATGGGTAGTTGTTGGGGACCAGTCTGTGTGGTTTCAGAGACTGTGGCCCCTTGAGAGCGGGCTCTGAAAGGGGCCAGTAAGTCTCCCTGGAAAACCAGGTATCGCAGGTGGCAGACGTGACCCAACTCTAACACCAAGGGCTCCCGTGGGAATCAGGTCTGATAAATACACTGTATCCTTTGAAGCTTGCTCTGCTTTGACGAGCATAGCCCTGTCATATAAACCAGATGTTTAAGTTCAAGGCATAAGGAGTAAACTTATCTCATGAAACACGTCTTAAAGACCATCTGGCGTCAGTATGACTAATAGACCCTGACCTATGACAAATCTCTGTGTCCCTTCAATTGTTATCTATAGATAATACCTGTTTTTGTATGACTGTAGCCTTTTGACATTGATTGATGAGCTACGCATGCATGCTGTGTACACCTACACATACCATTCCCGATAAAAGCCATTTGGGGGAAGGGCTTGGGGCATTCCCCACTAGAGGGAATCACTACCCCCTTTCCCGCTGGAACAACAAGATTGTGTCCAGGATGACTTATTTGTCATCCGCAGCGGACGGGAGGTGCTCCGCTAGACAGAGCTCCTACCACAGGTAGTGCCTAAAATACCTTGTATCTGTTCTTGTGTTTTGTAATTCTTTGTTACATAAAATTTCTTGTACCATATGTTCAAAACTAAATGTTAAAATTCCTTTATAATATAAAAACATGTATCTAAATATAAATTTAAAAAATTAAAACAAAAGATTTTATTCCTCAAAGTTTGGGCCAAAAACGTGGGTGCACATTATATATGGCAAAATATGGTAGAACTGGTTTTTTTTTTTTTAGTGTTGATTCTTTTAAATAAGGTAATGTTTTAAAATGGCAGCCTTCCTCCCCACAGCATAGAAACAAACAACAAAGTCCGTCACCTTATTCCCCTCAGCCCTTCTTCCCGTGAGCCCCACACTCTGTGTAGTAAGTCTTCTCAACCAACACCGCCAAGTTGTAACTGGAGGTTCGGTTTTCACCAATTCTTAGCAAAGGAAACCGTCAGGAATGCCCTCTACGTACAGTGTCTGCGATTGTAAGCTGTCTGAGGTTTCTTTCTTTCTTTGAAGAAACGATATAAAAGCAAATCAATCAGAATTCCCCTATTTATAGGGTACAAGTCCTGTGGAAGAACTTCAGTGAGCATGTCTACTGAAGTTGCGTATTTTATGAATTTAAAAAATTAATAACACAAAAAATGTTTGATCGACCAAGTTAGAACGCGGATGGAATTCATTTTATTCTCTCCATAGAAAATATTACAGAATAGTTGTCACCTGAAGAGGCCATCCCAAAATATAGGAATACGTATTATAGAGCTGTGCCAGCCATTAATTAAAACCTGTCATCCTCTAGATCTTCGTGGCATTTATTAACTTTTTAAAATTCAACATGTGTTATAATTGCTTTTCTCATTCTGTATAAATATTTACTTTTGTACCTAACTTTGTATTTGTAGTTTTTAATGCTTTTTCTCAAAGAAGGCCCTTAAAATGTATACATTTCAGACCTCACAAAAATCGGCACCGGCCCTGGAGAGGTGACGCTGTTTGTTCTTCTCCTTCACAATCCAGCTGCCAGGTTACAGCAGAGGCAAGTGTCGGCTTCACTGCTGCCTCAGAGAACAAACATGCATCACCGGAGCAGGCGGGGATCCATCCCGACACCGGCTCTGCAACCTCAGTGACTGACATCCACGCTTTCCCCCCTGAGGTGCTCTGGCAGGACGTTTCCTGCAAGGCTTAGGTGAAGCAAATAATCCTCTACAAGCCGAATTAGCTGCCCCTCTAGTGGGGTCAGTGACCAGGACTCCTTGGAATCAGCACCTTCACCCAGGATTGCTCAAGAATTGGGCCCTGGGGAGAGGCGAGCACTCCCTGGGTTCTTGTATCCTGCTCTTCCGAGGTGAGGAGCAGCTCTGCTTAGACCTCTTCTCTGGACCACCACTTTTCTCACCCATAAAGTGCATTTCTAGTACCCATTATGCCGAGGAGCCTGCCTGGTTGATTCCTAGAGATGACCGTAATGGAAGAACTCCGGGCTCCTGACTCTGGGCTGTGGCTTTGTTGGGGTAAACATTGGCTAGCCACCCCTGGTGTGCATTTCCAGTTAGAGAAGGGACCATCCCTTGGGTGCAGACCACACGTTGGTGTTTCTCTCCCTCTCTTTCTCCCTCCCTTTCTCCAAAATTAAATAAAGTCTTTAAAATGAAATCGAAACCGTACACGCATCAAGTCACCGGTCGCTGTGGAGGCATTTCAAAGGAGATTCCAGAGACATCTCTCCCGGGACGTTGCCGGTTCACTGCACCGAGGGTGCCCGGGACTCCTGTGGAGGGCGTCACGAGGCAAGCCCCCACGACCACAGCTTGATCTCATCTGTTCTGCACATAGGGGCTCTGCATGCTGTTCCCATTGCAGCAAACTAAGGGGCTCCGCTGCGTTGGAAACTTTGAAAACCATCGCTCTTGCGCTGAACGGTCCCCTGTGTCCAGGGTCACTTGTTTGTGATGAAGGCCGAAGTCGGGTTTGAGTTGGTTTGTGCCAGAGAACACGTGGCTGGAGGCTGGGTCTCGGCTTGCGAGCTGATGCAAAGACTGTGATGTCTCCGACCCGCCTCTCCCTTCCCTACTCCCACCACTGCGGTTTGCAACATCCGTTCTATTGACGTAAGAAACGTCCAAAGCAGAGAATTGTTATGAGTTTATTTGCGCCAAACTGACAACAATTGCCAGTAAGCAAAATCTCAACTGATTGAGAAAATGCTCTGGAGAGTGGCAGTTTTGCAGCGTATTTTATACATTACGGCTACGTGAAATTCACTGGTGGTAGGCTAGGGAGGTAGGAGAAAGCAAAGCGGAGAAACGGGAGACTGGATGAAGAGGGAAAGGTGGCGACAAACACTTCCTTCGCTCGGTAGGCACAGGGCAGTTAACAATGAGCATTCACAGCGCACGCGGGGTGGAGTTTGGGCAACAAGGTAACAAAGCCGGGCTCTGTGGTCTGCGCTCCCGCGGGAAATCATGCCTGAGGGGTCCGGGAGAAGGGGATTACTCGACCTTCTAAAGGTCTGTTACCCTAGATGCAGAAAGACGGTAGACAGGCCCGGTTAAGGTGGAGACTGACCTTTCTCAAGGAAGACACTGGCCTGGGACGTGACGACCCGCCATCACCAGCTTTTGGTTAAGAAGCCTTCATTCCAGACCATCCTATGTGGTCACTCTCAGTCTGACGGCCCCCGACACAGGCCTCCCCGGAGCTGGTCGGGCTTAGTTTGTGGCCCCCTTTTTTTGGTCCACAGTTTCCACCACAGAAAGCCTTTTGTACTGAGGTCCTGATCTTTATACCAAGTTGCCAAGTGTGATGGTTCATTTTATGTGACAACCTGGCGGGTCCCCAGGGTGCCCAGATACTGAGCTAAATGTTCTTTCTGGGCGTGTGTGTGAGGCTGCTCCCGGGAGAGATTAGCATGTGCACCAGTGGGCTCGGCAAAGCAGGGTGCTCTCCCCCAACTGTGTGGCCCCATTCAGTCCACCGATGGCCGGAACAGAACAAAAAGGCGGAGGAAGCAGGAATTCCTTCTCTCTGTGCTCCACTGCTGAGCTGGGACGTCAGTCTTGTCCTGCCCTGAGACTCGGCCCTCCTGGGTTTCATGCCTTCAGGCTCAGACTGGTGCTGTTTCACTGGCTGCTGGGTCTCCAGCCGGCAAACAACAAACCGTGGGACTTCTCAGCCTCCATGATGTGTGGGCCAACTCCTTGGAGTCAATCTCTCTCTCTGTGAAAAAATTCATTCTTTCTTTCTTTCTATCTATCTATCTATCTATCTATCTATCTATCTATCTATCTATCTATCTATCTATCATCTCCTATCAGTTCTGTTTCTCGGGAGAGCCCCAATACACCAGGACAGAAAGACTTCTGGACTGGAAGACTTCTCCTGGCTTTGGGAAGAGGGCTTGTGTGGCAACAGAGGCAGGACGGTCAGGCCCGGGAAGTAGTTGATTTTGGTCAATTGTGCCCTTGGTCCCAGGGGTGATATAATCACCCAAGACAACAACCTGGTGCTTCCAGGGGGTTTTGAACTGAGAAGCAAGCCCTGCCCTGTCTGATAGCAGACGGCAAAGCAGGAAATAGGTGAACCCAGAGCTTCTGGTGTCCAGGCCACCAGCCTTGAGACGAAAGCCAGCTGGGGAGCAGGACGCTGCCCTGCGGAGGGCAGGAAAGGGCTGAGGGGTGTACGGAGGCCTGCAGGCTCCAGATCTAGCCGTCGGTGATGCCCAACCCTGTTCCTGCCCCTCTAGTTTGGGTTATTTGAGTCCGCAATTTTTTTCTATCATTTGAGCTGGTTAGAGTTGTGTTTCTGTCATTTTTTAAAACTAAAATGTCTTCAACAAAGTATAAGCCGAGGCAGCACAATTACAGAGCTTGGTAAAAGAAATGAAAACAACAAGAGACAGGGAGGATGCCTGGTGACTCCCACAAGCAAAATGACTAAAGAGAAGATCTGCAGCCTTGGAAGTCTGCAGGGTGCCTAGTGTAGGTACAGAGACGAGTGACCTTGGGCTCTGAGCTCAGGTTGATGGCGTGACTGCACCGGCTTCCTTTGCCTCAGAGTGTCCCTGTACACTCAGACTTCGCCTGCGGAAGTGTCCCTCTCTCTGAGGCAGAGCTGGCAGGAAGGGGTGCAGAGGGGACCACGCGTGGCAATGAGAGCGCCTGCCTGGGGATCCACAACCAGGAGATGGGGGAGCAGAGTGCAGAAGCTGAGACGTGACGGGCGGAGACCGGCATGTCCAGCCAGCTGTCAGAAAAGGAGGACACACTTCCCAGGAGCACCGCAGTCTGCCTGCTGGGCTGGGGCCCAGGGCGTGTCTAGCCCCTGGGAGCAAGGACCTAGGGCTTGACAGCAGGCAAGCCAGGCCAGGAGGCAGCAGCAACTGTCTGGGCGGCAGGCAGCGGCACGGCACGCTGGCAGCAGGAGCTATACTCGAGGTAAAAGGGATTCACTCAAGAGCTGACAAGTACCGTCTCAAGGTCAGTCTAAGGGCGGAAGCCAGGTTACGCGAGTGAGTCAGATCTACGAAGACAGTCAGACAGAGTCAGGCACAGGTAGAGGGAGGAACCCAGCAGCAGAGGCTGGAAACCGGAAGTGGCTCAGCTGGGGCGTGGGTGTGGACAAGGACAGCAGTGGGGAGTTTGCAGACTCAAAGGCACACATAAAATTCCCCCAGGTGGCCATCTGCTGCTGAGCCACCCCTTTGCGCTTGTCCCCATGTGGTGGCTCTGCCCTCAGGGAGCAAAGCATACGTGGGCCTTTGGATGGCACACAGGACAATGCCAGGGATCTCATTCCACTAGACATGGGTATCTGGTGAGTTCTCCTTGTGCCTCAGACAGTTTCCTCTTTCATGATTTAAAGAAAGAAATGAGAAGAGCTGCTCCCTGACCCTCACTCCAGGCCTCCTGCTCAGCAGAGTGGAAGTCACAGGGACCCCGAAAGGGGCCAGGCTTCACAAAGCTGGTGACATCCAGGGCCCGACCAGAGGAG
Source organism: Micronycteris hirsuta (assembly GCA_004026765.1). NCBI lineage: Eukaryota > Metazoa > Chordata > Mammalia > Chiroptera > Phyllostomidae > Micronycteris > Micronycteris hirsuta. The sequence goes on from PVJI01001315.1 coordinate 146,591, forward strand.
CGCCCCACACCCGCTGGGAAGCAGGCTTTTGCAACATCCAGATGTAGGTTCGGTGGGTCTCTTCGAGCGAGGCTCTCAGAGAGCAGACAGCTCAGGAGGGAACAGACGTGCCCTGGACGGGCTCAGTTGCTCAGGGTGTCGTCCTGATACACCAAGTTCAGGGTTCGATCTCCAGTGAGGGCACACATGAAAATCAACTCGTGAGTACATATAAATAAGTGGAACAACAAATCAGTGTTTCTCTCTCTTCCTTCTCCTCTCTGTCTCTCAAAAAAAAAAATAAAAATAAAAAAGAAAGAAAGAAAGAAACAGGCTAATTGGGCTAATTGTATTTTGTTAACAGAGGATAACAAGAAAGAGGAGCCGTTCCAATTGTGCTTTACTTCCAAACCCTCCATCAGGAAGACTGATGTTCAGGATGGAAAAGGCAGCATCAATGCTGGTTGGAGGGAATGAGGCCACACAGAACTGCTATGAGCAGACGTCACACGCCCATTCAATGCTCAGCGACTCCAGCAGGATCTCACCGCCTCCCCCGCCCAAGGTGCTCCTCAAGATATTTCTGAGCTACCCAGGGAGCCGGACTCTGACTGCTTGTCCATCACCCCAAGTCCACCCCCGCTGCCAACGATGCTCAACAGACCGGCCCTCTGGGGGCCACAGCCAGCCTGTCCCATCGCTGAGACCACCAGGCAGCCTCGGGTGAGCGATGCCAGCCCCCCTCTGCCTTCCCACCCCAAGCGCAGGGCACAGCATTCTCTAAACCCCCCAGAGCACAACGGAGACCGATCAGCCCTCCGTCTGGAACACAAGGGCAGGGCGTTTGGTCTGCCCCCCTCCACCCCCATTTATGTAATCTGGGGTCTAGGACAGTTGTTGGCAGGCGCTCTGTAAATCTACAACTCTCAAGTCTTTTCTAAATGCTCCAAAATAAAAGAAAAACAAGGCAGAATAATTAACAATAATTGCTAATTTGGGGTTTTCAGGTCCAGATTTAGGAAAGCCTTTGTACAAATCACAAAAAAGTACCCTATCGAGCAGGCCCATGGCTTTGCATGCAGAAGATGCCTTCGTAAAGGGCTCACTGGGCTGGCGAAATAGAAAAAATTACATCCCCTCTCCCTGGTGTTAGAAGGGAACTCGGGTTGGTGGGCACGGCCCTGCAGGCAGGGGCCTTGGTTGGTAGGTGGCACCTTTGTGGGAGGACAAAGGCCTGCCTTTCTCCCAGCAGGCACAGCCCCAGCCCCACCAGCGGTGACATGGCCCTGTTCTTCGACACACGCCTCGGTGTTAGTCCCTGACCAGGTGTCTTGTTTCCTGGTCCAGCCGCACCGTCTGCCCGCGGGGCTCCCGTCCTGCCAGCGAGTGGCGTGAACCACTTGCTGGCACCCTGGACTCAGGCCTGCTCTGCCCGGGACCCCCGCCCCTGCTCGTCCCTGGTGATTGGCTGTGGGCACCCACTCCTTGGGAAACCCAGGCCTGTGATCTTGTCCTGCAGTGACCAGTGGCACAGCCCCATCAGAACACAGTAGTCCAAAGGGCTTTGGGGCCATTGGTCTTCAAAAATGCCCCAGGAGGGACAGAAAGAGTACCCCGAGCTACTCTGCTCCAAGCGTCCCCAGTTCTCTTTCATGGTCTCTCCTCGGGAGAGGCGCGCACTGTGCCCGAACGCCCCTCCCAGTCCCCTGGGCTCTCAGCTCCCGCCAGCAACGGCTAAGGCAAAACACACTCTCAACTCTGCGAGAGTAAGCAAACTCTGTAATTCACTGCATTCGTACAGAGTTAGGAAATATTTCTCCCTTTCCCTAAAAGCAAGCTGCTCTTAGAAGCTTCACTTGGACTTGATCACACACAAAACATGCACTGCCAAAACGAGACATTTACCATCCAGACCTCAAGCCACCATCCAGGTTAACGATGACTTTACATTTGTTTCCAAGAGCGCACACTCAGCCCTTGCTTCACGGGTACCCGTGGACGTAACACGGTGACCCTCAAAGTGTGGCCCAAGGGTTGACTGTCCAGGTGGGTTCAACCCATCTTCTTTCTGGGACAAAGATCGATGCAGGTTTGCATGGCGAGTTTCTGGCATTCTACCTGTATGGTCCTCAAAGACAACGTAGGTGCCAGTTTCATCCGGGCGCACTCATTACAAAGCAGTAACCAAGGGAAGGTAAAAGAGCTTCCTCCTCTGGGAAGTGGTGTGAAGTTTCTTGGCCTGAAACTATTTAACGCTTGCCTGTGACAAGATCTCGCAAATGTCCTTGCTGATTTCTATCAGCAAGCTTCTAGGGATTGTGTAGAGCCAGACAGCCATGAAACCTCGCAGGCAAATGTGAGGGACGCAGGAAGGGGAGAAGGCGAATTTTGAAAGTCACAGAATGGCGAGCAACCTAGATTCTGGGGACTATTTATGAATGAATTGTTCAGAGGGAACTTCTGAGCACCCACAAGGGGTCTGGCGCTTACTCAGGGCCCGTGTGGATTCACACCTCCTGTTGAGGCACCGGAACTGCTTTTCCCCTTTCGAGAGGGCTGTTATGCTCAGCGGACGCTCAGCGGACTGCAAGGCAGCGCCCGTGTTGCGGGAAGAGAGCAGGGCGGTTCACTCCGTCTGTGCCCCTGGAAACCGGAGGTTGCAAATTGGAGTCCCAGGGTGCCCTGTGTTTTGTTTGGCTCTGCCCAGCACTTATGAGGCTTTGGAGTCTGTTGCCAACGTTTGAAAAGAGGCTGGTTGTGGTCTTGCCCTAACGATGCTCTGCCCTCCCACCAGCAGCCACGTGAGCAGCAGCGCACCCCCCGGGGAGGTGGGGGGCAGAGGCACGCTCATCCTCTCCTCCCTCCGGCTTGGCCAGGGCGCACGCTTTGGCTGACGGGCTGTGAGCAGTGTGACCCACGCCACCTGGCACGGCGTCTGCGCCCAGCCTGGGTCTGGAAGGAGGAGAGAAGACACGCAGAGCTCAGCCATCAGTTGTAACGGGAACACAAAGGGGCCTGTACGGTCATAAGTCGCCGGTAGCGTGGGGCGCTTTGTTACTGCAGCCTCACCTAGGAAACCTGACGGACAGACGAGAAATCCCCCAGGAATCTGGGTCTTCCACTTGTCTTCAAGGGTCAGAAGGTCCAATGACACTGTCCCCTAGGCCTGCAACGAACAGCAGGAGCTGAAGGGTGGCTCCCCCTTTGGACGGAGACGAGTCCCCACCTGCCCGCTGTACTGCCCGCATGGCTCGCTAGCCCTTCCAAGCTTCTAAGTCAGAGCCCCACGCCACCCACGTCTGACGGGCCCCACGAGAGCCTGTGGGAGCCAGTCCCGGGCAATAATGCCCTCGTCTCTAGCAGTTGTCAAATCCTCCATGTGGCTTCCTCTGCTTTCATCCTCCCTCACACACGCCCCCCACCCCGAGCTCCGAGCTCCAGCCTCAGAACTTCTCTAAGCCCCTCGAACACAGGAGGTTCACCCACAGCACAAACCCTGTGAGAGGCGAGGGCTGTCCTGACCCTCTCCCCGCTTTCACGGCTCAGTGCTGGAAGCCAGACCCCCCCCACCGAGTTCACCCACCGCTCAGCTCCATGTGTTACCTGCACGCCCCGAGGGACTCCACTGCACCCTTCTCCCTCCTGGGAATCCTCAGCAAGTGCTCCGTGGGTGGGTGAGCGTGGGAGAGGGTGGGAGCGGAAGTGCCAAGGGTTCTGCTACGTGGGCGAGAAAATCCAGAGTCTCCAAGACCTACTCCCAACATTTGGGTGGCCACAGCGACTCCTCGCTGACATCTCCACATCTTCCTTGGCCTCTGCCAGCTGGAGAAGGCCAACCCCACTCATCTGAAATGTGGCTGCCTAGTCTACACACCCTGCACGTCCCCTCAGTGGGCACCCGTTGGGTGCCAAGACCCTAAACACGTAGGTTAAAACGTGACAGCCCCGAGTGCCTGGGTCTCTCAATGTCCTCCCTCCAGCTGGGCCCCAAGGCCCTTGGCGTATCTGTGGGCACCAGTTTGCAGCAGAGATTCGTCAGGGTCCACCATCCCGGGAAGGTTGCTGCTGGGGGGCGAGGGAAGGAAGGCAGAGCTCAGCCAGGATAAGGAGGAGTCACCGCCAGAAGCCACTGCCTTCTCCCAGAGCCCATGGTTTTATGAACTGAGACCCAGAGGGCACCCGCCTCCTCCCCTGGCACAGGGTGGATGAAAGTAGAAACAGCTTCCCAGGCTCCCATTGGCTAGAGCCAGGCCATGGGGTCCCTGCTGCCCCCCACCTGTTAGGCACTGGGACCCTGGGCATCCCCAGACGTTTGTCTCTCCTGGTCTCTCACCTGACGCCCAAGCCAATCCCGTCTACAGGCTGCTGCCAGAAAGAGCCTCTGAAACGCGCCTCCGATGACGTCATTCTCTCTTCGCCCTCTCCTGCCTGGTTCCCATTGCTTTCAGGACACAGCCAAGCCTCTTACATAAGAAGCAAGTCTGTTCACGACCTGGCCCCACAGGCCTCCCTGTCCCCTTCCCCCACCCCCACCTGCCCTGCGTTCATGCTGCATCGAACTGCCCAGCGTTCCTCAAATCCACCAAGTTGTGGCTTGTCTCCTGCTCTCCCTCATGCCAAGAACACGGCTTCTGGCTCCTTCTCCCAGCCAATTCCTCCTCCAGGTTGCCTCCTTTAGCCAGCTTCCGACCCCTCGGGCCCATTTTGATGCCCATCCCCTGAGCTTCCGAGCACCCAGTGCTCCCTGTGACCGAGCTGCCACCTGTGGCCCACACCCCCGGGAGCAGGACTCCACATGCCTGGCGTACGCATTGTCTTGGGCCTCGTGTAATACTTTAAGTAACATTAAAAACTACGGAAAGAATCATCCCACTTGTATCATCCTTCCTTCTCCCCACCCCATGGTCTACTCCAACCCTTACTGTTTTTCCCATTAATCCTTGTATACATAATCAAGAGGACAGTCTTTGGGATTGCTGATCTGTTCATTCATTCGTTCGCTCATTCATTCATTCATCAAATACTCACTGAGCCTCTACGTGATGGCAGGCCCTGTGCCAAGCGGTGGGGACACATGGGACCTTGCATTCTAGTGGAGTGAGAAAGCGGCAAACAACTCAGCCACTGAGCAAGAAGCCAGTAAGTACAGACTATGTCAGGTGATGGCGTATGTCACGAAGAGAACAGCCCAGGGCGTAGAGTGGTGAGGTACAAGTGATCACTTCTTTCATTCAGGGTCACCTTAGGAAAGCCCCCTGGATAAGACAGCATCTGAACAGAGGCAAGAAGGAAGCGAAAGGTCATGATGCCGCTGTTTGGGGAAGAGCCTTCTAGGCAGAATGAGCAGCAAGTGCAAAGGCCCCGCATTGGTTAGGGTAGTGCTGTGGGCAAACAGACCCCCAGACTCCTCAGGAAAAATACGGAGCAACAGCTGTTTACTTCTTGCTCACGTTCCGGTCCAATGTCACGTGGCTGGCTGACGGGCAGGATTCTTCACTTGGGTCTGGAGACTCTCACGCCTTCCAGCTTGTGGCTTCCCATTTCCAAGGGCCCCAACGGCCTTCCCATCAAGTGGGCAGATGGGAACAGAGAAGGCACGGACCTGCACCGCCCTCCCCAGCTGGAAGTGACGGGCCACATCCTGCTAAATTCCATTGATGAACCAGCTCCAAGGCCACACTGTGGGCAGGCATTTCAGGGGCCAGCTAGCCACCTCCGTCTGTGACTGGAGACAGCCTGGCAGTTCAAGGCTGAGTAAGGCAGCTGGTGTGACCGGGGCAGAGGGAGCCAGGGGCAGCAAACAGCTCAGAGAGGCCACACAGTTGGGGGGGGTGGGGGAGCAGACAAGGTCGAGCCCTGCAGGTCCCTTGAAGGACTTTGGAGTTGGCTGTGAAATGGAAGCCTTTGGAAGGTTTTGAGCAAGGCAGTGATGTGAAATGGCTTTTGTTTCGAGGGGCATTCTGGCTGCAATGTGGAGAATAGCCTGCGGGCGGACCAGGGGGACACAGGCGGGCCGGAAGTGGGCTAGAGCAGTCCTGTGTCCTGGACCGGCGGGAGGGCAGGGTCACTGCAGAGATCCTGGGGAGACTGCCGGCTCCAACTCTTGGCTCCAACTCCTGCCGTCTAAGCCAGGGGCCGGGGCAGAGTCAGACCGTGCTTCCGCTTCGCAGGCCACGTCGCGTCCGCCGTAACGCCTGGCCTCGGCGGCGGGAGCCTGGACAGCAACAAGGTGTGCCCAAAGGGGCATGGCTGTGCTCCAACGGCGTGCTGTCTACAGAAACAGGCAGTCAGCCGGCGGAGCCCGCTGACCCCGGAACACCCGGCACCAGCCGTCCGGTCTCCTCCGGTCTCACGCTTCGGGCAGGAGCAGCCGAGGATGCTGTCATCGCGCAGAGTTTGTGAGACGGCCCCTCCCAAGGGGCCGCTTTTCTTGCGGTAGCACTTGTGGCACAAGAATGAATCACGGCTTCCCGCCGGCTTCGAGCAAGTTGTCTCTTGACAGAGGAAATGGCTCTCGGCAAGACCTTTTTATTATAGTTCAGGCTCATCAGCTATTCTTCTATAGCCAGATACCTTTATTATGTGTAATTAAGGCAGCAACCGAGAAAAGATGCAAATGTGTTCTTAAAAATCTGACTTTGTAGCAGCTGGGAGCTTCGCAACCTTTTACGGAGCAGGTTTAAACTGAATCACATTTGGCGTGTGCCAGGATGGGGGAAGGAGAGAATAAAAGCCAAAGAGATGAAAAGACAAGGGGCTGCAGCGTAGCGTTCAGGAGTTCGTGCCCGCCTCACGGCGCCCCGTGAGCCGAGGCCACGGCAAACCGCAGGAGCACCCTTGGTGCTGGAGGGGACCCCAGCTCCGCCCCCACGATGGCTCCCCTGCCCCAGCACCAGAATTATCACAAGCTGCCACTTTTCCTACCTTCATGAGTTTTTTGGTGTTTTTTTTTTTTGAGAATTTCTTCCCTCTCGTTGCAGGGCTGGGCTGTGTAGTGTAACAAGACAAGGCAATGGCAAACAGGAAAAGACGCTGGAGAAAGACAGAGAGTATCTTGCCACCCATCTGTGAGGAGAAGGGGAAGCCAGCAGCGAGCGACCCATTCTTCTCGCGTGGAGTCGTCTGGTAGAACCTTCTGTGACGCTGAACGTGTTCTGTCCAGTCACTGTCCAGTGTAGCAGCCACGAGCCCCTGCGGCTGCTGAGCACTTGAAATGGGGCAAGTGGGACCAAGAACTGAAGTTTTAAATTTAATTCCATTTCAATTAATTTTAATCAAAGTGTACGCAGCTGCTGTGGCCAGCGACCACCGTCCGGGATGGCGCGGCTGCAGCGTGCTGACTAAGGACTTGGGATCAGGAGTCAGGCAGACCCAGGTTTCCATCCTGGCTTCCCACTTGCTGTGATCTTACTGCCACCGATAATGCTCGGTGACGTCATTTGCAGGCTGGGTAGAGGTGTGCCTACCACAAGGAGTGGTTATGAGGATGAGGTGAGAGTGGAGATGAAGCACTCTACACAGTGCCAGGCAGAAGCCAAACACTCAACAAACGTTCACTCTTTTGTTATTCTCGAAGGGCCCCAGCCGCCTCCTAGCTGGCTCTGCAAGGTGGCTCCTCAGGCACCAGTGTCTCCCACTGAGGCTTCCTGTGAGTCTTAAGTGACGCCACATAAAGATGCCCGAAGAAACAGAGCTGATAGCCACCAAATGAGACTTCCTCTGACTACCTCCGATCACCTTTGAGACTTCCTTGGGGAGGCAAAGACTGCTAGCTGCCCACTCAATATTTAGGTGGCGATGTGCCCAGTTAAAGAGATTGTATTTCCCTGGCTGTCCTGAAGTTAGAGGTGGTCAATAAGATGTAAGCAGACATTGTTCACTGCAACTTTTCAAGAATCTTAAGAGGGGTCAGGCAGTGTGTATGTGCCCTTTTGCCTTTTAATCTTTCACAATTCCTCCTACTTCCTACCTGGAATGCAGACATAATGGCTGGAGCTCCAGCAGCCTTAAGGAGGTGCTGTGGATGAAAGCCTTGAACTTCTATGGACAGAAGAGCAAAAATAAGAGAGACCTGGGTTCATGAACACTGTGGAACCACCATACCAGCCTTGGACTGCCTGCCTCCAGATTGTTTTTTATGTAAAAGAAAACTCCACATCACGGTAATGCCATTGTTCCTCTTGTTTTCTCTTACAGGTATCAAAACTTAATATCACCCGTGGATCATTCCTGAGCAGCAATGAACTATTCACACACAGGATTTGATGAAAAGAAAGAGCTTGAGAAAATCAGTTCAGTCCCTGTTTCTCCATCCTGCCTGCAGAGGGCACCTAAGCCTAGGAGTGACGTCAGGAATCATCTCTTCTGGTCTTCTGGTCATAAAAAATATGTATTTTTTCTTTTTAAATCATCAAGCCTATTCATTTTTTTTTCTTCCATTGATTTCAAAATGTTTCCCCCTATCGGTTAAGTTCTGGTTGGTTTACTCATCGTGCAAGCATTTAACAACCAGAGCGGACATCTGTCACCTGGGGACAGTCCAGCATCCGATCCTCCTCCTGCATTTGGGGAACTCTCCTAATAGAACAGAGTCTCTGAAGACCAGAACTAACAAGCACCTCTGTTCCCCGGCAGCTGGGCAGGAGCACAGAGAGCTCAGACCAGACGACCGGATGGTCTCACCTGGGCCTTCGTATCGAGAGTGAGTGACACCAGCGGAGCCACGGTGTAGCATCCATGCCACCAGGCAGCAGCATCCTGTGTCCTCAAGCGGTGGCTCCAGTGGGCCGGTGCCTGGTGCCCGGAGGCACCCCAGCTGGCTGCTCCTGCGGGGTGACCTCGGCCGAGCGCCTCCTCACCTGGTTTCCCCTGTTCACTGCCCATTCCCAGAGCCTAGTCTCCCCGCTGGCCTGTGTGTTCTGGAGCAAGCTGACAGCTTTCCAAGGCACTTATCTTTTCCTGATGTTAATCTGACTTGCTTTCTGTTCTTTGCAGCCAAGAACCCTGCCTGATGCGGGTGCTCCGCGACACGAGCTTACTTGTGATGCCACACACTGTCTGTCCGTCTGGTTGTTGACAGCATGACAACCGACCGAGAGACAGGCTACCTGAGCCTGCAGCTTTAACTGGGTAAATGCACGCTTTCCTTTGCGCTTTTAAAACACCCAGCGCAGTTTTCTCCATTTCTCCCACCGTGGATTCCGAAGGACTAGGAACTGCAGCCTGAAAACCATGGATGTCATTGTGTTTGCTCATTGGACAGATAACAAGTGGAATCCCAGGCTGTTGAAGTGACTTGCTCCACACGCTGGGCTGTGGGAACCACTTCCCAGTGAGGGCTGCACTGAGTCTGGCCTGTGAACAAGGCCTCTCGAGGAACTCAAAGTCAGGTGGGAGAGGTGGGTGATTCGCGTGGATGCAACATCCCACCTTTCTGGAGAAGAGCTTCGGAGAAACAAAAAGACCCAACTGACCCAAAGAAGGGCAGGTAAAGGTATTCTGACGGAGATGCATCAACAGTGAGAACAGAAGGACTACGACTTCACGCAGGCACCTGGCGGAGCAGCAGGCGCTAACCTCTGTGAAAGACCAGATGAGAAGGTCAGCCCAGAGCAGGCGGGACTCTGGAGGGTGGGACCCAAGAAGAGGCTTGGGGGGAAGCTCCCGAAGTCACAGACTGAGATCCACATGTGCTGTGTCCTGCTGCTGTAGCGGAACCGGGGTTCGGTCGCCGCCACGTGCGGAGCCAACGCGCGAGGCAAGTGCTGGTGAAAAGCAGAGAGGTCTGTTCAAGTGCTGACCACCTGAGAACACAGGGGACTCTTGTCCCAAAGCCGACCTTAACAGTTCAGGGCTGGCAAAGGTTTTTCTACGGAGGGAGAGAGAAAGCAGAAGAAAGGGGGAGGGGTCGCGGACATGCAGGCCGTGTCCTTGCTGGTCCGGATGTGCGTTTTCATGGTCAGCGTTCTCGAGCTGGCCATCTGGTGTTTTGTCAGCTGAATTCCCGTGTCTGGGCCATGGGCACGAGCCAGGGCCTTGGGGTCAGGCTGCTGCTTAGGTCCACGCAGGAACCAATCTGCTGAACTCGTCAAGTATACCGAAAGTTCCTTTTCGCATGCCGGCTTTAGTTTTGAGAGAAAAATCAGGTCGGAGCAACAAGCTGGGTTTCACACTTACTAAGATGGACATGAGATGTTTTATGTGAGTAGAGCGCATTCATTCCCCACCACACCGTGAGAACGTGTGATGAGAAACGCCTGAAACCCGCAAAACAGATTTTGGAGATTACTCACTTTAATAAATGATTCTCCACTTAAAGAGAGGAAGGGACACCTATTTCTCAGGTGGCCGGAATTTTGCTTTGCTTATTTATTGGCTACAACATCTTGAGGCGGTGTTACGATCCCCATTTCATGGACTGAAAATCGGGCTCACGTAGATTAAGTGAGCAGTCAAGGTCGCGCTGTCTGTACGTGGCAGACCCAGATCTGGGTGGTGGCACTGTCGGGCTCTGAAGGCCCTGTGTTTCCCATTCTCCCGGGCTGCCTCCCGAGGCTCTTCTGATTGAAGAGGCTCAATCACAAAGATTAGATTTGCAAGCAGTTTTGAGAACCATCCGTCACACACAGCATTATGTAACAACGTAAGGATAAATATGGAGCGCGTACAAAAGAAAGGGAAATAACAGAGGGAGTGTGGTTAATTAACGCAGTAGGAAACTGAAACACTCCAGGAGCAGCCGAACACACGTGCCCGGAATAGGACGCAATGAGCGGCTGCATTCGGGAGACAATGCATGTGGTGAGAGAGATGATAGCAAGAGAAAGAAAAATGCAAAAACAAATTAGTCTGCTAGAAAACACTGATTTGAAAATATTTTATAATGATCGATTTGTAAGAAATTTCTCTGCAATAAACATCCACGGAACCCTTGCTTTTAGAGATCTTAAAAAAATAGGTCAGCGCCTCTGGGTTGGCAACATTTAGGAATGGTTTTCCGCTTTGCGGGGGAAGGGACCCGCTGGGTGTTTTCAGAAGCTCCCTTGAGTTTATGATTCTAAGGTTCCACTTATGGGCACTTTCTATGACTGTCATTTTTTAAAGCTGGTTAACTCAATGGCTTGATTTTCCCCTCTAAATTCCCCACAGGGCTTTAACTAAATCAGCCCACATTTGGTGTCTGTGCTACTTTCTGGGCACCGCACTTAAAAGGGACATAGACCTGCTCTGCCTCCAGAGAATGGAACCAAAACGAATGGGTGGAAGTCGCTCAGAGGTACCTTCTGACTCAGTATGAGAAGCCGGCTCCTGCTCTCAGAGCTCGCTGACAACGACGCCGGCTGCTTTCTGAGACAGCTCGCTCCCAGGGATGGGAATCGCTGAAGCAGGGGGTGTTTCAGCAGCTGTCAAAGCTACTCTGGGAGAGATTTTTTTTAAAAGTAAGTTTCCTTTCAATTCCAACACCGTATGATTGATTGATCATCTAACTCTTCAGTATGTTTTCAAGTCGAAAGCTCCTTTTAAGTTCCTTTGTCTCGATCAGCAGCCTTTTCTCTTTCCACAGAAAAATTAAAAAGAAAGTTGGCAAAAACAGCACAGAATGACAATAGCGGTTGACAACATCCAGGTCTCGCTGTTGGACTGTGCTGTGCTCCGTCCATTGGACTGTCTATTGATTATCAAAGTGTAGGTCTGGGGGACAGTCAGGGTGATGGCGATAGGGCTGGCACCTTCAAAGGATCCTCGGGCAGGTCCCTGCGCACAAACGGGGAGCCGGTGCTGAGGGGACCATGTGTCCTCCTCTAGGGGCTCCGTCTTGGCTGGTGGTGCCTCTCTCCATGCAGATGTGTGACACCTTCCTCTCCGCACCCACCCACACCACCTTTCCCTCCGTCACCGCGTCCAGCCCGCTTGCCACCTGTCTTCACTCCCTCTGTGGCCCCCCACACCCCGCTCTGCTGTCATCTAAACCCGCACCCGTGTCACGTGGGTTCACTTCAATGTCTGTTACCTGGATTGAAACACATCCTGTCCCCCAACTTCTTACAGGTCCCCATGGCTTCCCAGTGCTGTTGCGATTGGGAACTTCGGCCTCGCCCTGCCTGCTCTGCACCTGCGCACGTCTCCAGCTCTGTCCTACTTCGCGCCCCCATCCCAGTCACTCCAACCTCCTTTCCACCCACATCTTCTCCCACGGGGGCGCTTCGCCTCTGATCTTCCAGATGCCATGGAGGAATCCTTTTCCCACCCCTCCTGGCCTAGTAAAGGCTTCCTTGTCCTTCCCAACCCCAGTCAGGGGGCCTCCTCTTGGATGCCTCCCTTGACCTTCCTGCCAGACCGTATCACCCTGGGGTTGCCGGTCACAGCGCCCATGCCTCTCCCTCCAAGCGCTTCTCCCACCTGCAGCTGTAGCTTCCCTTCTGTGATGATTTCGTCTCTGGGAGGGCAGCAAGCATGCCGGGGGTGCCCCCTGAACCAATGAATGAAGAGAAGAAGCTGTTTGAGGTGCTGCTCTGTGCTTCCAATGGCTTCCAAAGGCCAAGGAGCCACCGAGACGCAGGAGGTGGGCATTGCCACGGCATTCTCCAGCCCTGAGCCCCTCCCCACCCCGCCCCCAATCGCTGCAACCACCGAGTCAGAAGTCTATGACTTGGTTAAGCACTGTCCTCACATTTGAGTCTTCTTTGTAATGCAGTCAAGGGAGGCGAGCTGTCCCTAGCACTTGAGTTTAGCCAGCAGTTTAATCTATTCCTAGAACTCTCCAGCAAGCAATATTTGAGTTACACAAGAACATGGAGCAGCCTGGGGGTGGAGACCCCAGAAAGATTTGGGAAGGAGAGAAATGGGTCATGTACTGAGTGTCATGCACTGATGGTGCCTCTTGGCCTTCGCATACGGGGCGCCTGCTGTCTGAAAGTGCTCCTTTGCCCCTTGTCCCAGTCCCAGTCACCCGTCAGAAGCAAGTACGAGGCATCTCCAGAGCCTCCCTGGTCTGCCTGGGCAGCGTTGCATCTGCTCTGAACCACCGGGGCCCCTGGCCCATCTGCCCCCAGTGCTGGGCTCATCGCGCCATACTGCAAAGATTTGCTTATATGGAAGGTGTCCCCTCGCCAGGCTGCGGGCTCTCTGAGAACAGCGCCCTTGTCTTGACACCTTGGTGACCCCAGTGCCTGTCATAGTGCCTGGTTGTATTAGTCGGGACTTTTGGCTACATGTTATAGAAATCAATTTGATCTCTTCACTTAAGAAAAAAAAAAAGACAAGCCACTCTTGTTCACTTAGCACGTCCCAGGGTCATGAACTCCCTTCCCTCTCTCAGTAACAGCACAATGTTGTGAGCGGCCCTTCGCAGGGAACAAGCCGACAGATGTGCAAGGAACACTGGAGGGTTCACACTGGAGGAGAGAGGGAGGGGCACAAGGCAGAGGGCGGGAAAATGGGAGGGGCGGGGTGCAGACCAGCGGACCTTCCCCACCGTGTCCTTTGGGGCCATCAAGATGTTCCAAATGCACCACTGAGTAGGGGTGCCCGGGCGGGTCTCTCCTTTCAGTTCCCCTCCTCACTCTCTTCTTTCCTCAGCTCTGTCAGTTCATTAAACTCAGGAAACAGAGCTCCACGCCCACCACCCCAGTGCGCCTGCGCATGCGGGGCTGGGGCCGTACCCGGGCCTTGGCGTGCTGGGTGCAGAAAGTGCCTGCGGAGTTTGAGGGCCGGGGGCAGACACCTCCTCCCTGTCGGCATCTGCTTTTCTCGAGTTGTCCTTACTTTTTAATTGCTCGATTTCTTTTCTTTGTTTTCCTAGTTAAAGGCTAACCAAGAATGGGTTGGATGCTTCAGCTGTTTGTGGTCATCATTAATTTTATGGTCCTCTGCATTTGTTAAGTCTTATTTCCTCCCCATAATCTCCTTTCCCCTGGTATTTGTGGAAGCACATCTTATTCTCTCCTTAATTGCTTTGGCTGGTGCGATCGCATTGTGATTTTCTGCCACTCTTATCTTTTCCCAGGGAGCTTTAACTGATGCAGCACATTCTTGTCTAATTCCCTCCCCTTTCCTCTCTGCAGACGGGAGCGTCTTCCCTTCTCCGCAGCTCTCTCACCAGTGTTGGGGGAAGCCGCACGGATTGCACTTTGCTTCTCCTTTACAAGAAGTGCTGGGTTGGGCTTTTAATTATGGATGGACCCCCTCCTCCTCCACATGCTTCTCCCCGAAAAGCCACCCACTTTCTCCCAGCCAAGCAAGCTCTCTTTGCCCCTCACGGGCAGGGAACACCTCCTCTGGCTGTCTCCCGGCTCCAGCAGAAGGCTGTGCCTGGGGCAAGAAGGGAGAGGGGAACGGGGCCACCTATTAGCAGCTCCGCACACACGCGCAGGTGGTGAAGCTAGCTAAAAAGATGCAGCACACCTAGCGGGGTCAGCGCCCGAGAGTGGAAGTGCTCGTTACCGATGGCAGAGATTGCCAGTCCTGGTCCATGGGGAGCCTGTCTGAATGTCCACCTGACTGCTGCCCATCACTCATTTCTGGCCCGCAGGCACCACCATGACCGCTTCCCCTGTGTAGTTTTGCTTACTTCACATCTCTTTCTCTCTGCCTTGGCTTGTGGTTACTCATTTACGTGTTTCTCTCACGGGTCCAAAACCAGAGTCATCTTCACCCCCATTTGCGACCTGAACACACTTTGGACGCCACAGCCCCCACCCCCCACATTCACATCACTGCCCAAGCTGTCCTAGAACTGTCTCTGGGCCCCCTGTTCCGCAGCCTCCACATGTAACAGTTGCCAGTAGGCGTCTCTGATGTACCCCTTTCTGTTCACACCGGATGCCCCCGTTAAACCTGTGCTGACTGCGTACACATGGTCGTGGCCGACCCACGCTACCTCCTCTCTCAGTCACCACACGGCCCACATGCTGAGGGGGGGGGTACGTCTTCCCACTCCTCTGGGGACGGAGAGTGTGGCTTCCAGCTGACCCTGCCAGCGCAGTTCATCCCTGGCTATTCTCCTTGGGTCAGGGGTGAGCACGTGACTCCATTCAGGCCAATCAGATTAGAGAGGACAATTACTGAAGACTTGGCTTGAGTGGCTGGTGGTCACCTTGTCCTCCCATGTGGAAGAGCCAGCCCCAAAACGAAGCCAGAACAGAAGCAAGCAAAGCAAGAGATATGGAAAGACCGAGCCCTGATTTGGTTTCTTGAGCTCACAGAGGCAGCGGTGCCTGAACCCCTCCCAGCCTCTGTCAGACACCCACACCCTACATCCAGGCACAGACAAGGCCCACCAGCGCCGCCTCTGAGCCGCACCCATACTGCAACCCCTCCTTCAGGCCTGCTGCACCTTCCTGGCCCTCTGGCTCGGACCACACAGCAGCCTCCACGGGGGTCTCCCTGCCTCCACCCGTGTCCCCTGCATGCTATTCTCTGCAGAGAAAACCGAGAGATCCTTTGAAAACCTTAAGTCAGATGATACCGCTGTTCCACTCAAAACCCTGCAGAAGCTCTCCGTTCAGCTCAAGTACCTCACCCTGTCTCTCAGGCCTGCATGACCTCTCTGCTGCCCTCTGACCTCCCTCGGCCCACTCCGTCCTCGCGGCAGGGCCGTGGCACTTGCTGTCTCTCTTTCTGGACTGCCCCTCCACCAGACAGCTGCACGGTCTGCTCCCTCTGTCCTTCAGGGTTCTGCCCAACTGCCACCTTGTCAGCAAGACCACCCCTGTTCCCTCCTCCCTGAAAGGGCACTCCCTCCCTCGCCACCTTGGGTCCCCCTTAGAGCACTTGCACATCTATGTGGCCATTAGGATCTGTTTCTGCCATTGGTACGCACATCCTATGAAAAACACGGGCTGTCTGTTTGCTGCTACAGATCCAATTCTTAGAACAGCACCTGGCACACGGCAGGTGCTCAGTAAAGTGTTGTCAGCCTACTGGTTGAGTGAATGAATGAATGAGCTAATCACCTCCCTCTATTGAGTATTTTCACTTGGCTTTATGCCACTTGAGAGAAAGTGTGCTAACACAGCACTCGAATGCTTTGTGCCTAACAAGTGGGCAGACGAATACCTTCACTTTGGTCAGACTGTAAGTTACAGCCTCATATAGTGACAATAACTGACCTGTGACTCCCCCATTTGAGTCCCACAGTGATGTCCCATAGAGTGTCCCTTCAGATACTCACGCTGGTTTTGCCAGGTACACGGGGGCGATCGTGCCCTCCCCCTACGCCGCAGGGCAGTGAGGTTCGGAGGAACCAGGCGCAGAGCAGTGGCAGAGCGGCAGAGCCGGCTCGCCTGGCGCCCAGCCCCCCACCCTCCCCCGCTCAGTGTGCCTTCCTGTCTGCACCCTGCCGCTTCACAGCGCCATCCGCAGCCCTGGGGGAGTGCTAGGAAATTCTGGTCCATGTGGTCTCTATTTATCTAACATTTCCAATTCCCTCGTCTCTGAAAGTCAATAACACTCCGAATTTTTCCCGCATGAGATTCTGGGCTCTTTGGGAAAAAGAAAAGCAGGCATATGGCTCTCAGGAAATCAAATCTGCCTTGTGAGAAAAGCTGTCCCCTGTAAGTCAGCGCATGACATTCTTCGCAGCTGCTTTTTACAGGTGGGGGGCGCAGACAACAGGCAGGCGTTCTGGCCTTGAGTGGCCGTAATGCAGGGCGCAAAAGCCCTCTGCAGCCCTCCTATTCCAGAGCGAGTTTCCCTCCCCAGCTATTCCCCACGGATGACGTTAGCTCCCTTTTACATTCCTTCCCCCTCAGTGCACACTCTGATGTTACTCACCACCCCCCAGTGGGCATGTGGAGACTCACTCGGTTTCGCATGTAATAGATAAAACAGCAGGGGCTTCTAATCGGAAAACGTTTTCCAGGCTGCAAAAGGCTGCAGAAATCCAACCACGAAGCTCCCAACACGGTTCCAAGTTCATTAATACATAGTTGGCACAAGTTCGGCGCCCGACACTGCCCTGTCGTTCCTGGGGAGGGAGGAGGGATTGGTTACTTGTTTACAGAAAAACCCCACAGCGGGGAGGGGGCCTGGAGGCGGCCCCTCTCCAGGGACCTCCGGGGGAGCTCCTTTGTTTGGTTTTGTGAATCAGCATTATTGATACATAACTGATAGACAAAGAACCACACGTGCTCAATGCAGACAATCTACCGAGTCTGCACAAACGGCGCAGAGACCAGGACACCCCGCCACAATCCAGGTGCAGACGTGCCCAACGCCTTCTGAAGTTTCCTGTGTCCCTTTGTTTGCATTGTGTCGTAAGAACACTTAACGTGATGGTACAGTCGTTATGGAAACAGTACGGAGGGTCCTCAAAAAATTAAAGATAGTGCTGCCACACGACCCGGCAATCCCACTTCTGACAATACATCTGCAGAAAAGGAAATTACTATCTCAAAGAGACACACGCACCTCATGTTCATTGCGGCATTACTTATAATAGCCAAGACATGGAAATAACCTCGGCGTCTATCAAGAAATATACATATATAAAAAATATATGTATCTTTACGCATGGCGGAATATTATTCGGCCATGAAAAAGGAAGAAATCCTGCCACGTGCAATGACATGGATGAGACTAAAAGAATTTATGCTAAGCAAATAAGCCAGACAGGGAAAGACAACCCCTATATGATCTCCCTTACACGTGGAACCTAAAAAGGCAGAACCCATGGAAACAAAGAGGAGAGCGGAGGTGGCCAGGGGCTGGGGGGGGGGGCGGGGAACGGGGAGATGTAGGTCAAAGGTAAAACCTCCAGTCGTACTATGAGTAAGTACTGGGGCTCCAATGTACACAAGGTCCTCGATAAAGTTTCGTTCAACGTTGTTTTGTTATCACATTGATGAGACACCACAGGAACTTAACTTCCATTTACATCAATGAGCCTGTGGCAAGACTGGTTTTGTTACATGTAGTTTCGCACAAAGTCCCAGGGCCGATGGACGATGTTAGGGGAGAACTCACTGCACAGCATAATGATTGCAGTCAACAACAATGTATCATGTGTTTGAAGGGTGCTAGGACGGGCGATCTTAAACGTCCTCACCGCACACGTGCAGAAACAGAAGCAAGCCTGCGAGGTGATGGAGGGGTCACCTTACCGTGCCATGGTGGTCGTTTCACAAAAGATTATGTATCAAACCACCACATGGTGCACCTTAAACTGTCGCAACGTCACGTGTCAATTATATCTCAACAAAGCTGGGGAAAAAGAACCCTTCACATGAGGTCTGCCCTCTCAATAACTTTCCAAGTGCACAGAGACCGCCTGGTAACCGCGGGCACTCTGCTGCAAGCGCAGCTCTGGAACTTGCTAGTCGTCTGTCCTAACTGAGGCTTTATACCCGTTAAACAACGATTGGCTTCCCAGCTCATCAACGATATTGTGTTCTCTGCGTCCTTGAGTCTATTTAGAGGCCTCGTACACGTGGAATCGTGCTGTTTGTCCTTCTGTGACTTCGTGTCCACCAGGTTCATCAATATTGTCAAAATGGCAGAATCACCTTCTTTCTGAAGGTTGCGTACCATTTCATTGTCTGCTTCCCCACATTGCCTTTATCAGGGGACACCCGGGTCGCACCGCGTCTGGGCTGTTGGGAATGACGCACGCCCCTGTCCACTGGAGCCCAGCTGTTCACAAGGCCCAGAAACACACGGGCAGGAGCCTCTTCCTGGGAGCACAGAGCTGCAGGTGGCTCCAGTCTTCTTCTGATAAAAACTCATGGCCATAGCGACATGACTTGCTCCAAGCGTCTTCTCACTGAGAAGTCAAGCCCGAAGTAACTGGACGGGCACATCTTGTATTTTCAAACAGCTGCTGATTATTTGACCTACTTCCCATCAAGAGGTGGGGGGCTAGTCCCCTGGATCTGGGCTCCGTGACTCCTTCAGCAAGGTGAGTGAGTGGAAATGACACAGTGGGAGGCTGAGGCTGGGCCCACTCCTCCTGGAACACTGGTTCTCTGGTGGCCGCCTCCCTGGACCCTCACCCTCAGAAGGAACCCTCACTGTGAGGAGCCCAGTCCCAGTCTTGGATGCGCACCCTCCACACCCAGCCCGGCTCTCCCAGGGCCGGCATCACTCCAGACACTGGAGTCTTCCGGGTGGGTGTGGGGTGCTGGGGGGCTGGAGTCGGGGAGTGGAGAGACCAGCACACGTGGCCAGGCAGGTGAGAGCCCTGTTCACGGATTCTGTGAGCATAACAACACGGTGGTCACTTCTGCCACTAAGTTTGCAGTGGTTTGTTGAGCGTTCTGGACCCCCCGGGGCCCCCGGGCTTACCCCTCACACCTCGGTCAAATCTCTACAGTCAGACTATAGAAAAGGCTCCATTTCCGTTGCTTCACACTGCAGAGAGCGAGACTTCGCAGCAGTCAGCACGGAGCTGCTCTTGCTCTGAACAAAGCCTCTGCAACTTCCTCTTCGGCCTGCCGGCCCTGCAATGCCTCTCTGACCTCTTTTCCTTCTCCCCGCCCCCTGCACCCCTCTCTGTCCTCAGACACAGCAGGGTGGCCCTGCCTCAGGGCCCGTGCTCAGCCGTCCCCTGCCTGGAGTGCCCCTCCCCCACGTGTTCACCCGACCCCCAGCTTCTTTAGGTCCTGGCTCCCTCTGAAAGTGCAAACCCCCCCACCTCCCTGCGTGATGCTGTCCCCTCTCCTACCTTGTTTTTCTCGAGAATTTTCACTATTGGAACACTTACATGTTATTCAATTACGTTATTATCTGTGTCTCCCCTAGATATAAGTTCCCTGTGGGCAGGGGCTCACCCAGGGCCCAGGAGTGCAGGCTGGAGGGAAGCAGTCGCTGAATGAACATGGGAACACTGTGTGACAGAAGTTTTGTTCTGCTATTGTCCTGAGAAACAAAGAGAATATATGCCTGCGACAATACATATTTGTTGAATGAATAAGCAGAAAACATGAAGAATGGATGACCTTCGGAAAGTAGTATAATTTCACGCTCCCCCCAGTCCCTAGTCCAGCATCTTTATAAACTTGCACTCGTGGGTCTTTTAAGGTCCAGCTCAGGTACCACCTCCCTGTCCACCTGAACCTGACTACCGTGTTTTCAAGGGCGCCGTGGTCCCTGGGTGCGGGGCTCACCTCCCCATCAGCCAGGGGCCCTGCATGCCTTGCTCATCTTGTAGTGCTCCCTCCCCCCCACCCGCCCGCCCCCTCCCCACGCCCCGTCCGTGCCCAGGTCTTGTCCCCAGGCAGCCTCAGACGCAGATGGGTAGGAGAGGGGGCAGGAGGGACGGTGCTCAGGTTTGGAGAGCTACTCTGGTCGCCACAGCACTAACTGCCACACCCTTAGTGGTCACAGTGAGAAACGCAAACACTGGGCTCGAGAGCCTGGCCTCATCTCCTGGCTAAATCTGCACAGAAAGTCATTTAAGTTCTGCAAGCATTGGTTTCTTCATCTACAAAAGTGCTTATGCTGCAAGGACATTGTGTGGATAGAAGAATATCGTTGGGGGCGGTGTGTAAACTGAAAACACGATGTAAAAACAGTTGGTATACATAGGTTAGAGTTTCTAAGCACCTACAGTGAAATTAGCGAGGGTGCAGTTCAGGTTGTGGCCAGAGGGTGGCAGCAGCAGGCAGGGGCTTTGCCCAAGGTCCTTTGAAATTGAGCAGAACCCGAAGCTGCCGGAAGGGGATAGATGCACCGGTTTGATAACAGTGATCCTTGTCATTGTTCTTTCTGCTCAGCTCCAGAGATGGCCCTGCCTCCTGGTGCGGGTCTGGCCCCTGGCCCTGAAATCTCCCCTCGATGTCCCAGAATGTATTTCCCACCGCTCTCACTGTCCCGCCGAGGTCGAGAAGTGTTCCTGGGCCGGGTCAGTTTCTCATCAGCGACCTTCTCTGGCCCTCCGAGCCACAATGAGCGAGTGGGGTGGTCGCCCCCGGGCCCACCTCGCCATTTTAGGCCCGAGGAGGGACTTGAAGATCCCACAGCAGCAAGTAGGACAAGTCAGGATTCACACTTTAAACCTGCATCTTCTAGCTTGAACTCCATCCCAGCCCCATGCCTTCCACCTTCTCTGTTCAGTCCACGCAACCAGCGTTTATGGGGCCCTTGCTCTTTGTTGGGGAGCCGCAGGGATGCCCTCCCCCCGCCTAGGCCAGCTCTCCGTCTCCTCCCCATGGGGCCTCCACCTGTTTCCTCCTCTTTGGCAGCCAGCACCACCTCCTCGCGTCCCCGGCTCCGTTCCCAAGCCTGGCAGCTGAGAGGCCCTCTGTTTCCCTGGGTCCCCTGCATCACATCTTAGATCTCAAGTTCACACACCCTGCGGGCACCCTAGCTGAGCAAGCCTGGGGAGTAAGTCCGGGGAGGACACTCACAGAGAGAAAAAGCTGAGAAAAGTAATGCACGCCTAAGAAATCTCCCGAAGCGGCCTCATTCTCATTGGCCCAAAGTCCCTGACTTTCTTGCTGAAAAGCATTCAGAAGCCCTGACTGAGAGCCTCCCACTTTCCTGGCTTTCGGATTGTGTCCCCTTCCCATGCTTCTGAGTGCTCTTTCTGCTCACAGAGCGAGAACGTTTGCTCTGAAATATGCGCTGTTCCCCAGCCGCGGCCTCACAGGTCCTGGTTTACCGCGTCTCTGGGCTGCGTCATTTTCTCTGGTGCTTGAATTAAACTTGTGTTTTTCATAAATTTAGTGAAGTGTTTATAAAGTCTCCATTAATGTGGAGTGACGTCTTGGGCCTGTACAGTCACTGACCGCTGGTTCACGGACTCACCCCGAGCAACTTCCTGTCCTGCAAGCTCCACTGGTGGCCAGTGCCCTCTGCAGGTGCACCGCTTTTTATCGTTTCTTTTACTTTTTATGTTTAGACACACAACTACTTACCCTTGTGTTACCGTTGTCAACAGAATTCGGTACAGTCACATGAGGCACAGGTGTGCAGCCTAGGAACAGTGGGCTGGACCACACAGGCTCGGCGTGTTGTACATGCACGGTCCAGGTGTGTGTAAGTGTGCTCTGTGATGTTCACACAACGATGAAGTCACCTAACAACGCATTTCTTAGAACACATCCCTGTCGTTAAGTGACACATGGCAGCAGTGGCAAACAGGGGGGAAAGCTGATGTTTGTTGAGGGTCTGCTAAGGGTCAGGCACTGCCCTAGACACTGGACGCATGTCACCTCATGTGACTCTCACGGTAAGTTCAGAATGAAGTCTTTGTCCTCTTCCACAAATGTGCAACCTGAGACTCAAAGGCTGTGTACCTGTCTCCACGCATCCAGGGCCCCATGTGGCCTGGCCCATGTGCCTCGTAGGTCTCTTCTTTATAATCACGTGATTATGCAGCTGGTGACGGATGGTCGCAGACTTCTTTCAGTGACATTAATGCGGGGGGGACTTCCAGGCCGGGTGATTGTTGTGTTGGGAACCCAGACTTCACACAGGAACTGTTTCCGTGGGTCGAGTCTGTCTTCCCTGCTGTGTGGGTGAGAAACACAAAAGGAAAAGCAAACTCGATTTCTGCCCCAGAGGAGGTAACACCTCGCAGAGGAGTGGGCTCTCGGAGACGGTCCCCCACCGCGGGAAACACCCTGGTGGCTGGCCCGTGAGGCCGCCTTGGGGAAAGCACCCCGTTCCTCGCCCGCCCGTGAAAATGGCTGTGATTCTGCGCTGATGCTGATGACCCAGACGCAACCAAGTGGAACGTCGCTGGGGCCAGGCTGCCGACAGGCACATGGCGTGGCCTTGCCAGTCATCGCTGAAGCCGTGGCGTGCTCAGTTTTCAGTTTTACGAAACACTACGTGCTCTTTTCCCGTTTCTCCCCCGAGCTTGTGGGCAGGTCTAACGAGGCCCCGAAGGGAGGAGATGGATGCAGTGCAGGCAGGAGAGCTGGACTTGGTGATTCCTGAGTTGAGAGGCCACACGAGGTGGGGAGGCAGACAAGTGTGAGGTCTCTGTAGGAAGCAGGCAGTGCCTCTGAGCTGGGAGCACAGGTTCCAGGGACTGGGGTTTAGGCTGCTGGCTGGGACGGGAGGGGCAGGCACACGCCAGAACCTCCCCGGCTCAGGACCCTCAATTGAAATGTGGAGAGGAGACCAGATCGCTTGTCGACTTTCGGCTCTAAAATCTAACATGTCAAGACCTTGAGCTGGGTGTGAACTGCTGCAGCATGAACACGACTTGACACTCCCTAGTGCTTGGCCTTGACGCGGAGAGGGAGGTGGGTGTCAGCACCGAAGGTGTTTTCTGTCCTGGTCCTGTCCTGGTCAGGGACAGGAACTGGCCTGAAAACCGGACCTCCGAGAAGGTTGTCTTCCTCTTCCTCCTCCTCCTCTGTTTCCCACTGGCTTTCCTTTAGTCCCTTTCCCAGGAGCGTTTGGGTGAGAGAGTCAATGAAGACAGAGCGAGAAGACCACCCCCAGCCAGCAGCGAGGATGATGAGGGAGGAACTGGAATGAGTCATTGACCAGGTTTTCCCCGGAACCTCACACAGGAAAGCAGGGACAGTACCCAACCTCAGTCCTGGGAGCTTCTGCCTAAGTGGGAAGCTCCCTTAGAAGAAAAAAATAAATGCACTGGAAAGCAATACATGTTCAATTCAGAAATGTCAGAATAGCCAGGAGGACCAAGGACACCCGAACTAGAGCCAGCGCCCCACCACACCACCCACACCCTGGTGGGCCGCCTTCCAAAAGACACAACCCAACACACTCTTTGGAGAAACAAAACTGGGACTGTGTTATTTTGTGTGACTTTTCTTCCCCGCATTCAGTTTGTCATACCATGATTTGCTTGGCCACTTTCCTCCTCCTAGACTTTTAAACTGTTTCCAATTCCGACTTGTAAAAAAAGCAAGTCTATAAACGCACAGCCAGGTCTTATCAGTCCTGCATTCGTTTCTTAAGATGGACTCATGGTTGTCCACTTGTTAGGTCAAAATAGAAATATCTTTGCTGGTTCTGATTCACACCGAAACTCCACACCTGCTTGCAGAAACTCCACACCTGCTTGCATTTCCACCAACCGTATACAAGAATGTCTGTTTTCACCATCATCGACACTGCGTATTTTCATTTTTAAAATGAAAGGTGAAAAATGCCTGCATATTAAAATTTACATTTTCTTTATTCAGAAACTTGTTGTTCAACTATATCTCTCCTTTTGCCAACTGTCTGACCTTGGCCCATTTCTGACCTTGGCCCATTTAATAACAAGATCTTTTACTGTTTACAAAAAAATTTTAATTTCATTTGTAAATTTGTATGAACCTTTGTCATATATCTTGCAAATAACTTCCCCCTCTTCGTGCTCTGTCTCGTCGTGTCTCTGATGGCTTTTACTCACAAAAGTCCTAAATGTCACACGCTAAGAGCTGGCTCTCCCTCCCTTTCTCACGGGCTCTGCCTGGAAGCCGAGCGCGTCACTCAGAATTGGACGAGACGTGAGAGGAGCAGAATGAATGTGTCAACAGGAAGAACAGGAAGCTGCTCCACGAGAACTTCAGAAAAGCTCTCAGGAAAGTGGCAGGAAGAGGGGGCAACCTTCTCTTCAAAGCTGAGGCAGGGTTCATGGGGCCCCCGTCCCAGGGTCTGGGGTCTGGGCGGCCAGGAGGCTGCAGCTGTGCAGCCGGCCCCACGGCTCGCTCACAGCGGGGACCCCGGATGCTGCCGGTGCGTCAGAATCTGCACTGACATCCGAAAAAGCAGGTGTGTCCTAACAAAAACCATTTCCATTATAAAAATACTGTGTGCTCGTTACCAAAATTTCTAACTTCACAGAAGTAAAAAGTGAAAGTTTCCTTTCAGCCACCTGAAAATCTAAGCCCTGACAAGAGAACACTGTGGAAATTTGGGCATGAATCCTTCCAGACTTTTTTCCGTGCATTCACTAAAAATCATATCATATCAGATTGTACATTCTTACTCTCAGGTCTACTTTATTCTATTTTAACTATTATACAATATTTCATAATATGAGTATACTATAATATTAGTTGTTTGCAACTTATTACAAAAAAACTACAAAAATCCTCAAACAGAATTTTTACATATTTATGCAAATATTTAGGTAAGATAAATTTCTCAAATTAAAATTATGAGGTCAAAAAATATGTATTTTATAGTTTGGTGGAAATTATCAAATTTCACCCCTGCTCCCCAGGACGTATGGATTTATACTCCCTCTAATATTGTATAAAAGTCCTTGTTTCTCCCTACATTTTTGTTGAGAATGTAAATTATTATTTTTTATAATTTTTCCATCCGATGGTGAAAATGACACTTTGTGGCTATGGTGTGTGTGCACATATGTATTTGGTGACATGAGAGGTCTTCTCATGTTTATTGATATTTCTTCTATAAAGTGTTTCTCCTATAAAGTGCTTGTTTATATTCTTTACCCTCTTGAAAAACTGAGTTTTCTTTTTCTTATGGATTGATAGGAGCAACATATATCTTGCATATGAATAATCTTTCAAATTTACTTCAGCTATTTCCTGTCATGTCTTCTCATTTTGCTCATTACCTCCTTGCCTACACATAAATGTCACATTTATGCAGTCAATTGCGTCCATTTTTTCCTTTACTCTTGGATCCTATGGTGTGTGTAGCCAGGCCTTCCATATGCAAAGATATGAAACTGTATATTTTTTCACACTATTATAGTTTTTTTAAGATCTAAAAATGTAATCCAATTCTGTTCTATTTCTGTGGACGAAGTGAGTTGGGAGCGTGTCACACACTCGTGGGGGAAGTGTTCTGTCCAGGCTCCTTTGACCCAGTGGTAGAGACCCACTGCTTGGCTTCATTTCCTTTCCTGGGCAATATAATCGTAATGCCAACATTCCCCCTGAGCTCTGTCGCTGGCTGCACCGTTTCTGCGACCGAGCTCTGCGCCTGCAGCCGCACGCTTATCGGTGCTCCTGGCCCGTGTCCCCCATCTTCCCTCCCCTGCTCCTTCCAGGCGCCCCCACCCCTTCTCTTTCTCTCCTTATTCTCTCCTTTAACTATCAAAGCGTTTGCCATTTAAATGTTTTTTGAATGATTCCTCCTGGTTGTCTAATAGTATTTTATAGTTTCTATGCATTTTTGTTTGTTTTGGAATAAGTTTTTATTTACCTAACTGAAAATTTCCAATGGAGTTATAAAAATGTATGCTAAATACAAGATTTGGGTATCTTGAGCATTTGTAGCTGAGACTCAATTTTTATTTGTTTCTTTTTCAACACAAAACAATTTTAGAATGGAAACGTTTTTTGAGAAAGAGGGAAAAAATTCAGTTTTATAATTATTTCATATGTATTCTTTTTCCGGTATTTATAATCACAGGATAAGTAGTTGTATCTGCTGTTCACTTTTGAATATTTACACCCATTTCTGTGTGGTCTTGTCGGAGATATTGGAGCAGAATGCATAGGAGACAAGCCCGATGGTAGAATCTGGCTCCTTGTTGACTAAAGGGTGACGCTGAGAGATTTCCTTTGCCTCAGTTTCTGTCTCTTTGTGGGGGTAATAAAACCCATCCCAGGTTGTTGTGAGAATTAAAATGTGGTAAGAAAACAATACTCCTATGTTACCTACTTTGGCAGAGCACATCAGCAGGGTTAGTCTGCCGTGTGTGTGTGTGTGTGTGTGTGTGTGTGTGTGTGTGTGTGTGAGTGTATGTGAGTGTGTGTGTGTACGCACTCTCTCTGCTACTGTAAAAGAAGCAAAAAAGAAAGACACGTGGTTAAGCTCTCGGGGGTGGATTCCATCAGTCTCGCTTTAGTTCCTTTTGCAAAAGCTCAGAATCACAATAAGGAAACTAACCCCAAAGATGAGCCTCGCATGTCAAATCTTAGCCGGCTTCCTTCTGATTTTCATCCTTTCCGCCCAAGGTAAGTCGGTGTGCAGGTCTCCACGGCCCCCATGACCAGCGTCTTTGGAGACTCTGAAGTAACGGCAGAGGATAAGAGGTCACAGCCCGGCTTTCACTGGTGGTGAGTCTCAAGGCCTCAGTAACCGTCTTGCTTTTTACAGGGACAGATATCATTCCGGTCCAGGGTATCCTGAACCTAGACATCACCCTGAACTTTCCTCCTCAAGATCCTGGTACCGTAGATGATATCTGGTGGCTCAAAAATGGTACGAGGATTGCGAGAGTCAAAGGAGGCAGTGTGCATGACCAGCAAAAAGAATACCAAGTGTCAGTCAACGGAACTCTGGCAATTAAACATCTGCAGAGAAGTGATCATACTAGCTTCACGGTACGCATATATAACAAGCTTGGACAAGAAATATTTACCAGAATATTCGATTTGAGGATTCTAGGTAAGTCTTTGCTCCCTAAATGCCTCCATCTTAATAGGGGTGCTATTTAGCAATTTGGGGGGTAGCATTTAAAGAATGTCCCCAGCCCTGACCTCAGCCTTGGGGGAGCCTGAGAGGAAAACCAGTGCATCCCTCCTGCCTCAGGGAGGCTCCCGTCCCGTGGGAGATGGAACCCACACGGGAAAGTACAGAGATGATACTGTCTATCAGCCTAAAACTGTCTCTTCTGTGGCTATGGGAATGTGGGGCTGAGTGAAGAGCCTGGCTTAAGGTGGCATTAGTCAGGAGGAGGGAACAGCTGTTGCCAAAGAAAAAGGCAGGCGTCGCAGGGGGACGATGAACAGACCAGCTAGGTGTGGAGCAGGGAAGCTGAGGCCCGCTGGACAGCCATGGGTCTTCCAACTAGAGAGACAATTTCAAGCCAAGAGGCCCTGAAGAAGTAGTTGCATGGCAAGAAAGGGCTGGAAATCATGAATTTAGGGGTAAAGAGCCCTTGCGTCTGACCTGCTCCGCATCAGAGTGGCTGGAGGTGGGAGAGGACCTTTGCTGACTTCTGTAGGCAGTGACAGGGTGTGGCTCTGCGTCTGAGCACGGGCCGGGAGGCAGGGGTGCCTGCTGCAGACGGTGGCAAGGAGCCTAGCCCGGGAGCTGCTGCTGTGTCCAACTGAAGGGGACGGGGGCTGGTTTGGGATTCTTAACCCTGGTCACATGTTGGAATCAACTGAGGTGCTACTGAAAGTTACCAGTGCCCAGGTTCCATCCCAGACCAATTAAGCCAGAATATTTCAGCATGGGACCTGGGCATCAGCAGGGTCTGAAGGTCGCCGGGGGGTTCTGATCAGCAGCGAGGGCTGGTACCCACCGGCCTGGACTCAGGGGTGCCTGTAGAAGGAGGAAGAGTGAGTGTCTGAAGTTGTATGTGGAGAAAGTGCGGGCAGGACGGCATGGGTGTGGGACAGAGGGAAGAGAAAGTGGAATTGAAATGACATTGCAGCCGAAAGTTCAGGAGCTGCTTGAAAGGGGGTGATAAGAAGTGAGAAGAGGAAGCTGCGCTGGCCTGGAGAGGCGGGCAGGATCCCCAGCATGAGCACAAGCCAGCAGCTCAGCCAGCAAAGAAACATTTGCGAGCTTCACACAGGAAATGCCATGAGGAGCAGAGCTCCCGCCTTCTACCCAGGGTGTCCCTCCAGCCCCGTTCGTTCTCAGAATGCAGACCTGGCTGCCACCCCTGTCTAACCCCTGTCCAACAATCCCGGACACTGGCAGCTCCCTGCAGACAACAACTTTCCACACCTCAGTCTTCAATCTTGAATGGAGAGCACATTCCAGAAAGGGGGTGGGCCGGAGAATGGAGGCAGAAGGGGCCTCTGCTTGTGGGCTCTGGGAGCCCCAGGCCCGCGGACTCCTGCCCACAGGGGCTGAGCGTCCCGCTTCGACCAGGAGCACACTTCCGTCTCCTTCAGTACTTTAGTATCTGAGAGGGCAGCAGTGCCCACCTGCGGGGTGCCGAGCGCTTGGCTGACAAGATCTGAGTTTTATGGTCACCAACAATCCTGAGAGGCAGCTGTCGTCATGCCCTTCTCTTCTCCAAGGAAGCAGAAGCGACTTGTCCGAAGTCTCACATTTTGACTGCTGCAAAGCCAGGATCTAAACCCGGGGCTTCTTTGAGCAAGGATGGTGACATTTCTTCTTTCCTAAAAGCTTTACTGAGACACGATTCACGCACCACAAAATTCACCCATTTAAAGTGTGCAATACAGTGGTGTTTAGTACACTCAGAGCTGTGCAACCATCACCACAGTTTTAGAACATCTTGAGTACCTAAAAATAAACACCGCACTCCTGGGCCAAAAGACAGAGATCTTTCCATGACACAAGAGTCTCCCCTCTGTGGGGGTGGGGGCGTATCTCTCATAGTATCTTAACTCAGCTTGTAGTCTGGTCGCTTGCTTGCCGCATGGTCTTGAGTAAATTCTCTGTCTGCTCTGAGTCTGATTCTCATAACATGAATCGCAGGCGGTATTCAGTGAGACGTGGCTTCGCTGGAGGCAGCTGAGGAGAGGTGCCTGACGGTGCCCAGGGCCCAATGCCTGCTGGCTTAGGCCCTCCCCCATCTCACCGTTCCTGCGTGGTGCTGCTCCCAGCTCCAGTCCTGCCCCCTGAAGCCCCTTAATGCGGGGCTGCTGAGGCTGGCTGAAGAGGCAGCGAGAACCCCTTCAAAGCAGGTGTTTGTGGGGGAGCGATTAATCCTCACAACCCAGACCTCAGGAGCTCTTGTCTGTGAGATGGACCCCACTTGACCTGGCTGGCCCTCTGCTAGGAAGCTATCTTATGGGGAGGATATGCACAAAGGTATGACTTTGAGAAACTGCTCATCACCGTGGGGTTCATATGAGTGAAACACCGGAAAGGATTTAAAAGTCCCCAGCAGTCGGAAAGTTATTCATTAATTGAATAATACATCGTTTAAAAAGATAGTGATAATGTTATTTCATATTTTTAAGGGAAATAATTTCATAAAAGATCAGTAAAGGAAAAGAGGTAGATTACAAAGTCGTATGATACAGTTTTAGTTTATAAAACATTATTTTTATATGTGTATATAACGCATAGAAAACACCTGCTAAAGATACACCTCAAAGCACTGATAATTACTGACTCTGGGCAGTGGAATTGCAAGTGATTTTTAATCTTGAAAGCTTTAAAATAAATTTTTACAAGGACTGGATGTTACCTTTATAAATAGAAAAAAGAATGCTTCTATTTCGAAAAGACAAGTAAACGCCTTGACTCAACCCCCAGACTCCGCACTGACCCCGTCTTATCACACAGCGATGCTTCCTCACCTCTCTTCCTTCGTCACCCGGAGTCCAAAGATGCAGAAAAACACTCCATTTCTGCATGCTTATATCTTGAGACAGAAATGGTATTTGGTGGGAAGTTTCGTGCACAAGATATTGTTGCTTGGGAGCCAGGGACTCAGGGAGTCACGGGGAAATGAGCCGTCCGTCTGCATAATGAATGGAGAGAAACTGGGCAGAAAAGGTGGCAAGTCTGGGGAAAGGGCGTCACGTATGAGAAACAGAGCAGAAGGAGGAGGAGGAGGTCACAGAGCCAGAAGTGGTGGTGTGGATTTGCGCCTAGCCCGTGTGACGCCGAGGCCAGGCCAGCTGCATGTTCTCACGTCAGAAAAGCAGAGGCAAGAATTTAGGTGATGACTCTACCGGCGACCACCGCCAAGGTCAGTGTCTAACACCATGCCCGGGGCTGCGCCGCAGGCCGCCCTGCTACAGCAGGCAGGGCTCGTCTTTCCACCCGCCTCCTATAGGTCAAGTCCAGCGAGGCACAGGGAGTGGCCGAGAAACTCTGGGTAAGAACCCAGCCAGTGTAGCTTCTCGGAGCCCTGGGCATTTCCTACGTCAACAGGAAGGAACACAGCAGCCTTTCTGCCCGCTAGGATTAAATGAGATCATGTATGTAGAAACATTTTCGGGTATAAAACAGCACTTAAACACCTGATATATTTTTTACTGATATAATGTATCTATCGTATCATAAATAAATTTGTTCTGAATGTGCTGTATAAATAAAATAAAAATGATTTCCCAAAATTGCTAGGGGCCTTTGAAATCGTCCCTGCTCTCAAACAGACTCTGTTTCCTTGTCTGTAAATAGGTATGTCTATTAATCATCTCATAATCAGAAAGTTGCCTTGTATGAATTGAATCTTTATTTTCTTTTCAGAGAAGGTCTCAAAACCTGAGATCTCCTGGAATTGTACCAACACAATCCTGACCTGTAAGGTTACAAATGGAACTGACCCTAAATTAAAACTGTATCAAGGTCAGAAGCCTATCAGAGAAGGCCAGAAGGTCATCCAGTACAAGTGGACCACCAAAAAAACCACATCATTCAAGTGCACGGCAAATAACACCGTCAGTGAGGAAACCAGCGTGGTGGACCTCACGTGTCCAGGTACGTGGCAGGCACTTGTCTTCAGACATGCCAAGTTCACTTCACAAACACAGCCTGCCAGGCCCGTGGTGGCGACCCGCTCCAGGACCCAGGTGCCTGGGCCGGGAGGCAGCGCTGACTCAGGGCGAGAACTGAAAAATACCCCTTCCCCTTGGGAACCTGTAAAAGAAGACTTAGAGGAGAGGAGAGGTGGTGTTCTATGGTCACCCACCTCGGGCATCCCCCCACAGAGCATGGTGTAGCCTCAGGCCGTTCTAAAGCTCTTTCGGGAGAAAGAATTACTGAGCTGAAGACATAGAAGAAGCTGTAGAGGAAAACCTCCACTTCCCGGAGGGACAGACCTACTTGTCCAAGGTCCTTCAACTAGTCAGTAACTACCATGGTGACTCCCAAGGTCATGATGAAGAAGAGAGCAAAAAAGATTCCTTTCTGGAAGGGAGATGGCCAGCATCTCCTATCAGAGACTGCAGGAAAAACATGGAGTTAGGGGGCTGCGGGAAGAAGAGCGCGAGGCCAGGGAGGACCACGGACATAGTGAGGAAATGCTCCCCGGCCTCAGAGCAGACAGCCTGGCGTTGGCGCCAGCACCAGGAAGTCCTGAAATTCTGAGTCTAAGCTCATCCTGGTGCCGCAGACTGGCGTCACCCCACAAGCAAGTTCTGAGAGGCAGTCTGCTGTAGTGCTCAGCGCTGAGAGCCAGAGGCCTGGACTTTCAGTCTGGGTCTGTCCAGATGTAGCAGGAGGACCTGGACAGAGTTCCTTCCCTTCTGGGCTCCAGCCTCCTGGTCCACGAACAACACGAGCCCTCTGATTCCCCAGAGTCTACTCACGCGAGACCCTGCGATTATCTCCCCAGTGCTGTCTGGTTAAGGCCCCCTAAGGGAAACTGAACACAAGCCAGATATTCGGTCAGAAGTCCTGAGTTTCTGCAGTGACTATGGCTGATCAGTGACCCTAGGAAGCAGCCCTGGGCTGGTGTGAAGTCAGAAGTAAGGCTTTTTTATATACATTCTTTGAATTAGTTATTTGTTGCTGCATAAAAAATTATCCCACATTTTGTGGCTTCAAACAACAAGTAATCATTATCTCACAGATTTTGTGAGTCTGACAGTGACTTAGTGGTCCTGGCTCAGCGTCCTTCACGAAGCCACACTCTCGACATGGGCAATACATCTGTCAATCATGTCCAGGCTCTGTGGGGGATCCATGTCCAAGTTCACTCACGTGGAGCACCGGGCTGCTTCCCAATACGGCAGCCGGCGTCCCCTTGAGCAGTCTTAGCAAGAGCAAGAAAAAAGGCTTAAAACAAAGCCATGAACATTTTATAGCAACCCCAGGAGCGACAGGTATCCCAGCACTTTCGCTGTATTCTAGTGAGTGGAAGCAACCAGTAGGTCCGGCCCAGCTTCAATCGGAGGGGATGACGCAAAGGCAGGAGTCTGGCGGGCGGGGATCCTCGGGGCCAACCAAGAGTCTGCCCACCACACACTCGGGCAGCACCGTTTCACCCCCCGCGTCTGCTCAGCAGCACCGCCCTGCCACTGCGGCTCCGTGAGGGGAGTGGCCCCTCCTTGACTTCATGGCCCCTTTTCCCCTTTCAGGAGGCCCTTGATTAGCTGCCAGATTTAGCAAATAAAAGGATAGCATGAATATGTTCCAAATGTTGTATGGGACATACTTAAACTAAAAATTATTTATTGTTTAATCAAACTTTCCCTGGGCATCCTGTAATCTGTCTGACTACCCTACTCCATTTTTGTTTAAAACTAGATCCCACCAGCATAAAACTATGGGTGCATTAGGGATGGAGGGAAGGCCCTGGGGGACGCTGAGGTTCGAAGACCCCTTACTCTGTGGTGCAGAGCAGGAGCCGACCTGGGCAGAGCCACAGAGATGGGAGGAATGCCTGGGAGGAGGGGGCTGCTCCTGAAGGCCCTACAAGGGATCTGGACATTCCCTCCTGAAAGGCCAAGGCAGAGAGGAGTGAAGATAAGACTAGTCATTTGGCTCAGAAAACCAGAACACAGGGACGAGGGGCCCACCACAGGAACTTCTGGGCACGTTCTCCAAGGAGTGCAGGAAGGACAGTGGTTGGCTTCAGATGCTGGGCACGTGGTTTTTTTTTTTTAAGATTTTTATTTATTTATTTTCAGAGAGAGGAGAAGGGAGGGAGAAAGAGCAATGTATGGTTGCCTCTCACACGGCCCTCACTGGGGACCTGGCCCGCAACCCAGGCATGTGCCCCGACTGGGAATCGAACCGGGACCCTCTGGTTCCCAGCCCGCGCTCAATCCACTGAGCTACACCAGCCGGGCCTGGGCACGTAGTTTTGAATGCCTCCAGAATGTCCCCCACGGAAAGCACTCCCAGGCACCCCAGGGGGCTGTGCTGGACAAACCTTTGACTTACTCTGTGCTCTGTAAGTGTGCCCCAGATAAGGGCGTGGCTGCCCCATGTGAGCAGTCAGAGAAGATGAGTTAGTGGCTGCTCAGCTGAGCCCCGTGCTCCCCAAACAGTTCCAGGCCTGGCCTGGCCTGGCCAGGTCAGAACCTGGGAAGCTGTCTACTCAGCCTGACGGACACCCCAGCAGCCCCAGCCTTGCCTCTCAGCCAGCAGATCCCAAAGAACCCCAGGTACTTTCTTGGGCCCATTTCTCAGCAGTTTAGGATTATGCCTGCTTTTGTAAAGGAAGCCCCTTTATCCGCAGACTAGAGGGGTTGTCCAATGGCAGGCAAAGAACGGGTCAGAGAAAATCAAAGGAGGAAAGCAAGGATTAGCACATCACTGCAGGCGGCTGTGGTGTTTCGGGGCCTCTGGCTTGCTCCTGGGGCCCCTCCTGGGCTCTGTGTGTAAGAGCATCTTCCTAGCAATGTTTGGCTAGAGAAGAGTTTCTTGGTGACGCCCGGCTGAGCTCCAGTTTGTCCCCCAGATGTCCACGTCCCCTGGCCCCTAACCCCACCTGCTGCCTCCTAGCTGCCACTGACTCACAAACGGCAGATGGCCCAGCAGCCCCCGCCCCGGGGCGCAGCTCCCAGAAACCCAGCGCAGAGCCCCCCAGGGCAGGCCCTCTCCGCCCTGTGCGTGGTTTTACAGCCTACAAAGTGCTTTCACGTCCATTATCTGACTGACTCCAGCAGCCGCCCCTGACGTCAGCTTCATTATCTCCGTTTGACAAAGGAAGGAACAGGTTGGGGAGGTGGAGCAACTTGCCACAGGGCGCGTACTGTATTTTGCCGTGTATGATGCACACTTTTTTTGCCCAAATTTTTGAGGGGGGAAAAAAAGGATGCACATTACACATGGGTACTGATTCCATTTTGATATACATGTTTTTAATTCTTTTATTTATGCTTGCATGTTAAAAGTGTAACTCTAGAACATATCTGTATGTTTAAAAATAAATGCTAAAAATTCCTTTATAATACAAAATACAAGTATCTAAATATAAATAAATTAAAAATTGAATTAAAAAAATTAAAATGAAAGATTTTTTTCCTGAAAGTCTGGGCCCGAAACACGGATGCCCATTATACACGGGAGCACATTATACATGGCAAAATGAGGTAGCTCTTGCCTGGAGGGGCCTGGAACTCAACCCCCTTCTTTAAACACCGAGTCATTGCTGCCCTCACTGCACTGCAGCGACGGAAGGAGGTCTGGGAGCTGAAGATCAAGTCCACTGCCGCTGCTGACGCAGTGTGTGTCAGAGCTGCTCTCACAGGCCGGGAAGTCTGGGGTGGAGGGCGCTGCTGTGCGGTCAGGGCTGGGCTGGACCAGCGCATTCACCCTTGGTCTTTGGACTCGGCCTCCTCCAGAGAGTGGGGGTGGGGGAAGGGGCTATAGGAGGGCAGCCAGACAGGAAGCCAGGGAACAGTGCAGGAACCTTGAGGCGAGGCATTGCTCAGAGGAACCACTCAAGGAGATACTGTGCGGCCTTGGGCAGCTCACCCTCCCTCTGCGCACCTCGTCTGAAAAACTGGAGGCAATACCTCCTGGTCCCTCAGCTCCTTCTCAGAGCTAAACTGCTGGGACAGGGCAGACAGGAGCGTCCCCTGGCACACGAAGGATCCGGAGCTCTAGTCCAGGGGGGAGCTCCTCCAGGAGCCTCTGGAGGGGGCTGGTCCCGGGCCCTGCGCCCTTTCGGGGGTCGACAATCTACCACCCTCCGTGAGCTCGGCCTTGATGAGGTTGAAGAGTCCCATTCATTAGTTAAGCTCCGTTGCCTGCCTCACTCTGGGGGCAGGAGCCCTGGGCCAGAGCAGTGATGACCCCTCTGCCCAGGGCCCTCCCCTCCATCCCACCTCCGTTTGTTTTGCAGAGAAAGGTCTGGACATCTTCCTCATCATTGGCATTTGTGGCGGGGGCGTTCTCTTCCTCCTCTTTGTGGCGCTCCTCATTCTCTACACCAGCAAGAGGAGAAAGGCACACAGAAGGAGAAATGGTGAGCCCCCACCTCTGTCCCACGGGGGCCGGGCACCATCCCTGTGGAACAAGTCAGGGGGATGGCACTTGAGTCGGGCAGGAAAGGGATGGGGACGGGGAGTTTCAGAAAGTCAGGGCTGTCACCGGCGGTTACAGTTTGTTCCATTTTGTGGTTAGCTTGAGTTCTGAAAAACAAATTCTCAGTGGTGACAAGGGGGAGCTGTAAGAAGCCGAATCCAGGTCGGCCCCTAGGAACCCCCCACTGGAGGCCGACTCCATGCGAGGCTGTGTGGATGCATTTCGAACGGGCCGCACGTCTCCGCTTGGGCAGGAAGACGAGCTTCCAACTCCGTGTTGGTGAACGAGCACCTCATCCTCTCCTGTGGGGTGGCCACACCCCTTGTTGTGAAGTCAGGTGTTTACACCTCCTTTTCCAGTTCGCTGTTCAGAGGGGAGGTGTGAGGGCTCTGAGTGTTTCTTCCTCGGATCAGCCCTGGCGGACACCCACCAAGAACAAAAAGTCATGCTCAGAAGTGGGGAGCTGGCACAGGGAGCACCCAGGCCCCGAGAGGCAGTGAGTGCAGAGACAGCGGTCCCCCTCATCTGTGGGGAACACATCCCAACACCCGCCATGGACAGAGGCCCGAAGCCACAGACAGTACAGAACCCTATAGATACTGTTTTTCCTACAAATACATCCTGATAATAAAGTTCAATTTATAACCTTAGGCACAATAAGAGACGAGCAATAACTGATAACAAAATAGAAACATTATAACAATATACTGCAATAAAAGTTCTGTGATTGGCTTTGGGGCCATTATGAAGTAAAGTAAGCATGACCTGAACACAAGCTCCGCGGTGCCTCCGCCGCTGGCCTGACAACTGGGGCCACTCAGGGACCAATAGGTGGGGAGCATGTACGGTGTGAATGCATTGGACAAAGGGATGATTCGCATCTGGACAGGACAGAGCAGATTTCATCCTGCTATTCAGAACTGGGTGCAATTTAAAATGTATAAATTGTTTCTTTCTAGAATTTTCCATTTAATAGTTTTGCACCACAGTTGACAGCAGGCGACTAAAACACAGAAAGTAAGACTGTGGATAAGGGGGGACAACTCCAGTGGTACACCAGGTGTCTCCGCAGGTGCCGGGATGGGGCTGCTGGGACCCCAGGCTGCAGCTGGGTCCAGCAGGGGCATCGGCCATCAGCAGGACGTGCAGCCAGGTGGGCAGGTCCTCCCAGTTCTGTGTAATCTCACCTTCAC
The DNA here is from genome assembly GCA_004026765.1 of Micronycteris hirsuta. Lineage (NCBI taxonomy): Eukaryota > Metazoa > Chordata > Mammalia > Chiroptera > Phyllostomidae > Micronycteris > Micronycteris hirsuta. The sequence continues at coordinate 183,517 of PVJI01001315.1, forward strand.
TGTAGGACTGGACCCCTCACTCCAGGTCTTTTCCTCGAATGGGCACCCCCCAAGGAAAGACCTGGTCTGAAACCCCAGGCAGTGGTGGTCTTGGGCTGGCTACCTTCAGATTTGACTTCCCGCAGACCTCTGTCCTCAGGTCTCCTTCAGACCACTGGCCCTCCGCCCTGTCGCACCGCACCACTGCCCCAGGTTTCTACCACCACCCTTCCCACACTCTTCACCCCCGGGGCACAGAGTCACTTGCTGAGTCCCATAGGCACCCATGACGCCCTCACTTCGGTGCCTTGCTCAGCTGTTCTCTGCCCCCTTGCCCCCCGCAAAGGCCCCTTCTCCGTCGCCTATTGATCAGAGATCACTTATTTTTCCAAAGTGGAGCTCACGTGCCACCCCGTGACAAGGCAGCCTGTGCTTCCCCAGGCTGAAACAGCCAACATGGTGACTGCCTCACAGTGACAACAGAGTCACACCGATCTCTGCAATACTGCTTCGTATTTGGTATCTTATCCGACCTTCCAAGTGATCTTATGAAATCGGCACTATTCATACCAATGAGGACACTGAAGCTCAGTGAGGTTCAACGATTTGCCCCAAGTTCTACAGCCAGTAGGCTGAGCCGGGGCTAGGGTGAGGCCAGCAAGGAGCTCAGGGCGCGGACTTTAAAGAGACCCTCTCCCTCGGCCCTTCTCTTGCACAGCCTTGAGCATGAGGGCCCAGGTACCCTCCGGATTTCACCCTGGCCCTGGCCCCGGGCTGAGTAACCAGGAGATGACATGCGGGAGAAGGACACTGGGCCTGGAGGAATTCCTGGGAGCAGACGTCGGGCAGGGGCTGCTCTTTGGGTGCGGGCACGCTGGGGCCACAGCCCTGCTCTGACCAGACGGTTGCACAGAGCTATACCAAGCCCACTCTGCCCAAGCCAGCCAGAGGTCTCGGTCACTTGGCCACATCCTACTCCTCCTCCTCTTGGCCTCATGAGGCTCTTGGTCTATACCCCTCTGGGGACCCTGGGCTCTTACCGCAAATCTCACGTTGTGATCTGCGGTCCCACTCCCTTGACTTCAGGCTTCCTGAGGACAGTGCTGTGTCAGGGCCACCACTGCCACTTAGCAATGGTGCCTAACACCTGGGGTGGGGGGGTGGATACATTTTCAAAGAACAAATGAACAGAAGAGTGGTGAACAGACTAGGGAACAAATGACCAGGCCACACCCGTCATGTAAGGGATGGAAACGGATCCCCGTGGCCCCACGGCTGCGAGTGGGGTCGGAGACAGTCCTCTGCCTGGCGGCCTCCTGAGCATGACCTGGGGGCGCCAAGGGTCGGCACAGAGGATGTATCTTTCCCTTTCCACAGCCTTTTCTTTGTGCGCTTAGAGCGCACTGGCCTCTCACACGTCCAGATCACGTTGCTGCCTTAAGTCCTTGAGCTGGAAGCCGCCTGAGGCCGGTCTCCAGCCCTGGGAAGAAGCCTTCGGGCGTGGGCCATAGCTGGAGGTCACAGGGTGACGCTCAGTCCAGAGGGCCTGCGCTCGCTCAGCCCTGCGTTGACGTGACCCCAGGGGAACATCCCCTCCTGCCTTTCTCGGGAAGGTGCTGTGAGGATGGCCTTGGACGCAGGGGCTGGAGCACCGAACGGGGGCCTGAAGGGGGCCGGAGGGGCCACTGGGGTCCTCCAGACCTCTAGTAGCTGAGCACCTCACACATTTTCCGCGCGGTTTTAAAACAGCACAGGAAAAACAGCATTGCTACGAGCTGTGGGCCTGTCTTCATGGGTGACAGCCACCCAAAGCACGAAACCCCAGAGGGTACCCAGAGGGAGGATTCTTTCCCTCCTAATAAGAGGCTGGGACTTACTTCTGAATTTCTGAGAAACTAGTACGTTTCTAAGGACTAAAAAGCCCCTTGTGTGTTCTCCAACCCTTGCCAGAATGTGGGTTGCGTAGGAGTCAGACTAGGTGAAAGGTAGATCTAACAGAGAAAGCCACCTGAAGGAAGGTCATGGCTGATGTCCTCTCTGCCTACTCAGAGCCGCTAGGATGGCACAGAGGCGGGGCTGTGGTCTCAGTGCCCTCTCTGCCCTGGGGAGATCCAGGCACAAAGGCCCCCACCTGCCTACTTGCTTCAGGTTCCTGGAGTTCTTAAAGCCCCAGGCTTTTGTTCCACCTTGCTGGTGGGCATTCCACGTTGCTGGAAGGAGCAGTTTCTGCTTCCTCATCCCATCCCTGAAAGTGCCTAGTGCTATGCTTTATACAGAGGAAGTACACTCAATAAATAGTTGCATTGATCGTATCTTGCCCAGATGAACTCTTTAGAGGTTTTATTGTTGCAGATGAGGAACTGGAAATCAGAGCACACAAAATGACCTCTGAGGAAAGGAGCCAGAAGCCCCATCAAATTCCAGCTTCAGCTCCTCAAAATCCAGCCACGTCCCAACCTCCTCCACCACCGGGTCATCGTTCCAAGACACAGGGTCATCGCCCCCCGCCTCCTGGCCACCGCGTCCAGCACCCTCACCAGAACCAGCAGCAGAAGAGGCCTCTTCCTCCCCCTGGCACACAAGCTCGCCAGCAGAAAGGCCCCCCTCTCCCCAGGCCTCGAGTCCAACCGAAACCTCTCCGTGGGGCCTCAGAAAACTCGTAACTGTCTTCCGGCAGAGCTGTTCCCTTCCTCTGATTAAGAGAGATAAAAACTGACCATTCCCAGGAAGGCACTGTGGAGTTCCTGCACTCCGGTGCGGGCGCCTGCACTTCCATCAGCTGTGTCCTCCATGGACATCACCACTGCCCCAGCTCAGGGTCCACAGCCACACCTGCACTCCTGTCTCAGCCACGTGGTCTAACATCTGGAGTCTCTGGCCTCCTCCTAAAGCTCCACTGCACCAGGAAGGCAGAGACAATAAAGGTGGAACTGTTAGGATGACGGGTGACCGAGCACAAAACCCTGGAGCACTCCTCGCCTCCCTGTGCAACATGCAGCGTTTGCTGTGCTGCGTCTCGCTGCAAAACGCTACCTGTTCAAGAGACTCTGGGTTTCTTATGTTCCTGGTGGGCACGTGCCCACCATGTCGGGAGCAGATGGGAAATAAAAGCTTTGACTGGATCCCAGCGTCTACTCACTATAGCAAGGTGCCCAACATCCAGCTGCTGCACAAAAAGGCGGTGGGCTGGTGTGGCAGCAGGACCCCATTGGCCCCGAGTCACCCGGGGCCCCAACCCCCGCCCCAGAACAACGGAACATGCTCCCCAGGTCTCAGCTGCAAAGCTGGCCTGACCACCCACTTGTAGATCTGTATAATGAACTGAAACCTCTGCGCACAAACTTCCACAAGAGGCACCAGAAAACGTGATCCTTTGTCTCACTCCCTTGGCCGCTCAGACACGTCACAGTGATCTAGAGAGTCGTCTCGGGAAGCAGAGGAATGCACAAGTGCTGGAGGTGCCCTAGCCTATCAGATGACATGCCAAAGGTCAGGCTAGGCTGACAGCTCTGGCAGGGGCGGGGGAGTGCGCAGGGGGTGGAGGGATGGAGCAAAAGGGAAAAAGTACTCATGGACATGGACAACAGTGCTGTGATTGGGGGGAAGGGGGGATAAGGGGATACATGGTAATGGAAAAATACAATAAAAAATAATTTTCTTTAAAAGGGCAGGCTGAGAGACAACTTGGGTGAATTAAATCCCAAGTGTCTTCCATGACCATTATTAAAAGGTCAGACCCCAGCCCCAGTTAGAAGCATGCTAGCTCTGCTTTGGGGGAAGTGGGGGAACAAAACGATTTTCAGTTAAGGTTCTAAAAAGTGGGTGGTGAGAAGGCACCTGCTTGGAAACGTCAGTGCCATGGCTGTGGCCCGGCCGCCGCCTTCTCCTGGCCCCTCACACTTGCGAATCTTATCAGGCCCTGGCAGGAAGTTCTGAGGTCTAAACCACAAAGTGTGTGTGTAGTTCAGGACTTCCTGTGAGAGCTCAATGGGGGTTGAACTACTTAGTCCTTAGCACCCAGAGTTAATTATTGTAAGGATGATGATGAATGAAACCCCGCAGCCCCCTGAGATTCACACACGAAATCCAGCCAAGCAACAGTCACCCCAGGATCTACCTTGGAGGAGGGGTGAGGGACTGAGCACTGCCCCCTTCTCATTCCTCGTTTCCGCCCTGAGGGACTCCAT